>BSBM01000547.1:14245000-14845000 GCA_027924585.1 Larix kaempferi | reverse complement strand
TGTCTTAAAGAGATAAGGATTGATTATCCTAGAACTTGATCTAGATTGCATCATCCATGGACCTATGTCCTAAAGAGAGCAGGATTGATCATCCTGTAATATGATCGTGTGATGACAATGCTGCTGATCATGTGATGATGATGCTGATCATATGATGACGATGCTGCTGATCATGTGATGACGATGCTGATGATCGTGTGATGACAATGTTGCCGATCGTGTGATGACGATACTGATTGTATGATGACGATGCTCTTAATCGTGTGATGACGATGCTGATGATTGTGTGATGACGATGCTGATGATCGTGTGATGATGATGCTGCTGATCGTGTGATGACGATGCTGATGATCGTGTGATGACGATGTTGATGATCATGTGATGACGATGCTGATAATCATGATGTCGATGATCGTGTGATGACGATGATGATGACGATGTTGATGATCAAGTAATATCAACTCTGATGATGTTGATGTTCTAGTAACTAGTTGAGTTACTGATGATGATGAATTGAAGAAAGCTTCCAATGATATATAGATGATGTAGTCAATGACTCCTTGCTCCTGTAGATGTTGTTATAATATCCTTCTCGTTAAGGGGGAGTGTTGAATATTGTAACTTCTAAGAATATTATATTTGTACATTATTTATTCCGAAGATGTTCCATCCCTCCGAGGTGATTCTATTATGTATCCGGAGATGTTTATTCCTCTGAGGAGTTGTGGTAACTAGGGTTATTAGACCCACCATGTGGGGGTCGGCCCAGTCAGTTATAATATGGTATTTAACCTAATGGTTAAATACGAGCCTACATCTACTTGTGTAAAATATATGTCAGAGTAGTGTATAAATAGAGGAGGTGTGTTCCTCATTTGATACACTCACACACTTGAGAGAGGCGCACTTATGGAGGAGAGGTCTGATATGGTGGAGGAGTAGATCATGTCTTTGGTTTGCATCTTTGTATATTGTTGGTCATCTATATTGAGGAAGCTTTACTGGGTTTTCTACCCCATGAGGGTTTCCCAGGATAAATCTGTGTCTCTTGTGTTTATGCTATGCTTGTTGTTTCTTCAGTGATCCTGTATATGCTATTATTGTGAAATGGAATGTAATGCTGCTATTTTCTGTCTTAGCATATTAAATTTTAACACTATCAACATGAAGGTAAGAAGCTAAAATTATCTAATAATGAAAATAACTCTTCTTTCGAAATTAATGTTAAATCACACAAGAAGAAACATAAGTATTCCAGTGACAGTAGTGATAGTGACTAACATTCTAAAAAGAGAAAGTACAAACCATACAAAGAGATTTCTGGAGAGTTTAAGAAGATAAAACCCCCAACTTTTAATGGAGAAACGGAAAAAGGAGAGGAAGCCAAAGCATGGCTTTCCGGTATGAATAAATATTTTCAAATATACAACTATTCAAGCCAGTTAAAAGCTAAAATGGAAATCTATAATCTGACTGGAAAAGCCGACATATGGTTGCAAGATATAAAATGAGTAAAAGGCATAAAAGAGAAACACATAAATTGGAGTACTTTTAAAAGGTATTTTAAAAAGAAATTTCTCTGGGAACAGTATTATGAAGAACGACCTAAATAATTCTACGATTTAAAGTTAGGTTCCATGAACATGAAGGAATTAAGCAACAAATTTCTAAGTTTATTGAGATATGTGACTTACATTACTGATGAGAAACCCAAGGTAAGAAGGTTTATGAGCTACCTACCTTTTCATATAAAGGATGGAATTGAGTATGATGACCCTAAGACCCTTGAAGAGGCCATGAGAAAGGAAAATTTATGTTATGAAAAGAACAGAAAAAGGGGAAGCATACCTAGATGGAAGGCTAACAAGCCCAATAATTTTGAACAAAGAAAGAAATTTTTTACATTTAATCGAAAATTTGGAAACAATAATGCTCGTAACTTTTCTAACATAAATTTTCAAGGAAATAATCCAAAAGGCAATACATAGCAAACTTTTACAGCTGCAAGATACAGAGACCTGGCTAATAATTATGCTAAAAATAATGAACAAAAGGAACTTGTAAAATGTTGGGAATGTCAGGGGCCTCACTATGCATCAAACTGTCCTACCAGGAAAAGAACTGTGAACAACATCCATACGGTGCAGGAAGAGGCAACAGTTGGTGACTTAGCAAGGGAAATGCCCAGGATCAATGCATCCTTGGAAAATAGACAGGTTGATCATCAAACTTCAATGGTCTAAGTAGAAGGTATGCTGAAAGATAAACCCATCTCTATTTTAATTGATCCAGGAGCTAGCCTAAGTTATGTATCTCCAAGTATAGTGGAAAAATGTAAATTGCAAGTAAAAAATTTTGAAAAATCTTGGTTGGTTCAACTAGCTACAGGGACTAAAAGAAACGTAGTTGATTTTGTTAAAGATTGCGATTTACTTATGAATCAGTTTAGAACACAAGTAAAACTGAATGTATTACTATTAGCATCTTATGATGTCTTAATCAAAATGATTGGCTGGAAAAGCATAGGGTACTTCTGAACTATTTTTGAAAACACTGAAAAGTGAAAAGTGTTGACTCAAACCCAGTTGACAGGGGTTCCCATCACTGTCGACACCAACCCAATGCGATCTCCCTGAGCACCGACCTAGACAGGTCTTACCATGTCAAGCAACACCTGCAGAGTAGATCAGGTCTCACCTGAGGCAATCAAGGGAGAGTGGACGGAACCATGTTTCTTCCGAATGAAGGAGGATGATTGCGACAAAAATTACTTAACTTATCGTAGTATTCAAAATAGATCTATGCATTCAAGATCAACATCATTCGTATTCATAGCATCATTCAATAGAAAGATTCATCGCGACAAGTATAACATTAAAGTATTAACTGTAGCAAGAAATCATCGCAACATGCATTAACATAGAAGGTACAGAGGGAATTTCACCAAACGGTTCCATCATGTCATATTACTTCAGAAAAACCCTGATACAACATCTCCGCAAAACCAGATTTCAGTAATATCTCTTGATCTCACATATAGACTCAAAGATGTACACAAACAACATCCACAAATCATACCAAGATCAGATTATCCAACACTTACAACTCATGTCTATATATAGGCTTCCTCCTTTACAATGCTTGTCCACTTACTAACAACTTCCTAACTGACAGTTGGGACAAAGGACCCACAATCTAACTGATGCGGTCCAAATGACCCCAAAACCCACCTACTGTGGTACAATTAGCCCAAAATGACATATCATATGGTCCAATGACCCAAAAACCCACATTCTGTGGTACAATCGACTCAAAAATACATAAAATAATTCATCCTTCTTCCTTCCACGACCTCTTCTGACCTGTCGTAGCATCAACGATGTTGTGATTCCTCCTTACCAAACTGCCTGCCAACAAACCCCCAACACAATCTTGTGGCTCGCCCTCGAGCCATGTCGACTGGACATGGTGTATTCTGTGGTCTTCACTTTGAAGTCCTCGTACTTCTACGCGAATGTCATCACCATTTCCTTGACTTCTGTAGCCACCACCTAATTGTCGACCACATCTTTTGCATATGGATGCGCAGTGAGCTTCATCGTCGCCTGTTGATGACCCTTCTGTACTTCCTAAAGTGCTTCACTAGCCTTAGTCATGAAATGTCCCACAACCTCTTAAAACTGCTCTAGCTGCGCAACACACTTCTTCTCGTGCTCATCAGCCTTTGTGACTCGTTGCTTCAATTCCTTTAAGTCCTGAGACTTGGCAAACTGTTCCATGGGTGGCATTGTGCGCATGGCTGCCTTGAGAGTCGCCAATTTTCCTTCTGCATCCTACCGATACTTGATCAATTAGTCAAAATGCTCATCTTGGACAATTTGGCTCCAAAACTATATGGTATCAGCTGTGACCTTCGTCGCGGCCTTTTCCAGCTCCTCCATCTGAGTTGCGACCTCCTCAATCGTGCTTTTTCTATCGTTGACTTCAACTTGAGGCATACCAGGATTCACCTCAGCCTTCAACTCTTGATTCTCTTGCCACAACTGGAGAATGGAATCCCCCAGTCACTACACCCATTGGAGCACATATGACTCTACAATCAGCTCATGTACATGCTGACATGCCTCAACAATAGCTGTCTCGACCCACATGGTTTGATCCCATAGACGGGCCTTCTCCACAATTAGGAAATCATGTTCTTTCTTTAGTCCTTCGATTTCGTGAGCCCTCTTAGCTCATTCTTTCTTAATGTCTTCTTCAATCTCATCCACAGCCTACCGTGGTAAAGCAACCCTGTCGTTCAATTCTGCAATGGTACGCTCTACGTCGGCCTCGCTCTTTTGTAATCATACGCACATACCACTAATCTCCCGTAGTCGGTCTGTCATCTCCTGGTTAGTAGCTACCTGCATAGTGGTCAACCCTTCCACTAGCAATGCGTTCACATTGATGGTCACCTTCTCCAACTGCTGCATTAAGGCATTCCCGCCTCATCTTTAGTCACAGTCGTAGTTGGGGGAATCTCTACATTCCTGACCTGCGACTTGGTGTTGATTGTGCTAACTTGTGGTGCCATTGCATCTTTTGGTGCCCTCTGTGAAACCATGTCATTCAAAGAGTCCACACGAGCCGTGAGCTCATGGAAGCCTTCATCTTTCACGATCATCATCTTCTGAGTTGTTGCGGTGGATGAATCAATGATTACTTTGATAGGTCAACCCAAGTATGCTTCCGTCAGCAAGGGAAACCCACTGATTGTTGCTGGGTCCTGGTTCCCTTTTGTTATGTTCTCTTCCAATGCACGGTCATTGTCATCATCCGTCGTTGTTTTCGTGGACTCTTGATTGGAAGCATGATGACTATGCAGGTCTTGTGCCAATATATGATCTTCTGGAATCTTTTCCAGCCCTCCAACCTCAATCTTGGCCAACGCCACAGATTCACTCCATTCCACTGGCCAGTCGTTCACGATAGCCTCCAATGCTTCAATCATTACCTTGTAAGGGGTCAACAACCACTGCTGATTGGGGTCTCACCTTGCATGCACGTAAATAGCATGCGACCAAACCACAAACTCCATGATCGTCTTAAAATTTTCCATAGTTTCTTCAGATATCCGTGATACCTTTTTTGCTGCATTGCAAAGCATCTCCCAATAGAGACATAATAGCAATTGGCAATCTCGTAGTCACTCCGGTTCCCATACATACCATAAGTTCTGATAGCGCACACCCCACCGCTCTTTCGCAGCAACAACTTCCATGCCTTGGTACACACTGGGCTCCTTCCAAGTCACAAATGCAATCAAGAGTAGCAACTAGCTATATGTAAACAAGCCCTTGCCGGCCTGAACTATCGCAGCATCCTCCGCCAATTGATTTAATAGAAACAAGGACTAGCTCATTTGAATGCCCTCCACACATTGTACTACACATGCGACAAACCTCGAGTTGCACTGGTTAGGTCGACTACCCCTAACCACCTTGCAAGATAAAATATTGGTGTCGATGAGTACCACCTGATCATTAATATTACCGGTTTGATACCCACAGCCATCCATTTCCAAGCCATATTTCTTCACTAGTTGTCCTGCCTTCTTTTTATTGTTTTCCTTCCCTTAGAGGTACTGCAATGGGTCGACTCCATCTTTAGGCAACCCAGTAATGTGGGAGATCAAATCAATAGTAACCGGAATTTCTCTATCCAACCACAATGAACCACCATGGAAGCAAGCAAGCAGTTGCTTTACACATGGACTAACTTCTGCCAGCTGCCCAATGTGTGGCATGTTTATGAGCCCGAACAAGCTGACCTACTTCAATCCTCATGCCCAGTTCTGCGGAATCGGCATTGCGGTAAGTTGTGACCCAAGCACATATGGGGCCGATGCAATTTCTAGGCAGGCCACCATATCATGATCATCGTATCGTAGGCGCATCAATGCTGACACAATATCAACAGAGCACTCCATTCCAGCAAGGAGTGTTGGCATCTTCATGTCATACTTCTTCTTCGGGTTCAACTTGTGTGGGGTTTCATCTAACTAACTGGGAGGGAGATACCCAGGGATGTCAACAACCGACAGTTCCTCCCATGGGGCAGACTCATCAACGCAGTGACTGGACTTCCCTACCTACCCCTGAGCTTCTCCTACCACTATGGTAGATGATCTAAGTTTCCTCTTTCTCTGCGGGGACTTAGAATGCTGACCCCCTCGATGCTTTTTGACAATGGCTGGTGCTCCCACTGGCATGTTTGCAACTTCTGCCTCAAGATTGACATCTCTTGCAAATGCAACTTCTTCCTCAATTGCAATCCCCGTGAAAGGCGACTCAACCTCACCTCTAATCTCAACTGTTTCTAGCTCTCGTGGCATACCTTACGCAACACTCTCAACTAATAGCTTCTTTGTCATAATAGCACTTTGCAAGTTCAACTGAACCTTTCCTAATGTACAACTGCACTCACCCAGCTATAACAATACTCTTCAGCTCTGCACAAGCACTTAACAACTAAAATCTCGGTGCCTTCTAACCAACTTCTACCCATTTTTATAGCCTCCATCCAAATCCTCCGTAGTCATCACTAAATCCTGCATTAACGCAACCGAAATCTTGTATTAATGACACAAATCCATCATCGATCCTGTCAGTCGATCGACCGAATCCACCATTAATGCCCATCATTTTAACATGCACTACTAATTAACTGTTTTTACTTTTGGCATTTATTGCTTATTTGAACCGGTTGCAACCCTACTACCTATGACGGACCACATCTAACTTGCGACACGAGCCTCCCTGCTTTCGCATTCTGTTCCTGTCGGTGTCCCAACCTACCACCAATCTACCTACATTTGTTTTTCCCAATGCGACTCAGGCATCGCGTTGTTCCGAGCCCAATCGATAGGGCTTCAACCTGCTATCATTATTCAACTGTGGGAGCATCGCTCCATCCAACTACTGCAACTGTACTGCTTTGCCTAAAGTTATGCTACTGATGCGATATGGACCAAGCCAATGCATCTGCAATTTTCCTGGATGTTTCATAAACTTACTATCATATAACATCACCAAATCACCCTGTTGAAACTGTTTTCTTTTGATGTGGCGATCATGCCAATCCTTATGGTGATCCTTCTCCACACCTTGATGGAAACTGGCGATAAATCAAACTTCCTCCAACTGCACTAACTGCACTAGATGTTCCTCCAATGCTGTTGCAGAATCTAGTCCTGTCATTGCTGCAATGCGCAGTCTTGGAACAATGTACTCCATTGGCATGATTGCTTCTTGGCCATACACCAACTTAAATGGTATCTGACCCATCAACCTTTTACATGCGGTGCGACAGGCCGACAATACTGCTGGGATTTTGAGATCCTAGTCATCGTGATTCACATTGCACACCTTTGTCAGCGCATGTTCCAATATCTTATTGAAAGCTTCCACCGTGCCATTTTCCTTTGGATGATATGGTGTACTTTTCTTATGTTGTATATGCAACTACTCCGTCAATGCGTTGATGGTGTGATTGAGAAAGTGGCTACCTTAATCACTCAACAATATCTTGGGGCAGCCGAAGCGAGTGATAATGTTGTCAAACAAAAACGCGCAGCCATGGCTGCAGAACAATCAACGACTGGTGTAGCTTCCGCCCATCTTGTCAAGTAATCTGTCACTGTGATGATATACCTAGCACGAGTGCGCTTACCCGGTGGATTGATTGGTCCCACAAAATCCACTACCCATTTGTGAAATGGCTATAGTGTTAACTGAGGCATCAATGACATCTCGTCCCTCCTTGATGGATTCCCAGCCCTCTGACAGGCATCGCAGGACCGCACATATTATGTCACATCATTATGCACCGTGGGCCACCAAATCCCTACACAAAGCACCTTCCTGGAAGTTTCCTGACCACCGTAGTGTCCTCCAGCTACTCCTCCATGTGCTTCTACCAATATCTGCGTTTTCTCGTGTGGCAAGACACACCATCGTAATATCTCATCAGCACCCATCTTGTATAACTCTCCTACAATAAGTTGGAAGTCAACAGCTTTAACCACCAACTGCTTCTTTTGAATAGTGGTGAGCTCTTCTGGTAAAGTACCTGTTGCCAGAAACTAAATGATTTCTTCAAAATAGCCATCGGCTACTTCAACTCGAAATAGTGGCGCATTAGACAACCTGTCTTCAATGTTTGTTGGCTCCTCTTTTGTTTCAATCCGTGATAGATGATCAGGGCCGGAATTCAACTACCCTAGCTTCACAATTACTTCAAAGTTGAACTCTTTAAAGACAAGTCACCATCGGCATATATTCACCCCCAACATAGGCTTATTGACCAGTTACTTTAATGTGGAGTGGTCTGTGAACATCTTAAAATGTCTGCCCAATAAGTAGTGTCAGAATTTCTGCAGCACATAGACCATTGCCAATACTTCCCACTCAGTAGTGGTGTAGTTCTTTTCTGCAGATGACAGCTTTGACTGGTGAAAGCAATAGGGTGATCAGGATCCCCCTCTCCTTGTTGCGCTAGCACCATACCGAGTGCAATTGACGATGCATCAACATGGACATGGAATTCCTTACTCCAGTCTGGGAATACTAATATCGGTGCCGAAGCCATCTTAGCCTTCAGCTACTCAAAACTATCCTAACATCCAGGGCTCCATTGAAATACGGCATCTTTCTTTAATAGCTTCTCCATAGGGGCTGTGATTGCTACATATCCCCTGATGAACCTGCGATAACACCCCGTATGCCCCAATGTTGCCCTCAATTGCTTGACTATGGTCAGCGGTGTCAAACTCAAAATAAGTGCAATCTTCATTGGATCAACTAACAACCCTTGCTTGCACACAATATGACCCAACAATATCCAAAATGAGGTGCGAAAAATGCACTTCTTCAAATTCAGCGATATCTGGTACTGTCGACAATGCTCCAGCGTCAACCGCAGATTGGGTAGATGATTGCGGATCAAACCAGAGGCTGTCCAAAAATCCATGTATACCTATAAGAACTTGTGGATGAAATCCTTGAATGCCACAACAACAACCCACGAAAATATCGCAGGTGCATTCTTCAACCCAAATGACATGACAGTAGACTGGAAACATCCCCATTCTATCACAAAAGTTGTCTTGTGGCGATATTCTTTTGCAATATGGATCTGATGATAGCTTGAGAACCCATCCGTGAAAGATTAAATCTCCTGGCCACCTACTCCCTCAAGTACTTCATCAATAAACAGGGTCGGAAATGGATCATGCAAATATGCATCATTCAACTTATGCAAATCAACACAGATGTGCACCTCACCAGTCTTCTTGTCCTGCACCACCATAGGACTGATCCATTCTGACTCTTCGACTGGTTCAATGACACCAGCATCCAACATGCGATCAAGTTCTTATTTGACATTCTCCTTATGTCACTGATTGAGATGATAAGGTCGTTGCCTGATTGGTTTAGCATCTGGTTTCAAGGGAATCTTCATCTCGCCTAGATCACCCAAAATACCTTTCATTACAGAAAACCTCATAGGAAAAAAATCTTGAAATTCATGCAACAACTCAATGACCTTTCCCATCATCTCATCATCCCAATAATCTCTAACATTCGCAAACTTGGGAGTGGCCTTTGTCCCAATATTGATCTTATGAAGCTTCAAGGGTTGACTGAACGGATCACTTGGCGCACCAGGTGGTACCACATTGCGGCTTCCTTCAAACTCCAGAATACTAACATTCTGTGGATCATCACCATCATCGGGCTGACTAGCGATATTGTAGCATTCCATGATGGATTGCATCTAGTAGAGCGTATGCGGATCCGCCGGGTACACCACAGGAACAACCTTTAGAACCACGTCATGAATGATTTGCAGAGCGTTATGGACATCCGTATTGGGATAATCATGTTGAGATATTGTAACTTCAAAGAATATTATATTTGTACTTTATTATTCCGGAGATGTTTCATTCCTCCGTGAAGATCTTATTGTATATCCGGAGATGTTTATTCCTCCGTCGGAACGTGGTAACTCGGGTTATTAGAATTCCCTAGTGGGGGTCGGCCCTGTATGTGTTATGTGGGTCAAAGGGTTATTAGACCACCCTAGAGGGGTCGGCCTATTTAGTTGTAGTGGGGTATTTAACCCATTGGTTAAATACGAGCCTACGTGTACTTGTGTAAAAGATATGTCAGAGTAGTGTATAAATAGAGGAGGTGTGTTCCTCATTTGACACACTCACACACTTGAGAGAGGCGCACTTGTGGAGGAGAGGTATGATATGGTGGAGGAGGAGATCATGTCTTTGGTTTGGATCTTTGTATATTGCTGGTCATCTATATTGAGGAAGCTTTACTGGGTTTTCTACCCCATGAGTGTTTCCCAGGATAAATCTGTGTCTCTTGTGTTTATGCTATGCTTGTTGTTTCTTCAGTGATCCTGCATATGCTATTATTGTGAAATGGAATGTAATGCTGCTATTTTTTGTCTTAGCATATTGAATCTTAACATGGTATCAGAGCTAACCTGAAGGAAGGAAAGGTATGGCACTTACGACACTTGCTTCACTTACGACAATTTGAAGGTTAGGGTTTTACATAGAAAAAACCAGTCATCGTGGAACATTCGCTATAAATCCATTTTGGAAAAGGTTCAAGATCTGAAACCTTTACAGGTCATGGATAACATCTCCAGGTATCTTGTGTCAAAAGGGCACCCTCATATTCATTGTACTTTGTAAGTTATGATTAGTACAAGTTAGGGTTTCTACCTCTTCCAGATCTCAGTCAAAATCAGGTGACCTAGGAAAAAAGTTCATAACTTGGGCTAGGAAGCTCCAAATGAGATTTTGTAAAAAGTGACAGGTATTTCACAGACTGTAATATCTCAAGAAAGGTTTTTAGTGGCTGAAGCTGAACCAGTGACACGTGGCACGCCATACAAATTCCCTCTCCTGTTTTATCCCATAAACAGGTCACGTTGCGACACTTGGCATAACTCTCTCTCAGAGAATCCAATTGAGGTCAGACCTATCAGGATGGAAATATAACAGGATGAGTTATCTCAAAATAAATTTTCAGAGGCCGAAGTTCAAACAGTGACACGTGGCACGCCATACAAGTTCACTCTCCTGTATTGTCCCAAAACAAGTCACGTTGTGACATTTGGCATAACTCTCTCTCAGAAAATCCAATTGAGGTCAGACCTGCCAGGATGGAAAGATGACAGGTCAGGATACTGTAGAAAAAGTTTGCAGACCCTGTGGAGCAAAAATTTTGGAGTTATAGTAGAAACAATCAGGTACATATTTCTATCAAAACAAAATTATTTTTGGAGCACCTTTATTCATGGCTTCCGGAATTTAAGGTTTCGGAGAAAGTTAGAATTTTTGGAATTGGAATCCACGGCTGAATGCTACTCAGGAAAATCTAAATTTAGAGACCAAGATCAAATTTTTTGGTTGGGTAGAAGATCGGGCTTGATTAAACCCTAGCTCAAGATTTTGATCGGAAAGATGGAAAATTAGGGCTTCAGCAAAAGTTGAAATTTTTGAAGTCTGTAACCACGGCTGGAAGCTCCTCAGAAAAATAAGAGTTTAGAGCCTTGGATCAAACCTTTTGATTGAGCAGAAGGGTGGGCTTCATCAAACCCTAGTTCGGGATCGTGTCCAGAAGATCCAGAAGTTTCAAAGGCAATTTTGAGGGGTCAAATTTTGGAGATTTCAAAATTGAAGTATGCTAGTTTGATCAGCTCAGCAAGACACATCCTTCCATTCATTCGAAAGTGTGAAAGCCAAAGATTGAATTTTTAGGGTTTCTCTAGCAAACCCTAATCAAGCTCCAGATCAAGTTTCAGGGGGAGTTGAGGCTAAGGCCTTACATAAGAAGACTAGAAGAAGTCTCAACAGGTATGACTTAAGGAGGTTCAGGCATGTCTTGAAATCTGATTCTTGATTAAGTTCATAATGTGTTTGTCTTCATGTTATCTATTAGTACAGTCTTGATTAACGTTAGAATTGTCTTATCACCCTAGTAACAGTATGAGTGCATGTGAATGATCGAAGACATTCATTGATTAGGGCTATATGATTGTACTAATGCATTATGGTGTTGTGTGAGGTTGATGTTGTCTGCTAACAAGATACAGATACATCACAAAAGACAAATCAAGCTCCATGACCATGACATCATGAAGACAAAGACTCAACCATAATCTTTGTTCTACTTACGAGGTATGTATGACTTTGTTATATTATGCTTAACCTATGAGACATGCAGGTTCTAGCTCAGGATCTCTAAATCATTGAAGATATTGTTTAGGTATGTTGTACATAACTAAGCAGGTATACTAATCCAGGTATGTTTTCCTATGTCATGTTAGAATCTTACCTTGTGTTAGGATCCCTTATATAAGTATACTTGGTATGATTGGTTATACTTATTCATAAAGTTAGTAATCAAGGGTTTGTGCATATTATGTCTCTTATCTTGGTTGATGATTTAACTAACTAGATCAAACAAGAATATGCATGAGTAAAAGAAGACTTCGTTGAAAACCTGAATACTAATGATCATGACTATACATATTCAAGATTATTTAGAATTAGAATGTTTTGATAATATTGAGAATATACTAATGAATGTATGTTTGTGTATGAGATCATGAGAATGACACTAGTGCACACTTGAGCATGCACAGTGGTACAGAATGAATAGAAGTTCAAGTGGGAGGAAACCACACAAACATAAAACATAAGTATTTGAGTTGTTATTAGAAATAGTAAATGATATTTCTTGTATGCATATTTGCATTCCTAGAATATATCATGCTGAGTGTAAACATTCATAGAGCATTGAACAGTATACTACTAATATGCATATGATTGGTAAGTTGGACAAACATTCCATTGTAGCTTGTCTAGAATGAAACCTCTTTGCTGACATACTGAGAGTTGTGCACACTCTCGATAGTATGTTCTTGTAGAGATGGAAGGCATCTAGATAGCCACTGTATGCATACAGGATATGGGAAAGTGTTGTGCCAAAGTATTGGTCAAAATAGTTGCATAACTATGTAAATGATATCTGTATGCATAATAGGCTATCATGTCAATATGATTTGATGATTATGAAGTATTACTAATCATGTACTTAATTTTGATTTGTAGGAAAGATCATGATGAATGCTGAACACTGAACAAGCGATGGATGTTCAACAAAAGATTTACAAATCAATCATACTATAGAAGGCTTGTGGCTAGAAGATTCTCTTAGAAAGAGGAAGAGAATCATGACGAGATGTTTTGCTCCAAGTGGCTAGATAAGATCATTCTCTTAATGGTGTAATTAAAGAAGAAGTGTGAATCAGGTTCTGTATGAGTTCCTAGGATCGATAATCAATTGATGAGCTTAATGATCACCATGGGTGATATGGATCTCAACCTTTGCTACAAGGTTGAATATGGTTTCTATACATAAATAGCATCGATACAAGAAGGAACTCACCTCAGAGTTCGAATGATGTTGAGGTTAGTAGACCCATCTAATGAGAGATGGCATAGATAGATGGCTGCATAAAAGAAAACGAAAGATCTTATATTAATGTATTACTTCCTAGGTCTAGAAGTATGGAAAGGCTCAGAAGGAATCTTTCTCAACCAGGGAAAGTATGCCGAGAAATATTAAAAGGACTTGATATGTTGGAATGTCCACTCGCATGGATTCCAACTTGAAGCTGTTGGTGAATGAATCATCAGAGTTAGTGTATATAACTCTGTACAGACAAATTATTGGGTCATTTAATAAATACTAGGTCAGATATATGCTTTGCTGTGAATACCTTGAGTCAATATCTAGTGGAAACTAGATGTGTTCACCTATTAGTTGCAAAGCATGTGACCAGGTACCTAAAGGGTACGATAGACTTTGATCTATGCTATCTTAGAGATCATGACTTCAGATGGCTACACAGATGTTGATTGGGCAGAAATTGTATCAAACAGGAAGAGCACATCAAGAGGATGTTACTATTTGGGATCAGCCATGATCTCATGGTTTAGAAGGAAGCAATATAGTGTGGCTCTTAGCACAAGCAGAATATATGGCTTCTTGCTCTGCTAAGTTATGTAACAGTATGGCTTCAGGATTGTTTGACTTAGAGATAGACCCAACTATGATCCTATGTGACAAACAGAGTTGTATCAAGATGGCAGAGAATCTAGTGTTCCAAGATATGGTGCAGAAAAGAATTACAGTTCGAATTTGTAACAAGTTGACAATGTACTAACCAAACCTCTACCAATCCGATGTACTAACCAAAACCTCTACCTCAATTAAAGTTTTCTGAGACAATCTTAAAATATTTCAGAAGGACCCTCCTTGAAAGGGGGAGCGATGTGATCACTTATGATGAGATTGCCCGCATCGACAGTGAGGTCAATGATATGGATACCTATATTGGTGATGCCGATAGAGAGGTTGGTGGATGGTCCCTAGACAAGGTCTAAGGTGACAAGGGGATTGGATCATCCCTGGAATTCAGTCCTAAAGAGAGCCATAGATGTATGTCTTCAAGAATGAAGTCCCTGGTGGACATGAGGGGATGGGATCATCCCTGGACTTCAGTTCTAAAGAGAGCCGTAGACGTATGTCTTCGAGAATGAAGTCCTTGGTGGACATGAGGGGATAGGATCATCCCTGGACTTCAGTCCTAAAGAGAGCCGTAGACGTATGTCTTCGAGAATGAAGTCCCTGGTGGACATGAGGGGATTGGATCATCCCCGGACTTCAGTTCTAAAGAGAGCCGTAGATGTATGTCTTCGAGAATGAAGTCCTTGGTGGACATGAGGGGATTGGATCATCCCTGGACTTCAGTCCTAAAGAGAGCCGTAGACGTATGTCTTCGAGAATGAAGTCCTTGGTGGACATGAGGGGATTGGATCATCCCTGGACTTCAGTCCTAAAGAGAGCCGTAGACGTATGTCTTCGAGAATGAAGTCCTTGGTGGACATGAGGGGATTGGATCATCCCTATACTTCAGTCCTAAAGAGAGCCATAGACGTATGTCTTCGAGAATGAAGTCCTTGGTGGACATGAGGGGATTGGATCATCCCTGGAATTCAGTCCTAAAGAGAGCCGTAGACGTATATCTTCGAGAATGAAGTCCTTGGTGGATCGGTGAGGATTAAGTCATCCTTGGACGTGGTCCTAAATGTACGGTTGAGGATTAAGTCATCCTTGGATGTGGTCCTAAATGTACGGTTGAGGATTAAGTCATCCTTGGACGTGGTCCTAAGTGTACGGTTGAGTATTAAGTCATCCTTAGACGTGGTCCTAAGTGTACGGTTGAGGATTAAGTCATCCTTGGACGTGGTCCTAAGTGTACGGTTGAGGATTAAGTCATCCTTGGACGTGGTCCTAAATGTACGGTTGAGGATTAAGTCATCCTTGGACGTGGTCCTAAATGTACGGTTGAGGATTAAGTCATCCTTGGATGTGGTCCTAAATGTACGGTTGAGGATTAAGTCATTCTTGGACGTGGTCCTAAATGTACGGTTGAGGATTAAGTCATCCTTGGACGTGGTCCTAAATGTACGGTTGAGGATTAAGTCATCCTTGGAGGTGGTCCTAAATGTACGGTTGAGGATTAAGTCATCCTTGGACGTGGTCCTAAATGTACGGTTGAGGATTGCATCGTCCTTGAACTTATGTCCTAAAGTGATAAGGACTAATCATCCTGTAAGTAGATTGGGATTGCATCGTCCCTAGACATGGTGATTTGTCTTAAAGTGATAAGGATTGATCATCCTGGAACTGGATCGGGATTGCATAGTCCCTAGACATGGTGATTTTTCTTAAAGTGAGAAGGATTGATCATCCCGGAACTGGATCGGGATTGCATCGTCCCTAGACATGAGACTTGTCTTAAAGTGATAAGGATTGATCATCCTAGAACTGGATCAGGATTGCATCGTCCCTAGACATGATACTTGTCTTAAAGTTATAAGGATTGATCATCTTGGAACTTGATCTGGATTGTATCATCCATGGACCTATGTCCTAAAGAGAGCGGGATTGATCATCCTGTAATATGATCATGTGTGTTGCAGGGTATGCTGCTATGTATTGATGATAGATGTATTAGTGAGAATACATGCTTTTGATGATAGATGTATTAGTGAGAATACATGCTTTTGATGATAGATGTATTAGTGAGAATAATGCTTTTGATGATAGATGTATTGGTGTGGATACTAATACAGATGATCCAGATGCTGTAGATCGAGATGATCTAGATATTGTAGATCGAGATGATCCAGACACTATAGATCGAGATGATCGTGCGATGACAATGTTGATGATCGTATGATGACGATGCTAACGATCGTGAGGATTCAGATATTGATGTTGCTGTAGCTGTTTGGGTGCTACAGAAGATAAAGACTCAGTACTGAAGATGTTGATGTTTCAGTATTGAAGATGTTCTAGTAACTGGTTGAGTTACTGATGATGTTGAGAAAGCTTCCAATGATTTATAGATGTATCATGTATGATGTTGATGACTCCTTGCTCGTGAAGATGCTGTTATAATATCCTTCTCGTTAAGGGGGAGTGTTGAGATATTGTAACTTCAAAGAATATTATATTTGTACTTTATTATTCCGAAGATGTTTCGTTCCTCTGTGAAGATCTTATTGTATATCCGGAGATGTTTATTACTCCGTCGGAATGTGGTAACTCGGGTTATTAGACTTCCCTAGTGGGGGTCGGCCCTATATGTGTTATGTGGGTCAAAGGGTTATTAGACCACCCTAGAGGGGTCGGCCTAGTCAGTTGTAGTGGGGTATTTAACCCATTGGTTAAATACGAGCCTATGTGTACTTGTGTAAAAGATATGTCAGAGTAGTGTATAAATAGAGGAGGTGTGTTCCTCATATGACACACTCACACACTTGAGAGAGGCGCACTTGTGGAGGAGAGGTATGCTATGGTGGAGGAGGAGATCATGTCTTTGGTTTGGATCTTTGTATATTGCTGGTCATCTATATTGAGGAAGCTTTACAGGGTTTTCTACCCCATGAGGGTTTCCCAGGATAAATCTGTGTCTCTTGTGTTTATGCTATGCTTGTTGTTTCTTCAGTGATCCTATATATGCTATTATTGTGAAATGGAATGTAATGTTCCTATTTTCTGTCTTAGCATATTGAATCTTAACAAATCAAAACTGAATGTATGAGTAAAACATATGGTTAATTCCAACCAAGTAGTGATATCTCCCTTCAACTCAGCTGTAGTATACCATGACCATGGAATTTCATCCAAGGTATGGATAAATGCATGGACCCACTCATGTCTTGGTCATGATGCCCATAATGTCTGACACTCGATCAAATGGCCTCTAGAATCACTCCGACCATCATACTTCCCTGCGTGGTAGGCCTCGGTATCGCCAAAGCATACCATCATCAATCTTCTGCATTTTGACCATCCATCAATTGATACCTTGTGTGTCGCCCACCAGCGTGTTGGAGCATCCTTCAATGCTCCGTCCAATGCCAGCAATCGTTGTGATTCTGAAACTCTTTCCTCGAACTTTGCTAGAAAATCAGACAAGTCAGACAATCCTTCATATACTGGTAATATGACTATTTCAGTCGTGACCCGCCATAGCGACTACGTGATCAACCCACATTTACGGAATGACACCTCATGTAAACGGTTCTGCCAATGTTCTAGCAGGTCATCAGAGTCGAAAGATGAAGAAGTGTCACTGTGCCATCAAAGCTCACCGTTTTTAGTCGGATGAATGTAATCTTCTGAAATATTGAATGCATGGTCCCATTCGCTGGGATCTTCATCTTTCATTGGTGCAAGGTATCTACGTCCTTCAGCCAGATCCGCATCCTTCATCTAGATCCAATGGGGCTATGACTGTGAGATCACGATTTTCAAAAGTCATCATCCACCGCTTGAAGTTGATTACCGCTCCACTGTCGTTAGCCCAACCAATACCCAACAACACGGGATAAGAACTACCTCCTTCAACCACTTCGATGACATCGAAGTCAGCATAGGTCTTCATGCCCTCAATGTCCACCACCAAACGGGGGACTCTCCGAATCGGTGTCACTTTAGCATGATTAGCTAACCAAAGCTATACAGGAGACCAGCTCAATGGGGGGCTCCCCATTTTCTGCCATGCCTGATTGGTTAAGATGTTGACATCCAAACCAAGATCTAGAATGACTGAGTTGACATCGTAATCTCCAATTTGAATATTCATCTGCATCTCCTTGCCAGTCTTCCTCCATTGTAAGAAATTCACCGTGGATTCCTGGCATCGCCTTGGCAATCGCTACAAGAACCCCTCTATATTGGCAGGCGCAGCAGGATCCCTTGTCAACAACAAACAACTCTCCAAGAATTTCTGCAAAGTTCCATACTACGCCCATGGACCAACTTCTGATGTGTCATCAAAGACATGGGGCATGTCACAGACAATAGCCTTGCCTTTATCCAATGCCTGTCGTGCCCGGTGGAACGTATCGCGCTCTGAATTGATGTCAAATGACACCTTCTTCTGCTCGGCTAATCGGATCAGCCGATGTGAGGTATCTTCTCCTTTTTTTGCACCTCCGAGAGTGATCACCGCAACGGATGCATCATGTGGCCTGGGCTCTACTGAGATTGTTGAAACATTCTCACCTTGATTCTGGTTCAGTTGTGGATTCCCCGGCCGGTTCACATTTTGATTAGCATTTTGAATTGGGTGTTGGTTCTGGTTCTATACTGGTTGCTGCACTAGATTTTGTACTGGCAGCTGTATCAGGTTCTGATTCTGCAACTATGGAACATTCCCTTCCTACCATCGTGCAATCAACTGTGGGCAGTTCTCTATTGTATGGTCTGCAATGAAGCAAAATGTACATTGTGTCTGCAACAGTGGGCAATCGTGCTAATAGTGTCCCCATACCACATAGTGATAGCATTTCATAGGTCCACGACCTCCTCATCCTCCTCCACGACCAAATCCTCCACCACGTCCACCCCGGTATCCCCCGTAGAATCTTTCCTGCTGTTGGTACTACTGTTGGTTGTACTGTTCCTGCATCAGAGCTAATTGCATGCCTTTCCCTTGTTGCGCATACTACGGTTGCTGAACATACTGTGGCTACTGTAGATCCATTTGCATCAAAGCATATTAGGGCACAAACTGCTGTGGTTGTTGCTACGGTACAAACTGTACCTGTGGTTGAGGTAGTGTCTGGGCTACCTGCGGCTGCAGTGGCGGTTCTTGTACAACACGGTGGTCATCCTTTACATATAATGCATCGTGCGTTCTCTTGTGGAGTAACCCATATGCCTAACAATCCTTGTCATCATGTCCCACTGATTTACAGCAAGTTCAATACAGATTCATTGGCTTGGTGACCATTTTCTGCATATATGGACATTCTTCGTGGAGGTTCCCAAAGACTTGACAAACACGACACCACGGCATGCCAACACCATTTAATGGGTTTAGTGCTCCTGAAACCAAATAATTGTGGAAGTCGGGCCAATTATCCTTCATATGCCCTTCCCCTCAACATCATGTGCACCATACTTCTTCGCACTGCTCAATGCCCTTCTTCAAATCTTGCAGCTGTATGGTCAAGTTAGCTAGTTATGTCTGTATCTGTGACATCCCAGCTGCATTGTCTCCAATCGGTAATGCCTCCAACTGCATTGCAATCTCCAGAGCTTCATTGGGCATTGAGATGTTTTGTTGCCTCAATGGTAGTTGAATATGCGGTAGTAGTGCTGCGATGAACCACTCCTTATGTTGGATAGTGCTCATATCGAAACTAACCCTTGCCATCAGCGTCTTGAACCTCTGGTCGAAATCCCACACCATCTCATTGGGATACTGCTTGATTTCTTTCAATTCTATGATATATTGGGCCTCAGACTTGGGCTTCCTGAATTCTCCAATCAACCCATCCCTGATCTCATCTAGCAACTTCGCTGGAGCTTTTGTAGGGACTAGAACAAACTTCATAAACCAATATAAGGTGCGATCTCATAGGGTCGTCGCCAACTGTCCTTTCTTGGCGTCATCATCAGTGATCTGTTTTACGGTCCAGACCGCTTCACATAAAAACCAATATTGTTCTGGGATATCTGTCCCACTCCCATGGAACAACGGTAACTTAGCATCATTGCCCACCATCCCGGGCTTCCTTCCTGCAGGTACTGAACTACTAGCGATCAAGTTTTGTTGACCCGGTGGGGTTGAAGTGGTGTTTCTCACTGGTTAACAGATAGTGAGAGAAGGTGTGGGTACATGGTTGCTCGGGTTAGGTCCTGCCTCTATCGTGGGCGTAGCCTATGTGTCCTTGTCTGGGATGTGAGGTTTCTTCATCCCATGTGGTCTCCCTTTGCGAACTCGTGGTTCAATCGCAACAGGACCTTTTCCTATCCTCTACCTCTTTTCCTATCAAAACCTTGCTCCTCCCCTTGTAAGGCCACTCTCTTCCTCGGCTTCACTCACAGTCTCGTCGTGACCCACACCCATCTAACCTTGATCATTTCATGCACCACCCCCCTACTATCGCAATACCCACGGCTTCCAACCGCCAAGTTGCTTACTGATCTATATGCATCTTCAATATACCCTTTTCACAAATAAGCATCTTAATGCACAGTTGGAGAGACAACAGAAACCTTCCTCGGGGTTCACGAAAGAAATATCTTTCAGCTTCACTATAAGACTTCTGTGTGTCAACCGTAAATTCAGTGATATACCCTTCCAAGATGCTATCAAGCCACACTTTGATAGCCCGCAATGCTTTATTGTCGACCTCTTGCAGTACTTGGATCAACTCCGGGGTCTAGGTCATTGGCTCACCACCCTAGAAGTTCCTCTTCTGAAAGGTCAACTTCTCCAACCACTCGAACAAAAGGACAGGGAATTCACAGAAGAACCATTCATGCGGACCATCGTGAATATATCTATCCACCCACCGATCTACTGTCAGTCGAGTGTTCCGACTTTCTTCTTCAGTGAATTCCTGTAGCTTCTGATCAAACCATTCCTAGATCTCAGGTTTCGTCAGGTGCCACAACATATCCTCCTTTCACTTCACACACGGTCCCATCAATGGAACCATTTGTTGACTCAAACCTAGTCGACAGAGGTTCCCATCACTGTCGATACCAACCCACCGCGATCTCCCTGAGCACTGACCCAGACAATTTTTACCCTGTCCAGCAACACCTGCAGAGCAGATGAAGTCTCACTCGAGGAAATCAAGGGAGAGTGGATGGAACCATGTTTTTTCCAAATGAAGGAGGATGATTGCGACAACAATTACTCAACTTATTGAAGCATTCAAAATAGATCTATGCATTCAAGATTAACATAATTCGTATTCATAGCATCATTCAACATAAACATTCATCACGACAAGTATAACATTAAAGTATTAACTGTAGCAAGAAATCATCGTAACATGCATTAACATAAAAGGTACACAGCGTATTTCATCAAACGGTTCTGTCATGTCATATTAATTCAGAAAAACCCTGATACAACATCTCCGCAAAACCAGATTTCAGTAATATCTCTTGATCTCACATAGAGACTCAAAGATGTGCATAAACAACATCCACAAATCGTACCCAAATAAAATTATCCAACACTTACAACTCATGTCTATATATAGGCTTCTGCCTTTACAATGCTTGTCCACTTACTAACAACTTCCTCACCGACAGTTGGACAAATGACTCGAAATCTAACTAGCACGGTCCAAATGACCCAAAAACCCGTCTACTATGGTACAATTAGCCCAAAATTACATATCATATGGTCCAATGACCCAAAAACCCGCATTCTGCGGTACAATCGACTCAAAAATACATAAAATAATTCAACCTTCTTCCTTCCATGACCTCTTCTGATGTTTCACAGAATCGACAATGCTGCGATTATTCCTTACCAAACTGCCTGCCAACAAAAAGTAACAAGAATTGAGCAATAAAATCAAACACACAAAGAAACTTAGTTGTGCATCAAAACTGGTGTCATATTCCATTAGTCTGTATAGTAAAAGTATATAGTAAATTTGAGAGAATTTTATTATCCAGGAGGAATTTGAAACCATGTCAGTCAAGCATAGTAAATATCACCACTACAGTGCTCCGAAGGTTGCAAAATAAATTGTTTTTTAGTGAAATAAATCTACTATCAATCAATTGATCATGAAGGGTGCATCACTGAGTTTAGGATGCAAATCAAGGTAGAGAGGGTGTATTTGATCACAATCAGTTGCAATCAGAGCTCAAACCCCCCACTAGAGTCATGAACTCGGGTGGACTGAACAAGATCACTGAGTTAGCTGGTAAAATGTAGGGATCTGACTCTGCATGGCATAAAATCATGCATGCAGGGAGCATCAAGTGGATAATGTGTCCTATGTGACATATGCACACCACTAGGGGGTCAACAAAATCATCCAATACTAAGAAAAGGGAAATAATACTAAGGTGGACAAAGATTAGAGTATTAGTTATCCCAACAGAAGTATGGCAACTTTGATTTCAAAACATTGTAGAAAAGATGTGATATACACAATCATGGACTAGTGTTGACTACGTGGATAGACTACAGTTGGATTGATGAATGGCCATGGTATATTTTGAATAGCTGCTTGAGGACTTCATACAGATGTGTATCTTTGATTGTACTATTGTATAGTGATCCTCTTTCCTTCGTTGATTTATTTGGAGTGGTCGATTGCGATTTGACCAGAGAAGAATTATGACTGAGATTCAATTTAATATTTATTTTAATTGACTCGAGAGTGGTCAACTAAGATTATTCTAGTGGTGACAGTCAATTGAAGTTTCAACTAGATTGTTTGTTGATTGAGTTTTGATTGATATTGTTTTGTTTTTTTTTGTTATTGATGTTTTTTTTATCCCTCAGTCGTGTTTAAAGGGGGGATAAATTTAAGTAAATTGAATATTTTTTATATGTAAACCCAAATGATGTCGTAATGTCTACTCAACTATAACTTGCTTAGTCCGACACAACTTGGATCGACTAAGTTGCTCATTGTTTGTTATGAGATACGATTGGGTATTGTTTCAATTACTTAAGTGATGGATGGACATAAACTATATTTCTAGATAGAGACTACTTATTTGTTGTGATATTTCCTAATCGATTCATCGACTAGATTGTGATGTTTTGTTTTCTAATCGACTGATTGATTGGGACTATTTGAACATTAGCATGGAAAATTGTTTGATGGATTGGATGACTGCATTGAGTTCTAATAAAGGATTTCAAAATGTTTCAGACTTCTTCAAAGAGTATTATTGTACTAGGATTTACCAGTGTTTGTGGTTTACGTCAAATTAATGGGGGAATGCTACGTAATTTGTTCTTTCCTCCAAGCTAATTTTATAGGATGGGTGTTGGAACCTATAGTTCATTTGTAGCCTAACCTAGTAAGAATAAGGTATCTAACCATTCTAAGCATCTGAACACCAATTAAATTATGAATTAACAATGTCCACTTTGGGTCCTCAAATCCACGATCTATGAACAATTATTGTTAGCTACCACTCTGTGGTCCTCTAGTTGTTTATTGGGTAGTCATATGTACATATTTATAGATGGTTATTATTTACCATTATATCACCACATAATGGGATCATGTAGATCATATTCCCTTTGTATCCTGCTCATTGCGCTTAAGTGGAAATGGTATCTTTTGACACCATCTCTCTCTTGGAAAATTTGTTGCCACTTCTGCTATTTATTTTCCTATCCCACATGCTCGAGATGCCATTTGAGCATCAACCCATGACATTATGCATCTAGGTCATGTATACTTAGTGACTTCAACATGGTTAGTAGATGATACCTAAAGCTAGGGCCCTAAAAGAATCTTTTAGCAACCCATGGCTAAAAATATTTGATCTTGCAACCAAACATGGCCTCCTAAGGGTATAATTGGCATTTTATTGAGTAATTTGTTTCCTTAGGTGGTTTTTATCAATATGTATCTATCTTAGTGCCTTGGAACGACATTCTATGGAATAAGACCATGCCTTCATCCCTAAAGAAACCATTTAAAAATTCAAATCCATTAGTAATGAAACAAAGCACCATGCATGACTTTGTAAGGTATCCATGGTGCTATGTGTACAAGTCTTAGGGACATGGGGTCTTGTAAATATTCAAGGAAGGAGACATGAACCTCATGCCATGATGGAATCTTCTATCCATCTAGATAGAAAAAATGTTCCCTCTTCCAACCACGCATGCCCTCATGAGGGTATCATTGGATTATGATTAAGCATGTCAATATCATTAATTGGTTTTTAGTAGTATCTACATCTCTTAAGGCCTTGGGAATGATATTACAGACAATAAGGTCATGTGTTTGGCACTAAATAAATCGTTGAGGCATATAATCGATTAAAAACTCCTTAAGGCACCATGCATGACTTCATATGGGTATCCATGGAACTATGTATCATAGTTTATGGCCTTGTAACATTACACATGGCAAGTGGTGAACACCTGAACCTTTATCCTTAAATGAATCCTCTATCCATTGAGGGTGAATGATTTTTCCACCACCAACCACACATGGCCTCTTAAGTGTATAATTTGTCTATGATTAAGGATGTCGGTTCGATAAGGTGGTTTTGAGTAGCATGTGAGTGTCTCAAAGACTTGGAAATGATGTTCCAATGAGCAAGTCCATGTATTTGGTCCTAAATAAATCATCAAGGTATCCAAAATCATGAAAACTACTTAAAATTTCAATGTATGACTTCATAGGTATATCTATGGAACTATTTATCTAGGTATTGTGGCCTTTGGAACTTGGACATGGTTAGTGGAGGAGATGTGGAAGTACCCTATCTCTAAAGAAATATTTTAGTCATCTAAGGCTTTGTATATTTCCTCCAGCAACCACACATGGCCTCTTGAGGGTATGAAAGTCATCTAATGCTTTGTATATTTCCTCCAGCAACAACACATGGCCTTTTGAGGGTATGAATGGGCTACGATTGAGTATGTTGGTGCAATTAGGTGGTTTTGAGCATTATGTTAGTGTCTCGAGGGCTTAGGAATGGCATTCCAAGGAAGAATACCATGCATATAGGCCTTGATAAACCATTGAGGAATCCTAATCCATGAACAATGCCTCAAAGCACCATGCATGACGTTGCATGGATATCCATTGTGATATGTATCTAGGTCTTTTGATCTTGGGTCATTGGATGTGGTCAATGGAGGATACATGAACCGTGATCCATAGGAATCTTCTATCTATCAAGGGCTAAGAAGGTTTCATCCACCAATAAAACATGGCCTCCTAAGGGCATCATTGGCCTATGATTGAAATGCATGTTTCTTGAGATGGTTTTGATAAATATGTATGTGTCCTAAGGCCTTGGGAATCACTTTCCAAGGATGAATATGATGCCTATTGTTAACACCCAAAAAGTGCTCACTAGCTCATTCCCTTATTCACATGACCCATTTGTCCACTTTTTTCACTATTTGAGCCTCTAAAACCATCAAAAGGTCACCAAAAAGACCATAATACACCCTTTTCCCCCAAAAATATGTATTTTTCCTCAAAAAACCCTAAAAAATGATCCAAAATTCCGAAAAAATATTAAAAGGGAATAAAAATATTCAAAATATTCAAAAAAGAAAAAAGAGGGAAAAATGTACCTAAACCATGTTAGTTATTACCATTGGTTTCCTCAAAACCACAATGGTATTCCCCATCACCAAAAACTATAAAAAGGTGATAGGGGCTCCTCACTTTCCATCCATCATCCATCCTATCCTCATGCTGTCAAAATCTCTCTTTAGTCCTTTGACCATTTTAGCAAAATTGGAGAAGAGACCATTGGAGCCTAGAGCACCTCAACCTTGGAGCTACTCAACACCAAACTTCCTCACCATTTGAGGTATTATAATATAAAAACCATTCTTTGTTACGTTTCTTGTTCTTTCTGTTAATCGTTTTAAATTTATTTTCATATGCACATGTTAATGTTAGATTAGTTTATAATTGTATTTGCTTTTTAATTGAAGACTGCTATTACAAGTCAATAGGTGCATCCTTGCACATGCTTGGTTGAAAAACCAAGCAACCATTTTTTGGCGACTCCGTTGGGGATTGAGCTTTAAATTTTTTCTTTAGATCTTTGTTTTTTACTTGTTTTTACCATTCCAATTAGCAGATCTACCATACTAGACAACATATTCATTGCTGCCCTAGCTGCTGGCCCTTTTTGTAGCCCTTAATAGACCGAAATTTCACTTTTCGATTTCATTTCCGGTGACCTTTTTTCCGTTTTCACATCGCGACTTTTCGCCCGACAGTCGAGTGGCTCATTGCGACCTCGTGGCCTTTTTCCACGCAGCTCATCGCGACTTCACGGCCATTTTCCGCGCTGCTCATCACGGCTTCGCGGTCTTTTTCTGTGCTGCACATCGCAGCTTCGCGGATTTTTTCGCACTGCACATCGTGGCTTCGTGGCTCAAACCCGCGATGCACATCACGACTTTTGCCCATAAACCTGCGATGTCAATTTTTTTCACTCGGCCCATTTTTTAGAAAAAAAATTGTTGCATTTTTTGCTCATTTAGCCTATTTTCCAGTATTATCTTTTCTGCGTTATTACAACAATAGTGAATCTTTTTTCTATTACATATGCTCAATTAAAATCTTTTTAAAAAAAAATTTCAACAAGTGAAAGAAAGGTTTTTAGCACTTTGTTTAGATCATAGATTTCATTTCTTTGCAAATTTTGAACCATTTTTTCTGATTTGCTTAATAGTTTTGCCCAAGCAAACACTTAGAAATCCATTTATTTCTTACAATTTTTATAATATTTGCTTTCCTTTAAAAAATTATTTCAAAAGTCCATAGTTTTTTAAGTATTTTTGTTAAAGCATTTACATTTCAGAAAAATCCTTTTATTTTTTGCAAATTGGAATCGTCCTGTTTTTAATTTGTAATCAATCGCCCAAGCGAGGCAAATTCATTTTCAGTTAAATAATCACACTTGCACCCAATCTGCCACATTTTTAATTAACTGAGCCTTAAAATCTACCTAAACTCAACCAACACTTTAACCCCACTTGGGAAACACTTGAAGAATCTTGTAGCAAGGTAGTATTGGGGGGATAGGTTTCCCAATAACACCCCTCAATTATTTACATCTGAGACATAGTGGTTGAAATTTAGGGTATCAAAAATCCCTTATTATCTGTTGACATGGTTATACACCAATTTATCGGGAAGGCCTCTCCCTTAGGAGGGTTGAAGTAGCCAGACTGGTTCCGGAAGCCTGAGTGGAATACCGCTATCCATTCAGTAACCGAAGGATACCTTTCGTAGTTCTCAGTGTACCACCCGTATGGGAGTACAACGGCTATAGAACCAAACTGCAAATTCACCCAACCTAACGTGTCATGAATGGGGTGTCATGAACCGGGTATCTAGCCTTTGATTCAACATTTTCTATTGTTGGCATGAGAGCCATTGTTTGTTCACACTCCCCTCCTGCACACATCGTTGCACTAGGGTCTTGAGTTTTTTATCTCACCACCATCCATTGGCATTCCTAGACATCTCTCACCATTGAGAACTGAAGACAATCCCGACATTTTTAAGATGAACCCCCTCAATTTGGTACACTTGACTCTACACGTCATAGACGTATAGCGTTATCCCTTAACTCCACACATCATCGCCATAGAACCCAGTCATCTGATTCTGACGCACCTCATTTCACATCTGTTTCTGAGGATGAATCCAAACACCCTACCGAGACATCACTAACCAACCCCATGGCTGGATCACAATATGACCCCCTTTTCACCAGTGGTATTTGGGCTATATAAATAACCCCCACTACTACCGTGACAACCACGGTAGCCACAACCCCCATAGGCATGCCTAGTATGGGGGCCACACCCACTTTAGGTATGCCCAACATTGGGGTCACCCCACCTCTCATCGCCACTACCTAGATCCCAGTTATTACTGGAACCATTCCTAACCCATCTACAACCCGTGTTGCACTTGGGAGCGCAGGCCCCTCCCACAGCACATTGGATGGAGGAAAGATCCCCTTCACAAATTAGATACCCTTCGGGGGTAGTGGCCCACACCATAATGCTACCATTAGCACATATGCCCTAGCCACTACATCACACCCCTCGGCCAGTCTGCCATTTATGGCAAGTCTGAATTTTCCAGACTTGGCAAGACTAACTAATGATCCTATTAGACATGACCCCACTTGGCCCCCCATGCCCACAAAGCTCCCCTCAGACATCCCAAAATTTGAAGGGAAGGCTGGGGAAGACCCCCAAAACCACATCATGTCCTTTCACCTATGGTGTTCCTCAAACTCCATAGTAGACGATTCAATTCGTCTTCATTTATTACAATGAACTCTTACCAGCTCGGTAGCCAAATGGTACATCGAGAAACCCCATGGGACACACCCTACATTCACATCCCTTGCCTCGACTTTCCTACAGTTCTTCCAATTACCTGTCCGCTATGATGTAGGAGTGGAAATACTACTGTCTTGTAGACAGAACACCACAACACATCACTGATCATATCCATGAGTGGCGTAAGAGGCGTAGTCTCTGCAAGATAAAGCTTGATGACTGTATCTTTCTGGATTGGTTCCTCAAATCACTCCTCCCTCTCGTAGACAAAGATGTAGCTTTTGAACGACCCCAATTGGAAGAAGAAGCCATCTTAAAAGCCCAGTAGTTTGATCTGATCTACGCCCAATGTGGCTACCTGTATACCATTTTACTTGACGCTCCCCATGGTGATTACTCCCGGACTGATGCACCGGGGGCATCCCATGCCGTCGACAGCATCATTAGACAAGTTGCGTCCAACAACCAACCCTTTTCCATTATGGGCAATAATACCAGCCCTGATCTTTGATGGGACACATCTCACTCCAGAGCTACAACTTTGTATGCTCCCATGGCCCACCCCCACCACACTCATGGACCCTCATCTCCACCATAGTGTTATGGTCATGCACCTTCAACCTATCCACCTCTGGTTTCACCCCCTATGTATTACCATCAACAGGCCACACATGCTCCTGTTCACTCACAAGCCCTAGCGGCTTATTACCCACCACAGGTAGCATTTGCTGCACCACAACCTCCAGTTGCTCAGACTTATCCACCAAACAACAACAATGATACCCCCACCAACCAAAACCCTGATCGACCACTGAAACAGGGTAAGAACCCCAATTTACGAACAAACCACCCATGTTCCATATGCAGGGTATACAGTAATTACACACACACACTTACCCCCATTTGGAGCGAGCATGCCAACTGTGGACTAATGATGCCCAATGCCAAGGGCACGTGGCACAACCAGTGCCACCTCCTCAACCACAACCCATGGTGCTGCAGAATCCTTTCCCCAAACAAGGAGTGGTGAACACTCGTCCATTGGATCCTCCTCAAGGAACCACAACACCACAACAACAAATCACATATGCTACACACACAAACCAACCGATGGATTCAAGTAGTCATAATCTCCTTATGATGTCATCGTCCGACATGGATCTCCAAACACGTCAAAACCAATATGCCCCCACTACACCTAAAAATTTTCTCTCTATGATTGAACAACCAGTTCAGAATGCACCTACATCATTCAGCTCCACAGTCAGACCTAGATTATACTCGGAATAACCTATGACTTCCACATTCCAATCCATCCCACCCCCTTTGAAGATAACCAAAATATCTGATTTGTGCACCCTCTCGCATAACACACAGGTACCAAACCAACAACCCCCTTTACTCCCACAACCACCCTCAGTGCCAACTCACGTAGGAGCCACACCAATTCATACTATCCCATTTTTATTTCCCCCTTCAGGTGCCATCAACACACCAGTCATGGCTAAAATTAATCTCCCAGGATTAACATTAGGACTACCTGTGTAGTACCTACCTACCCTAACCCCTCCCCTAACACCGAACGTCATTTTACAACCGGTGCAACCCATCAATACTTCTAACCGTCCACCCCCTGGTGTAGCAAACATCCAGAACCGACCACCTCCAACAGGGGCCACTACATCAACATCTAGTAATGCTTCCCCTGAACTCCACTACAACGGGGGCATATGCCAACAAACCTACACCACTGGACCCACAACCTGCACCACCCCACCGACTCCCAAGTTGGAGAAGAATCCCCCAGCTATCTGTGCTCCCCCCAAGTGCTTTTTGTGCGACGATAGAGTCCATGCTACCTATCAATCTCCACAATTACCGACACTTCAAGAGCATATGCAAATGTTGGATGATGACACTAACATTCTAGTTGTCAAACTCGAGCTGCCCCCTCGGCCTCGTGATAAATATTTGCGTACCAACCACCCTTGTGTGATATGCGGCATCTATAGCCATTACTCACATCACTACCCTGATCTCCCAGATTATAGAGCAGCACTATACGAACTGAATAATGCCGACCTAGAGATATCCCCTCTTCTCATTGAGCAAATATATCCCCCAAAATATTCCTCCTCGGAAGAAATTAACACCATTTACATGGTTTCCACTAGAGACCCCTCTGTCCGGTTGGCCGCTTCCAATGATCCCTTTGACACACATGATCAACCCTTTCAAATCAACAAGGAAACCACTTGTCCATAACATGGGGATAGGCCCAAAACCTTGCCTACTCATCATCATCATAATTCTCGTCAGAGATACTGGGGGTGTCCACCCCACAAGAGGAATCCCCCATCATCATATCATCACTTCAATATGTCACCATGACCCACAGCCTCATGGTTACCCCCCTGTCAGCAGTTGGTCAATGCCCTATTGATCCCTCTCTAAGACAGCATCTGCACCACATTGACACCTCTTATTTAGGGTGTGATGAACCTGCAATAATTAATTAATGCAAATACATGAGATATCATAAATAATAGAACTCAAGATCACTTTTATATTGATCACGGGCCACTTCGAGGGGGAAACCTCCTTTGAGCAAGCTCAATACAATTAACTTCCTGGTGCCTTCATAGGCCTCAACACACACTTATATACTAAGTCTAGGCACCAATACCATGGGTCAATACTATGTGTCAATACAAACCATGGGCTAAGTCTAGGCGCCAATACTATGAGTCAAAACCATGGGACATATAATACTATGGATGCCTTACAAAGCATATGCGTCCAATACTATGGGTCAATACTATGGGCTAATATAAATTATGGATCAACAAATACTACGGGACGACTTACAAAGCATGTGCATCCAACAAAAATATACTAACAAAGTAAAGACATGGGTTCCTAACATCCCCTCTCCCTTAGAAAAATCTTTGTCCTCAAGGCTTTAGATGTGGAAATTGATGCAGAATCTGAAGGAGAGGGTTCCCTGTAGCATCCTCGGGTTGCATTCCAAGCCACTGGCACCTTTGGAGTTTCAGGGAGGATTGCATGGAAGGCTGTAGACAAAGAAGAACCATATCAGCGATGTGAAAAGTGCACTCAGAACGGTGTTGATTGGCTTGTTGTTTCAGTCGAATTCTTGCCATATGAAAATTGTCCTGCAGAATGAGAAGAAGCTGATCACGGTTTCGAAGAATTGAGTCAATTTCCTGAACTGGGGAGCTGCTGAAGGTGTATGGAAGAAGAACTGGTGGTGCATGTACAAAGACTGCTTCATATGGTGTCCTTTGAGATGTGGTACCATAACACTAGAGCACTTCTAGGAAATCCATAGAAATAGTTGTCCAAATCTATCGAGGGATGGGTAAGGGTTCGAGCAGTCCTGAATGGAGTGTCGTTTCACCCTTGTTGAACTAGAAAGTATCATAGTCAACCACCATCCGTTGAATTTTCCTTTTGAGTCCCTGCTAAAAGAAGTTACATTGTTCCTGATCATACGTTTTGAGGAACCCAGAGTGCCCTACTGATGAAGAAGCATGGAGTTCATAGAAGAGATAGCCTCGTTGAACAGATTGCAACCAATTTGGAACAAGCAAAGAAATAGCTGTAAGAGAAATTGGGTCATCAAATGTGCGAGGAGGAGCATCTTCCACCATATTATCCTTACCCTTCTGGTAAGTGGTCGCATAGTCATAACCCATGAGTTGGATAACCCATTTCAGGTGTGTTGGGGAGGAGACCCGTTGTTCCAGGAAAGTTTCTGAACTCTGGAGATCAGTCTTGATGCAGAAATAATTCCCCAATAGGGATGGCTGCCACTTCTGGACTGTATGCACAATAGTCATCATTTCCTGCTGAGAGGTAGATGCGGCTAAATTCTTACCAAAACGGTCTCTTGAAGGCAACAAGCTCATTAGTTCAACAAAGACACCTGCATATCTATCCAAGGAAGTAGTGGAGACTGTTGATGGGTGCATCTAAATGGAATGGAGCTGAGCGGTGACACCATGTGAATTCTTCTTAAGTATTTTTTTCAGGCGATGTGAACTGATGATGCAGAGAGACCCTAGTTGTAAGCCCATAAATTTGTGTTGTGCCCCATTGACTGAAAACTGCATCCAAAGTTCAACAAAATCTCATAAGATGGGGCCAAGTGTGTGTAACCATTGAACGCCCAAAACCACATCACATCTGCCTAAGGACAAGGCAAACATGTGAGAGTGCAGGTTATAATCTTCCATAGAGATACGTACATTGTGACACTTCCCCTTGCAAGGTAAGGTGCCCCCATTGGCAACCATGACTTCAAAGTTGGAGTAAGGATGGACAAAACAATCAACCTGTTTGGCAATCCGAGGATCAATGAAGTTATGAGTGCTACCAGAATCAATGAGTATGGTAAGAGGGAGCTTCTTAAAGTATCCCCTGACTCACATTGTTTGTGGGGTGGTGATGCTGGTTACAGCATGGAGAGAGATCTCGGGTGGGTAGTCCTGAGATGGGGTGTCAATAGGTGGGTGTTGAATGTCGACTTGATCATCTAATGTATTTGGAGCTTCTTCATCAAGTTTTGAGGTAGGTGGAGAATCCATATCCAAGAGATAGAGCTTTTGTTGAACACATCTATGTCCCCGAGTGAATTTCTCATCACAATTATAACAAATCCCTTTTTCTCGATGTGCCTGCATCTCTGTTTCGGACAATTGCTTGATAGGAGTTGGTTGAGGAGCAGGTGTGATGGGAGGTCGTGGGGAACCCATATTTCTAAAGGGAACAAAGGTGGGTTTGGAGTGTTGTTGAGCTGCGATCTTGTCCTCAGCCATCTTAGCCAACCCTAGGACTTCCATCATTGTGTTGTGACAAAACATTTTGACCTCTGAGAGGATTTCATCCTTGAGATCACTGATAAAACAACTCCTGTAGAATTCATCGTACAATCCTTCTGTGTGATTGGCTAGTTTCTCAAATTCCGTCTGATACTCTCTCACTATTCCAGTTTGGTGAAGTTTAGTGAGTGCTCCTATGAAGTCGTCAAAAGAACTAGGACCAAATTGTGAAAAAAGGAGTTGGCAAAAATCTGTCCAGTTTGGCTCAGGATGAGCTTTGATGTACCAACAGTACCATTGAAGGGCTTCCTGTTCCAAATGAAAGGATGTAGGTGGAACTTTCTGAACATCAAAAGTATTATGCAGACTGAAATATTTTTCTGCTCGATATATCCATCCAGCCGGATCAGTACCATTGAAGCGAGGAAAATCAAGCTTCGGTCCACGAAAATTACTGGAAGAAGAGAACCCGGTGGCTATAAAAGATCCTGGCTGTCGGTTATTGTTCATGGCTGAATGCTGAAGATGGAGGCTGAGAAATTTTTCATCCAGATCTTGGAGTTTCATTTGGATGGTTGCAAGTGCTTCCTCCATGGTGTTTGCTCATGTGCGAGTGACAACCATAACTAGTAATTTTTTAATTTTTATTTATTTTTTTTTTTGGGGGGGGGAATGGATAGAAAAACACAAACACAAGCTTATTTAGTAAGGGCAAATTTGGATTTGGGAAAAAATCGGAGGGGTAATTGGGGTTTGAGTAGGTTTTCGACACTTTCTGAGGGACAGGGAAGCAAAAAGTGGGGATTTCAGAAGCGAGAACTCTATGGTAAAATTTGAAGGCAATCGAGTGAAAATTGAAGAAGTTATGGAAAAACCTAAAAATAGACAAATGTGGGATTTCTGGTCTTGGGAAGTGGAATTTGGGATAAGGTCTTGGATAATGGGATTGCAGGGATGTCAGTGAATTTTTAGGGAAAATAGAGTTGAAATAAGGGAGATATGGCCGAAAAAAGGAATTTTATATCCCTTTTTTTTTCCAGAAATGGATCAGCAACAGTGGCGCGGAAGGGATCCACAACAGATGGATCTGCAACGGCGCAGAAGGGATCGAAAATGGCTGGATCTGAAATGGCGAATGGATCTGGAATGACTTTCAGAATAGATCTGAAACGGCTGGATCTAGAGCGGAAGTGATCGGCAACAGTTCAACTAAAAATAGATATGGACCCCAAGTATGTACGACTTCCTAATAGTTCAGGTGTTTCACTAGGCCACCAATGCTTTCTGACGGCTTGCGTCTTGGGGCAGTACCCCTCACTCCACGGCTCAGGTAAAACTGATAACCGCTTTGCCACAAATGACAGCTCTTGGTTTACCTCACGGGTGGGAACTAGTCAATCAGGTAGGGGTCGTTGCCCTTTTCGCTAGAAGGTCCTCTCAATGGGCCAACTACTTTGGGGTTCATGTGGTACTCCTCACAATGCGTTTTATAGCTTATGCCCAAGTACTTCCCATAGTTAAGCGGATAGGGATTATTCCCAAATATGAAGTTGCAACAGATGCGAAAAAAAAATTGGCAGAAATTCCACCCAACGAGCCCAAGAAAGTGCTCTGATACCAGATGTGATGAACCTGCAATAATTAATTAATACAAATACATGAGATATCATGAATAATAGAACTCAGAATCACTTTTATATTGATCATGGGCCACTTCGAGGGGGAAACCTCCTTTGAGCAAGCTCAATACAATTAACTTCCCGGTGCCTTCACAGGCCTCAACACACACTTATATACTAAGTCTAGGCACCAATACCATGGGTCAATACTATGTGTCAATACAAACCATGGGCTAAGTCTAGGCGCCAATACTATGATTCAAAACCATGGGACATATAATACTATGGGACGACTTACAAAGCATATGCATCCAACAAAAATATACTAACAATGTAAAGACATGGGATCCTAACATAGGGGCCATAATAGATTACCTCGTCCCTGGGATAGGGGGCATGATCAATCATTTTGAACCTTCCCCGTCACACCTATCTTAGTATTTCAATGATCCCATTGTTCAAACTAACACATATGTGATCCACAATCATAAAACCCATGCACATAGCATTGGGGCAAGTCATTAACTCTGCTCACTTTTTCACATGCATGATCTCAATCATTTTTGAGGTCACATATCACTTGTATATTTGATTTGATTTGATACACCTAGTATTCTTCCCCCGCGGGTCATCATTTCTCCCCACCACTACATCCTTGGCTTGATGGGCTCACCTTTATTTGTAGCCATTTTTTAACCTAGTTATTTCCTTTGACCATTCCGGAGTCCTTATGACCTCCGTTTTTCGCACCATTTGCACCGTAGGATTCATATTTCCGTTCCCGTGATGATGCTTGAGATCATTTCTCGCTCTCACTAAAAAAATTTGGGCATTTTTTCCATGCCCCACGTGCCACATCGGCTGTTGTCAGTTTATTGGCGATTTTTATATCATTGGATTTAGCTTTCCGAACTTGTGATGATGCTTGAGATCATTTCTCGCTTTCACCACCATATTTTTTGGGCATTTTTTCACCCACCCCTCGTCGCCTAAGTTTGTGTGCCACATCGGCCATTGTCCATTTTTGAAGTTCTTTATATCATCGGATTTCAGTTTTCCGCACTTGTGACAATGCTTGAGATCATTTCTCACTCTCACCACCATTTTTTGGGCATTTTTTCCCATGCCCCTCATCACCTCGATTTGCGTGCCACATCGGCTGTGGTCCATTTTTGATGAGTTTTATCTCACCAGATTCAGTTTTGCATGCTCGTGATGATGCTTAAGATCATTTCTCGCTCTCACCCTGAAATATTTTGGGCATTTCTCCAAAATGCCCCTCATCACCTCAGTCTACGTGCCACATCGACCGTTTCCCATTTTTTATGATCTTTGTGTCACTGGATTCAGTTTTTTGTGCTCATGACGATGCTCTAGATCATTTCTTGCTCTCTCCAATACCTTCTTGTTTGGTATAATTTTATCCATTTTTCGGGCCGAGCAATTCTTTTACAAAAAAGGCACTTAGGGATTTTTTGTTAAGCTCTTTTCTTACTCCTAAAACAATGAAAAGATAGCCGAGCAACCTTGCTTCCTTTCATGCTCGCTAAAAGTATCTGAAAGAGCATCTACCTGGTATAAGTTTACCCCTTTTTCGGACCTTGTAGACTAATTACGAAAAAGGAATACTCTAGTCACATTGCCTAGAAGATTTCTCCATCTGCATCATTTTATCCTTTTTTGGGCCTTCGAGACTAAGATACGAAAATGAACACCAATGGAGTCTACTTATCATTTTTAGACTCTCAAAAAATGAAAGCAACCATGGGAAACCACCATCTTGGGCTCGTACAAATGCACAGGATGGTACTCCTCCACCAATTCAAAGACTTCTTATCATTTTTAGACTCCTTAAAAATGAAAGCACTCACGAGCATAAACAGTCTTGGGTTCGCATAAATCCACAGCATAATACCATTTCAGAGCACACTTTTATCCCTTCTTGGAGCTCATTAAAACCACGAAGAAGGGCCCAATGGTGCTTTTCGGTGCCACAACAGATCATGTTTACTCATATGGCAGCTTCCCCATTCTCGTCGCCTTTGTTCAGAGTATTCTGCAGTATGTCATCCTGAGAGTCTCCCAGTAGCATCAATCAACTTGTACCCCCAGATTCACTCCATTATGCAATACATATCCTTGATCCCTTAAAGCTATGATCCTCACACCTAAAAAATCAGTTTCATATGCTGCCAGGTCAACCATGTCATCATGCTCTGAACAAAGGATGTTTGAGTCCACCCACTCTATGACCCCAGTTTTTTCCACATCCCATAGTATGTCAGCCCTATTATCACAGTTTCGCTGCACACCTCGCACTCCTATCAAGGAAACATCATTTCCTTGGTAGTTGCCAGTTTCCCTCTGTTGACGCCAACCAAATCTATTCCAGAGGATAGACCTATAGGTCCATGTGCCTTGGATTCATCACCATTAGTGATGAGTGCCTATGGATCATTTTGAAAGGAGTCCTCAATGCCTCTCCAAATGATTGTTTCTCACATTCTCAACTTCAACACCTTGATCGCATCGTTGAGACTCGTACAGGGTATTGGTCCTTTCAGTTTTTTGAAGACCCCGAATATCACCCGACTCTACCGCATTTGAGAGTCTAATTGAGAAAAAAATCAGTTACATATTCCTATGGATATTCGGGTTGCGCTTGGCGACAATTTTAGATGTACCACAGTTTTATACTCCCTCAAGTATACAATTACATATATTCCTCAGAAGTCGACTCACAGTCATTGAGTCCCTACAGATGTTGGACACCTTCAATTTTAGCAATTCATCAACCCTTCTGATACTTTATTGAGAACGGTTGTTGCTTTTTCCAATGGATCAGTTATTGAGATCAGTCATGGAAAAATCATGAGTACATCCCAGCATTGTGTCCCCTCTGGACCATTACAATGCACCAACAGTTTTTATGTATTATTCAGGTCCCCCTTCTTGGGACTAATTGTTATGTATATGTCTTGGTACGAGCATGGGTATGCCCGCCTCGTCCATAATCACAGATTATTCCTCATCATTTTGAGGCCATGTATTTTTTCAGTTTTTTGCAGCTTCCAAGGGGCCATTGTTCCAGTCTCCAATCGATCTCTTCTCTTCTCCAAACCCCAAGAAAAAAGACAAAATAACTATGATGTCTATCGGCCATACGATGAGCTCCTGCCCTCACACATCAGGGGGCAATTTGTTAACACCCAAAAAGTGCTCACTAGCTCATTCCCTTATTCACACGACACAATTGTCCACTTTTTCCACTATTTAAGCCTCTAAAACCATCAAAAGGTCACCAAAAATACCATAATACACTCTTTTCCCCCCAAAATATGTATTTTTCCTCAAAAAACACAAAAAACCCTAAAAAAGAGTCCAAAATTCCCAAAAACTATTAAAAGGGAATAAAAATATTCAAAAAAGGAAAAAGAAGGAAAAAGGTACCTAAACCATGTCATGTTGGTTATTACCATTGGTTTCCTCAAAACCACAATGGTATTCCCCATCACCAAAAACTATAAAAAGGTGATAGGGACTCCTCACTTTCCATCCATCATCCATCCTATCCTCATGCTGTCAAAATCTCTCTTGAGTCCTTTGACCATTTCAGCAAACTTGGAGAAGAGACCATTGGAGCCTGGAGCACCTCAACCTTGGAGCTGCTCAACACCAAACGTCCTCACCATTTGAGGTATTATAATACAAAAACCATTCTTTGTTACATTTCTTGTTCTTTCTGTTAATCATTTTAAATTTATTTTCATATGCACGTGTTAATGTTAGATTAGTTTATAATTGTATTTGCTTTTTAATCGAAGATTACTATTACAAGTTAATAGGTGCATCCTTGCACATGCTTGGTTGAAAAACCAAGCAACACCTATGGACCTAAATAACCACTAAGGCATTCAAATCCATGAACAATGCCTCTATGCATCAATCATGAGTATATAGGAGTATCAATGGAATTATGTATCCAAGTCTTGTGGCTTGGGGTATTGGATGATTTTCAACAATATGTACATGGAAATGTAAAAGAAGATTCTAGGAATCCAAGGTAATGGATTATGTATCAAAGCACCACACATGATTTATCAATAGTATCGATGATCTCTGAGTGGGAATATTGTTTCCATTTGAAGTGTTTTAGGACTAGGTATAAGTCTCGGTATTATGCGCATGGTTCAATAAGGAACCCGTCTCTAATAATTTCAAAGGATCTTAACATACAAAAAATCAAAAAATAATCCAATTTAATTAGAGATTCTTTAAATTTCACTCATAGATAGAATTGCATCTTCATAGCTTGATCTAAGAGAAACCCAAAATAATCTTGATTATAAAATTTTCACAACTTGTCCTCAATTTCAGTTAACATTATGCCATCACAAATATTTTTTGGCCTTTTCCAATGAAATAAAGGCCATCTAAATATGCCCGAAGAAGGATAATTAGAAATTAGGATTTCACTATTTATTTTATTGCTTCAAAGCCATGAAAGAGGCCTCAAATCACAATATCTAATCTCTTTAGGGGATGTTTGGCCTCCGAGGAGGATATGGATTCAATTGAGAGGATTTGGGAACTAAGTGTGGGTTTTAGGGCACTGGACGTGGTAAAGGGAGGAAACCTTACAAGCATTATTCTCTAAAGGAATCTTCTAAGGATCAAGGTAATGAATGAGACCTCAATCAACCACTTAACATTGGTATATGCCACGTTTTGTCCTTCAATTGCAATATGGACACCATTAGTATATTCTTAGCTTTAGGGATGGGCCTCAAACTCCTAGACATTGTTCAAGGAGAAATACCAACATATTATGGCATCACACACAGACACACATACGATTCATGAAACATGTTTAAGGTCCAATACCATCACATAATCATTGTAAGGAAATCCTTTGGCATACACGTGTCATAAAAGGGGCATTACTATCCTTTGCCCCATGTGGATTGTTCTCAAGGAATTTCTTATGTTTTAGGAATATAAATTGAGATTGTAAGCCCTAAAATATGCTTCTCCGTGGCTAAGGGACGATGTAAAATGCCCTCGAGTGCCTCATATGTCCTCTAATTGGATCTTCTATCTCAAGTCATGTTTTGGGGACAAAATCTAGGAAATTGTATTGTATTGATTTCTTTCAAGGCTCATGATCTATGCATGGTGCCAACAATAACGATTCATTCCTGTAGAAAGATGCACATGTGGTGACAAACAATGACTCATTCTTATTGAAGGATCATTTTTTCAATGAGAGGCATTTGAACATTATTTGAATCTTTAGGCACATTATAGATAGGTATCTTAATTTGCACCATAATCTAGACTCAAAAACCAATGAATCACATACTAACCATTACTTCAAAGACTCATAGATTATGTGTATATATCATGTCACATAGAATAAGCATGTAATAGTCTAAAATGTCATACATAGCATATCAAATAGAAAACAATACAATAAGCAAAAAATGTAAACCTTACAATACATTCTTGAGGAATTAAATATTGAATAGTTATGTGAGTATGTTCACTCAAACATCTTAAACTATTACATATTTGAGTTTTTAATCACATTCCTCAAAAGCCCATAAAACCTATGATAACCCAATTGTCAATGAGTAATGAGGAAAGCCATCCCTACTTGCTTATGCAAATTAGTAACTCATCATTATCATACAAAAATGTAAGTTTTAAACCTTAACAGTGAAGTACAAACATATATCGATTCTTAAGCATTTACAGAAAATACACAATGGCACACACATTACACAGAGATTTTCACCTGGAAACCCTTAACCGGGAAAAAAACCAGCAAAACTTAGAGCCGCATAGCTCCTTTCTCATTATATGTTTATTTTACATGTACAATACAATAAATGGTATTCTGCAGCATCTAAAACCCTAATTCGTTTACCCGAATTAGGTTACAACCCTAATTTCTTTTACCGGAATTAGATAGAGTACAATGGGTCGAAAATCGCGAAAAAGCAAAAAGCAACCCAAAAAAATTTTGCGCTCCGCGCGGACTCCGGGGGCCTAACGGCCCCCTCCGTGTCGTTTCGGAACCTAACGGTCCGAAACGAAGGGGGTGGGCCCTGTCGGGCTACCCCCCCCTCTAAACCCCCCCCCTCCGGACGCGCCCGGCGCAGGCGAATCGAAGGTGCCGTAGGGATCGTGTTGTACTTCTTTATTTTGTGATATAAATGTAAAGTCAGCAAATCATAATTTACATATAAAATTAAATTTATATAAATACTTCTTAATTCAAGATATACCAAGTGTGATATACCTAAGTGCAGGAAAAATTTGAGGAAAATTTTGTAAGCCTAGAAATTTAATTCGGCTGAATGAGTGAATGAAATAAAATCTTTAGAAGAAAATTTTGAAATTAAGAATTTAATAAATTTGATAAATTCTTATGACGTTCTCAATAAACAATTTCAGTGCCATAAATACAATTGTTTTAAAGCTGTTTCAAAATTAACAAATTTTGAAATATGTTAACGATCCCTGCTATTGAGGAAGATGGCTACAAGGAAGTCGATCGGATCTTGGTTCCTTTTTTCTAAACATTTTGTTGAACCTTTTTTCTAAAGATGGCTACATAGACTATAACAGTTTGTCAAAAGTTTTAATGACTCGACAGAAACCCTAAACCTTTAACATTCATTTTACAAGCTTTCGTTTTGACAGAGCTAGCAAATATTTCTTTAAACAGTATCAAAGATTGGAATCACATTCATTTTCTGGTCAAATTACCAAGGGTTAATACCCTCTTGTCAAAATCTCTTCACGAGTATTCAAAGAAAATAGATACAGACATTAATCCTTTTTCTTAGAACTGGAACTATTTATTTAAAAACTCAAACATAACATCAAATAATTATCAAGCCAAGGGCTATTTCTTAAAAATACATTTTACAGTTCTATACATTGATTTTTTTAGGTTAAAACTTATAGTTCGTAGTTCTGTGAAGAAAACAAAAACAATTGAAGCATCAAGCCTTAGCTGACGACCATAAACCATTTACATCAAACATAGACACAGATATTTTCTAACACAAGTTTTATTTCTACACTTTAAACATTTAAGTTACAGTTATGTTCCAAGGTCGAAACCCCAAAAGATCAAAATGAGAAAAATTTTAAGTCTGAAGTTATCAAAACATTTTCTTGAAACTCGACTGAGGAAAGAACTCTCGTCGAAACAGATTACATTGTCAACTTTTGGCACAATAGCTAAAACTTTGTTAAATATTAACCAAGTAAGCTAAAAGGCACACCATCCTATAGACACTTAGCACAACACAGCACCACATTGGACTCATTTCCAAAACCACAAGTATGGCTTAAAAACATCAACGATGGCCATTCTGCCAGGAGAACCTACGAAGGGTGATGCCACCGGGGCTTATCGAGTGAAGAAACCCATCAAATCCCATTTAGCTTTCAACACTATAACCTCCAAGACGAAGGAAATACCTGCCATAGAAATCACTACAAGGTTAAACACATTTCTAAAACAAGAAGTTGCACGAATTCAAACAGTAAATATTGCAAATAATAACCATGAAGTCGAAACATTACCTCTGTTTCTAGGAGCCGAAGCTGGAATGCCTTTCGCATCAATTTTTCAATCCACTTAACAGCTGCAACAGAGAAAGCCTTCAAACTCCCCGACTTCAACATTTATTCTCAGACAAGACTTCTGAATCTAAAACCATGGAAAAACCTCTATTAAAATGCATGGCAAAATCCATAGGCCTATCAACACTCAAACTCCCTTAAGAACCCTGAAAATATCAATATTATAACCAAAGATCCCACCATCGAACCCGAGCATGAAGTTTGCAAACAACCAAAGATCAAACCCTACAACTATGCGGTTTGTCGGCCTCTCTCCAAGCCCAGACCCATCAAATGAATGCCAAGGAGTGATACGAAGCATAAGTATCGCATGAGTAGTTAGGTCAAAAACCCAAACCCGAGGACATCACCCGATCGACGGAGCATATCAAGCCAGCTAGGGTCATGAAACTCAAAGCACAAGTACATACAAAGTTCATTAATGACCCCATTAATGGCGAGGGCCAATGCAGAGGTGGCTTGTCAACTTTCTATATTACAGCTCAGCCTTTTCTTACAAGTATTCACGTGGAATCCTCCACATGGAGATCCAATAGGACATTCCACCGAAAGTATGGATGGAACGATTAAAATTTCAATGCAGACACATTATACCAAATCTCGAAGGACTGCAGGAACAATAAAGACTTGTCCCTCCATTAATGCAGCTCGGGCGTGAATCACACTACATTAACATTTCATGTTATCAAGGCTATCATAGATATTGCATAGTATTACAACCTAGAATTTGCAATACACTATAAACCATATCGTCACCATTGCATAGTTCACAATGCATATAGTAGTTTCTATGATGCATAGGCCGCATGGTGTTTACATTATAAGTAATGTATGGTACTAACATTAGTCAAAAAATTAATATAAATAACCTTCGGCAACTGCATATGTGAAACATATAGTATGTGCAATATATGGTAAGTGCTTTAGAATTAGAATCCAATGCAATAGGTGATTGTATTATTTTGACATTTCCAAACCCACACAGTGTCAATACAATAATATAATAATGAATAGTGATACTAAATGAAGAAATAATATTTCACAAATGCATAGTCAATAGAAATAGGTTGCTTATGATTCTACTTGACATTAGGTCAAAAATTATATAGAAAGAGGTCTCAATATGTATAGGTTTAAGACCATTACAATGCCCATAAGAAATGTTATGATATTTCCTAAAAGTCTTAAATAGTATATCAAAGAATCAATCTAGATTTACATAATTTCACCATTTCACATTAGAATTATCATTCAATAATAGATGCATCATGTTGAAATAGTTTTACAATAATATTGGTACTTGAAATGTAAAAACTCATCTAACCCTTGCAGGTATCAGAATACAAAGTAACCTATGTCCCTTTGACGCAAAACAAAATAAATGTGGAAACGTCCATATATCAGAGTAGGTAGTGATGACAATGACTTTTGCAAATGGTATAAACAGTTAATATAACACTTGTAAGCTGAAAGAACAAACTGAAGGTCCATACCTTTAACATCTTTCTTGTACAGAAAATACTTTCGCTATCCTATTGCAATGACGGCTAACAGAAACAAATATTAAATTACTTGAAGATCTTGGATGGACTTAATACCTTACTTTCTAAATCTGCAAAGAAACAAGTACAATGCTTTAGCTATCAAGCTAAGTAAACCTCAGGGCACCCTGTAGGAACCCCTTCATCAACATTCAAACATAGCTGTCAGTGTTTATCACCAGAATTGTATCTCATGAGAATTTGAGTATTGTTTATAGAATTATATTCTATTTCAAATGAACTGCTGACTTATTATGTTTAAAAATTACAATTTGTCAATTGTGATTACTTGCTTTTAGTTAAGTAGTTAACAAACATTTATTTCCGCAATTAGCATTCTTAGTAATTAATGCTACTTAAAAAAAAAATTAATTTTTAGTGAAATTTTGGGGATGTTACAGTATGGTGGATTTGTTGTCACGTAATGTAATGTAACGTAACATTACATTACCAAAAATAAAAAGTAATTAAAAAAATCCATATCCAGTTATAAAATAAAAATTAGAACCAACATAGATCCATATTAAACCCAGATATATCAAACAGTGAGAGGGATCAAATTTCTTGAGTAAAAAGTTTAAGATAAATAATAATAATAATAATTCCACCTCAAGAAATTAGATCCCTCTCGATGCTTGATAGATTAGGGTTTAAGATGTATAGATATGCTACTATATAATAAAATCACATGTCATATGACAAAAGGGTATCATGGATGTAAATGTTCTTGACCTTCTTTAAAGTCTATTTGGTTGAAACACCTACAAAAGATAATCTATGACCACTTGGGGGTATTTCGTCTAGAAGAGTGACATCTAATTTCAATGGTAGACTAGAGAAAACTGGAAGATCTAAATTAGTGTCATTGGTAGACTATGTTGGGGCATATGACATAAAGAAGAATAATGAAACTATAGAAATGTTCAATTCAAATGGGGAACCTATGTTCTATGATCCTATATTTTTTAACACCTATGTTGAAAAAAACACATTAGGAAGAAAATGAAACCTCTATTTTATTAGCTTCCATAATGAGAGCACGTTAATATTTCCCACTTACTTGATCCCATGCATATATTCAAAATTATTTCATATTCTTTATGGAGCCACACATCATGATAAACAAAGTGGGACATTAGGTCTTATAAGAGATCTTATTTTTTCAAATACTAAAAAAAAACATTGGCCATGAAAAGAAGGTAGAGGAGAGATTAATCCCTCTTGGTATTTTAATGAAGGTGATGTCCCATGGATTTTGAAGAGAGATGATCTTTATTTGGAAAGTGATGTTATATTGTGTGTCATGGTGTCTACTTTATATAGGTCAACTCTATGATGTTGCTTCATTGCAAAAAAAAAAAATTCCAAGGATGAAATCACATTACAATGTGAACCTTTCAAGGGTATGCAGGTAGATTACACACTTCCTTATCTATGGTGTAGGTTATTATATGCTATGTACATAGTTTTATGTCATTTAAAATAAAGTATGATGTATGACGCCTTCGATTGAGCATAGATATAGATGGATTTAACTCGTACTATTATTTTTGGCCAATGATAGTGGTAAATAAAAATACTCCCCTCCCCACTCCCCATAGTTGTCCATGAATATTGAACATATTATTTTGGATTTTATATTCCTTGGTTGAAAACAAGTGCAGAGAATAGATATCTACCTCCAAACATTCATCGAGATCAACTAAAAAATTTATGGGAAAGGATACAATGTATCAAAACCAATACATTGGAGAGGTATTTTACATTATATGGCATGAGCATACACGACCCACAATTATATAGGGATAGGAACTTTTTCATGATATCAAAACATCTTTGTGAGAACAACCATATTATAATGACAAGTGTGGAATAGAATTCTAGGGTGATGGTGATGAAGAATGTTATATACATGGGTTATTTTATTATGATAATGCTTCATTTTATTATGGTTATCTATAACTTGTCAATTACATTTTTCTCTTCATTTTATGACGTTGGATATAAAAACTTAACAACTATTTAGAACCACCATGTTGAAAATGAAATAATTGTTTTGGAACTTCAATCTCTTTAATAAATTATGATTCTAGATTATTTTATTCGTCTTTTTGTTTTCTATATTACCATGTAAAAACATTATGCCCATTTAAAAACTAAACTATCTTTCTCATTCAACACTAACTAAATAAAATAATAATAATTTTAAGGTATACAACCATATTCCATATTCTCGTCTCTTCAGATTATTTACATCATCTTTTACTTAACTTTGATATTTAGTATAATACCAAATAAATAATTTATATATAATAAAAATATTATATTTTTCTCATTTATTACTAACTACATAAATTAGAGGTTTTAAAATAAAATATTATAATCTAAGATATAATTTCCTCACTATGTAATTACCTCACTAATTTTAAATCACAGGTAAATGTGAATATGTCAATGAATCATACAATATATTAAAGATAATTGCATTTTCCTCATAAGAAAGAGTAATTCATAAATAATATTAACAAAACAAATAAAATAATATATAAACCACATTATAATGTAAATTTACAATTTCATCATATAATATATAAACCTATTACACTTTATTTAAAATGACCTACTAAGAGGAAAAAATAAACAAAGTCTAATTTTATAAATTCACCTTTCTTTATTTAAAATAAATAAAGTAACGAACTACGAAGAAGAAAAAAAAACAATCTAATTTATAAAATTCAACTTTTTTTAATTAAAATACAATAGAGTAATTCATTAGGAACATTTGAATATTAATTTACACAGATCAAGTTACGTCGAACATCCTTTATAAATGATTGTTCTTAGTGTTAAAATTAGTAAATTATCAAAACAAACTCGATCGATCATTTTAATCTTTATTTAAAATTTTCAAGAATAATAATAATAAGTTTAATATGCTTATAATTAGAATAATTTTATTAAAACAAGTTAAGAAAAGTAAGTTGCATCCTTTAATTATAAAATTTACGTTTGTATTACAATGTAAACCTCCCCCCACACACAAAATTACAACACTTTCAAGGTATCTTCAAATAAATTTTTACATTCACAAATATATTCGATAAATGTTTGCATTTACAAATATATTCATGTTAAGCATTGATATTAGTGACGTATATATCATTGAAACCATTTTCTAGAATTTTAATGAAGTTAAAGAAAAAATTGAAATATTTAAAAAAAAAAATATTAGTAAAATAAAAGCAGTAGTTTAGTAGTGTGGGTTTCTTGTTGAGTTCCTTGTCCCACAATCTGATATATTAAATTTGTGTCTCACTTTGAGGTGATTTTAAAAATAGATTATTATTATTATATTTATAGTTAATAAATTTGTGTTCATGATTTAATTAATATGATTAAAACACATTGATTTATAAATATTAAAATATGATTTACTATTGTTTTTTTCTTTAATATATATATATACACAAAGTGTTATTTTTTTTTTCCCAAGAAAAAAGCGTAATTTTATTCACAGCGGTGAAAAATTACATTCTATATATGCGTATAGCATGCGTTCATCCATTGCAGGACGTTACATTAGTAGCAAAAAATTTCAGTTTTGCAATCCAAAGAGTTTCATCAAAGACCAATATATGGCCAATAATTACATCATAAAACCAACATATCAAAATATGGCATAATAACCAAAATAAAAAAACAGTTTGGATCCCCGATCCTCCTGTGTTCCACAAAAAAGACCATAATCTAAAGAGTATGAAAGGACGCAGCCTTTCTATAGTATCCAGAAAATTAAAAAACCATCCATAGTATATAGTGCCATCAACAGAAAAACTGTTCCAGCATCTAATCCTGTAAAACGGTGTCCATAAAAGGTCGATGATAAAAATCATAGTCTATCCCATCTCGATGTTCTATCACTTTCCACAGCCCCACTGCCAAGTCCCTGCCAACCTTAGCAGCCTGGTCCGCCTCCTGGTTGTTCTCCCTGTATATATGTCTGCAAGAAAAATTTAAGAAGAGCATCTTCAGTTCCAAGATATCCCGTAGAATATTATCAAGTCTAATATCCCTACAGTATTGTGTACCAGATGCCCAATTTGTGACATTCATAGAGTCTCCATACACATTTAGCTATTGACAGTCAACCTCCCTAGCAAACAATAGAAGTAGCATGAGGCTCATTAATTCAGCATAATTGTTCCCACCCTCCCCCAAACCCCAGTACATGTGGTAAGAGTGGGTACGAGATAAATGTAGAATCGCCCCTACCCACATTTGTATTCAGAAGTAGACCCATCATAGAATCCCCAAGGTACAGAGTCATCAATCTCAAGTGCTAGGACTTCTCGTTGTTTTGCAGCTTTGATGTGGTGTGGATAGGCCTTTAAAAATCCACAGATATGTATAGCAGAGACCACCGGAGTACAGGGTTTATCATTAAAGACCATTCCATTCCATGCCAACCAGATTCCCCATGCCACCAGCAAAGGAAGATTTCTGTAGCACAAACCAATAGGGTCCCCATACCACTGTGACCATGCAGCCAGAATCGTATCGCCATCCCAATTAAACATAGTGTTTGTCAGTCGGGAGAATTCCGCCCAAACCTGCACCATGTATGGGCAGCGCAAGAATAAATGATGACATGTTTCCTCATTTGCTTTGCACAGAGTGCACCACCCAGGCCCCGTCCTATTCTTGCACTGTAAAAAATCCCAGGTAGGGATGGAATCATTAAGAACACACCACATGAAGATACGGTGTTTCAATGGGCAGTTAATCCTCCAAAGGAATTTCCACCACCCCACCAAAGCACGAGGATTATTGAAATGACATAGGTTTATGTAGCCATTCCTAGGTGTCTACATTCCATTTGGTGCCCCCTCCCATACCAGAGCGTCCTCCCTGTTACAGATGTGTACATGTGAGCAGTTGAGTGCAGGGTAGTATGTTCTCAATTCCCCCTGTTCCTCCACAGAGAGTGCTAATGTATCAGCCCCGATCCACGACTGATTCCAAGGGTAGGTTCTATCCTAAACAACGAGCTGGGATAAGTAAGTGATGCCAATTTCACGCAGGGATATAATCAAATCATCAGATAAGATATTTCCAGCACTCCCAAACCAGGGATCTTCCCCAACCTGTAGAGCCCTTCCATTCCCTATATTCCAGGTAAGAAGATCACCAATCACCGAAAAAGATTTTATAACAGCTTTCCAAATGACAGAGCAACCAGAATGAGTCTTATTCATGGCCCGTACCCAGTCCATTAAAGAAACAGGGAAGATATACTTATGTGTGACAACTCGTGTCCAAAGGCTTTCAGTTTTCAGCAGTCTCCAAGCCCCTTTCGCCGCCAGTGCACTTGAGAAGAGATGTATGTTCTTTAGACCCCAACCCCCTGAATCTTTTGGGATTGCGATTTTCTGCCACCGAACCCAAGGTGAAACAAAATCTCCTTTCCCACTCCATAGAAATCGAAAGCACAATTTCCTAGCCGTTTCCAGCATCCCTTTAGGGATCCAAGAGAGGGACATCCAGTACACCGGTATAGCCTCCAACACTGATTTTACCAGGACCAGCCTCCCAGCCCGAGATAACCACCTGTGACTCCAAATCTTCAATCTCTTGTGAAATTTTTCAATGAGCCAGTGCCAGTCCTGTTTGGTGTATGAATTAGGTTTTAGGTGGTATCCAAGGTAGCAAAAGCCATCATCAAGAATTAAGAAAGTGAAAGGGAAGAGCCTCCGAATAGTAGTGATCTCATCATCCCCAAGGAGGTGTGTCGAAATAGTAGATTTTCTGTCATTAATCTCCATTCCCGTAGCTCGTGAGAAAAGTTTAAAAATGTCCTGGAGAGTTTCCATATCCCTAGCCGACCCAGAACAGAAGATGAGTATATCATCCACGAAAAGTAGATGTGTGATAAATAAATCAGGAGCCACTTGTATCCCCTGTAGTGTGCCATCCCTGCAAGCCCTCTTCAACGCTCTACTAAGTCCTTCCGCAACCAACAGAAACAATAATGGGGAAAGAGGGAAACCCTGACGAAGACCCCTTTCAGACCGAAAGAAAGGTGATGCTGCACCATTTATTAGTACCGCAAAGGATACTGTAGTAATACAGCTCATGATCCACCTAATAAAATCCACAGCAAAACCCAGATGTGTAAGTAGTAAATGAATATACATCCAGCTCACCTTGTCGTATGCTTTTGACAAATCAATCTTGATAATGGCTCCTTTGATTCTCTTAGATTTCATACTATGGATGCCCTCTTGGGCTACTCCAATCGCCTCATGAATTTGTCTGCCTTCCAGAAATCCAAATTGTTCCTCAGAAATCTGCTTGGACAGGATGATTTTCAGTCGCCTGGCAATAATTTTAGACACCACCTTATATACACAATTACACAAGGAGATGGGTCTGAAATCACTTAAGGAAGAAGAATTGTCAGCTTTAGGTATGAGGGCTAAAAAAGTGGAGTTTAAAGCAGCTGGGATCCGCCCCGAAATTCTAGTGTCTTCCACCATCTGCAGTAGATCCTTCCCAATCAGTTCAAAGAGTGCTATGAGGAATTCCACAGTCCATCCATCTGGCCCTGGGATTTTATCTTTTTGAAAAGTCTGTAACACTCCCTTCAGCTCCTCTTCATCTACTACAGCCATCAGTGCATGATTGTCTTCCTCCTCCACAAACTGAGGAAAAAGTTGTGCCATCCTGACAATCTCCAGAATAATAGCCTGTGCAGGTGCCTTAAAGAGTGTTTGGAAATGATCAACCCCCACCCCAGCCATACTTTCAAAAGTAGTCTGGGGATCCCCCGAAGAGTCTTCCAGGCTCCATATGGTATTAGATGCCTTTCGACCTTTAGCATATGCATGAAAGAATTTAGTATTCTCATCGCCAGCCGAGAGCCACAGTGCCCTGCTCTTAAGTCGCCATGTTTCCTCTTTTTCCAATAAAATCAAGTTCCTCCTCCCTTCCAGAGATGTCAAATGTGCTTTTTCTTCAATAGATCCAAGTCCCCCAGTGCCAGAGTCATAAATAGACTGTAGTTCCAATTCAATCGCCTTCAGTTCTCTTTCATCCCTACCCTTCTTTTCATAGGCCCATTCCTTTACAGGTCTCTTAATTCTTTTGATATTAGCAGAGAACTAATGAGAGGCAGTTTGTCCCCCCCCCTGGGTTGTAGTGTACCCAAAGGGATCTCACCAAGTCAAAAAAGGTCTCATCTTGTAACCAGATCTTATTGAATTTCATCGGTCCAGCAGGTTTAGTAGGACCATCCCTAATCTCCATGAAAATGGGAAAGTGGTCAGATGAGCCCCCCGACCCTACCTACTGTCTCAATAGGTATCTTCTGTCCACAAAAAGTTCTGACACCAGAAACCTATCCAGCCATTTCTCAACCCTATAGTCACCTGTCCTGTTCTTCCTCCATGTAGCTTTAAGTAGGGTAGGTTCAATATCCAACAAATCATGTGTAACCAGCTTGTGGATGAAGTAGTCAACCAATGGATCAGGCCTAGCCCTACTACCCCATACTTCAGCCGGGCCAAGTGAAAAATTTAAATCCCCACCGAGGATCATATTCCCATCCTGCATCACAGGATCGGAGAGCAGTGAATCCCAGAAAGGAACCCAGTTCAAATATGGTCCATAAACGTTTACCACCGTAAATATTTCACCAATATCAATAGAGCTGCAAGTCATTCCCAATGCCACTTCCACACCCCAGAGGTTAAGGCACTGCACCGAATGAGAGTTCCAGCCCATAGCCAGGCCTCCGGACCGACCACGAGCATCCAAGGTAGCAAAGGACCATCCTCCAAACCAGCTTTCAAGTAATGTTTTAATACCCTCACCAACACCCATAGTCTCCTGGAGTAGAATGATATCCGGGTGTTCAATGGATACCACTCTACGAAGTGCTGCTTTTTTATGGGGACCAGCAAGACCCCTGCAGTTAAAAGACATAACCTTCATTAACGACCCCTCTTCGGGGCACGCACTGCTCTAAGCGCCCGTTCAATCGTCACCTGTTTTCCCTCCATCAGGTCTATCTTGGCCTTGGATTGCGCCTTACAGAGATTTTATTTCCTACCATGGCCCTTACCAACTTTATTCACCCCAGCCCCCAGCCCACCCGGCGAAACTTTGGTAAGTGAACGAAGAAAATATCCAGAGTCCGATGAGGTAGTAGTAGTAGGTGAAGTATATCCATCAACAGGCCCTGGATCATATCCAGACGGTAGGTCCAGCAGCCTCATCCCCGAGTCCGTCATAGTAGTGTGAGTGGAGGAGGGGGTAAGTGGAGAGGTAGGGATGTCAGGTTCGATACCAATAGGTTCCCCCATATCCAAAGCTGAGGAGATATGTAAATTTTTCAAAGCCTCTAACCAGTCCGAATTATCCAAAGTGCAATTTTTAAAAAAAAAATGAAAGGAAAGGGGATTAATGGAATGAGTAATACCCGCCGATGACGGCCCAGGAGTCGTTGTAGGAGCAGTTTGAAGCACCATCACAGAAGAACCAGGTACCGGCTGTCCACCAATGTCCGTCGCCAAACCCTGTTCCTGACGTAAACCATCAGTCCCATCCACCGAAGCCCCAGGTCCCATATGAGCACCACCTAGTGGGTCTTCCATTTCACGTGTGTTGTCATGACCCTCATCTGCTTCCAACGCCATGACAAGAGGAGGTCCGGTAACTGTAGCGGGAGTCGGCCGTGAAGTTCCCGCAGCATAAGTAGATTTATGAGTCCCTCCAGATTTCCTCCAAAGCAGAAGATGACATTCAACCACCGGGTGACCATAAGCATGACAACGATGACATCTAAATGGAACCTTTTCGTAGTCCAATTTCTGAACATAAACGAAGGGTCCCCAGCTGAGGGTTACATCCGGTGCTAACCCATCTCTCATATTCAGGTTTACAAGAATACGGGAAATCTTCCTTTGTCGGGTCTGGAAAAAACTGTAATCCCCATCTAAATAGGTACCAATCAGATTACCTATCCCTTTAAAATGTCTCTCCGACCAGTAATGCAATGGCAATCCCGGTAGCCGAATCCACAAAGGAACAATTTCAAGCCGTTTCCGACTCGCATCAAACATCGGATGCCAGGGTTTGATCATGACTGGGCAATGGTCCCAGCTCCAGTTGGAGTTAAGAACCCATCTAGTATGTGCCTCCGAGTGGAAGTTAAATGTGAACCAGTTGCGGGTTAATTCCACAACTTTAGGGGAATAACCTAATTCAGCAGCCCAATTTTCTCCCACCCATGCCTCAATGGTGCTCAGAGAGAAAGATCTACCCAGAGCCTTACCAACCAAGCTTATACTAGACATCGTGAGTAATTGATTCCACTCAATGTCTTCACCCAGGGCATAGTTATATTTGTGCCTGCTCAGCTTGAGCCATCCTTTTCTGCCTCGTTTCACCTGATGTGAGGAATCATCTGATGATGGCCCTCCCCATTCTTCAGAACTAGTGCCAGATCCCACACAAGGGCTAGCGAATCCATGATGTTCACGCACTTCCAGTAACCCCTGCCGTGATACCTCCTTCGCCCCAACAATGTCTATGACAGGAGAAGTGTTCGTAGATGTTACCACCCTACCGGTTCCCTGAGTTTCATCAAGAGCCGCAAGTGCTCCATTCTTTCCCACCGCCGAGACCTCAAGGGCATTGAGTACCTGTTGAAAAGACCATAGAGCAGTCCCAACCTCCGATAAAGGTGTAGCTGAAGGAGTACGTTCTGTCAAGACGTTTAACAGCCCGGAACCTGGGGAGCTGGCAAGAAACTCGGAGGGCGAGAACCCTATTTCCGTGTTGTTCGCCATAGTAGGTAAATTCACCGCCCCATCCACAGCAGAAAGTGTCCCATCTTGCCACCCGGCACCCAAAGGCTGGGTCCAGATGGACAGATCATCCGACGCCTTAAAGGCATAGTCCACCAGTTCTTCATACCGCGCCATGACCGGCACGCCCACAGTAAAAAAATTAAGCAGTAAAGTAGGCAATACAAACCCCTGAGGGTTTAACCACGAACCAAAAGACCCAGTAAAAAACAAACGGGAGAAAAATAGTGTAGTTCGTCACCGCGAAGGTAATTGCATCAGGCTGCAGCCTGACCGTGTTCAAACCTCGACGCCCATCACAAGATATCCGCCATTGTAAACCCTTGCGAGCTCCAAGAAAACTTCATCATCCTGATCTTGTGACATCATATACACAAAGTGTTATTAATATTTGAAAGATTATTGTTAATTTAATTGAATGTTTTTTATCTCATTAAATATTTAATAAAAAAATTAGAATTATTTCAATGATTTAATATAATATTTAGTCATACAATTTGATGTAAAAAAATATTCAAATCTCATTTAGAATAGTTTTCGTTATTTAATATATGTGATGTTTTTTAAACCAAAAAAACTAGAAATTTTATACTAAAAGGTTGAGGAATATTGTTGAATATTTACATACAATTATGGTGTTCTATTATTTCCAAAATTACTCTTGTCCTATTAGATCTACAAACCAAAATATTACCTCACTATTATAACAATAACAATTCTAATGTTTTTCACAACTAAGCTATAACTATAACATCTAATAAACTATCCTAACAAAGGGATACAAAATAAATACATAAAGGGAGGTGCTTAGCATTAGGTGTGACTATTGTGTGTCTCCTCTTCATATTGTTCTTCATTGATTTGGCTCTGGGAGGTTGGAGTACCTTGATTATCCAAATAAATTTGTTGTGCCAAGCCTTTTTCAACTTAATTGATGTCAGTAGAAGTTTTTGTTTTTTTTTCTTTTTTTTTTCTTTCTTAGAATGACCCCCCTTCCACAAAACTAGTCATCAAGGTGTTATACAAGGTTTTTGTATCATTAACGAACTTCTCAATTTGCCTCATTAACCAAATTGTCAATTCCACCCCCGCCTATTTTGAAACTCTACTTTCCAACTCCTCAAACCTAAAATATTGTTGATTTGTGTGAGAATAATTTTGGTCCACTAGGCCTTTTATGCATTCGACTTGAGTGATGAGTCCCTCAATTTAGGAATTAAATCTCCTCCTTATAATCTTTAATTCTCTTATGTCTCTCTAAATCCTCCAACCACTAGCTTCTCTCATGGAGATTCATAATGGGAAACATAACAAAGGGTTCCAATAACCATAGGTTCTCAAAAATGACTCAAACTAAACAGATAGGACCAAAACTTGCAAAAGCCACGAAAATCTAAAACAAATTTCTATCTATCCCATGTTCTTCACCTAATATCAAGAGAATAATATCAAAATTGAAATAAAACCATACCCAAGAACGAGTAGAGTGCCCTCTTACCTTTCATGCTCATCCACACTCTCAAAAATAGGTTGCATGAAAGATCGAGACCCAAAAAATAACACTAAATTTCATCCCAATTCCTGCAACAATGGATATCTCTGAATAGAGATATCTCTTCAGGGAGAGGCAAGTGAAGCTGAAGATATATGTAGAAAAAAATCATTGTCATCTAGATAAGAAATAAACCATAGTAGGGAGAGACTCCCTCATGACATAATAATGCCACACAAAGCGATTCAACCACAAAGGAGTGACATGTTATACAATACAATGTTAATCCTTTTCATTTCCAAGTGGGTTCCCAACTTAATAATGCTGAGATGATTCCACCTTAGGGGAGCCACCAACAAAATGGTTGGTCCCCATTAAAATTGATTATTTGATGCCATACCCATTCGTCAAGCAAAGGTCAATTATGTATTTCCATTGAGATATAACATGATCCCTTGCATCTACAACCCCAATTCTAGGATATCCCTCATTATCCTTGCTAATTATTTTCTTCAGCATGACATTTGAATTTTTTATTTAATGTTCTATAAATCAACATGATGAGAACAATTTGTCATAAATATTATGGTATATACATGTGTAATTTAAAAAAAAAATTGTTATAATATAATTTAGATTAAGGTATATACATGTGTATTTAGAAACAAAATTATATTTTATTATAATATAATTTAGATTATGGTATATACATGTGCAAATAAAAATAAAAATTCTATTTTATTCTAATATAATTTAAATTGGGGAGCCACGAGGAAAGGAGGTTATGCTACCATTGATAAAATAAAACAACTTCTAGAATCAGGCTAATGGATTGGCGAACTGTCACTTGAAGAATAGACACCTAAGATCATTAAAAAAATCTGAAGAGACAAAATACCAAATCATAAGCAATGTTCTAAGGATATAGTGGACTGGTTTATGATGGTGGGAAGACAAGAATAAAGAGTCATAAAGGGTCTGGGACTTCACTATCAAGACGTGAAAATCATCTCGGACTTCACTATTAAGAAGAGAAAATCTTGGTAGATGAGAGGACATTTTCAAGAGTGAAAGAATAAAAAGAGAGAATGAAAATACACTCATGATGTTCGAAGCACACAAGGGATGTGTTAGGAATGGGAAATCAAAGGTGACTATGTGACAGGACAGTTGTTTCTTTGCCTCAATCGTAACATAACTGGATTGGGGGTGGTTGTTCCAGGAAACAATCTTAAATGCTGGAAACACCTACAGTTGGTACCTCATGGCTCTCCCATTTTTTTTTCCACGGATATTACGATAACAAATAATCGATTCTTATTTGGGTTTGAATTAGTGTCTTGTTAGAGTCAAACTGTTACGCAAACAACTCACAAAAGTAATGCATTTAGTGTTTTTATAGGTTTAATTTCATGAATATAAACAAAAAAGAAAGAACAAACAATATATAAATTAGGTTTCTTGTATGAGACACTTGGAAAACAGTTATGATTATATTTTTTTGTATCAGGGGAATAGATAACTAGAGTTGGGCTGGTACTCGGGTGACACGGGGTTCAGGGATCCAATCTCGCTACAACTATACCCCTTGGTGTACAGGGGGATTTGAACACATGATCTTCCATTTACAACCAATTACAACTTCTCATATTTTACCACTTGAGCTGCCCCCATGAGATCTTACACAATATTAAATAGTGAATCATTTAATTTTAAAAATTCAAAAATTCAAATAGATGTTCATTCTAAGGATAGATTTCCATTACTATGAATATTTACAACTTTGCTAATTGAAAGAATCTCCTTAAAAAAATGTTGTATAAAAGATTATTGTAGGTATTTCATTTCTGTTTAACTACTGAAAATAAATAAAATATTTTGTATTTATTGATACAATAATTTAGAAGTTGAAGGATTTAAAATTGTAAATAGATATATTTATATAAATGCGCTTATATAAATATGTTTTAAATATCATTGCATGCAATACATGAATTTACTTAAATACTATATTTACTTAAAGTTATTCAAATATACCATAATCACGAGGAATAAATACCAAGGAGAATCGAAACCAACATCATAGAATATATATATATTGCTTAAATGTGAACCATTCAATAATTAGAATTCATTGCACAGATAAACTTCAAACATTTTATATAAAACCATAGCAACAGTAAATATACTTCCATATTTACATTCATGGTATCGAAACCTACTACCATCTGAAATATTTAATGGTCAAAATTGTACAGAAAGAAACAAAATCTCTCCAAGAGTAATTCTACTATGGATTCGCTCCATTTCTATACCCTGAGACAAAGATAAAGAGAAAGAACGTACCTTATAAATTGAGAATGTATGAAGTTAAATTGTTTCAGTATGGTATCCAGGAGTCATAGATTCGAACCTCTTTAAATACAACTAGAAGTAAACCACGTCAATAAAAAGAATAAAATGGTTAGAAGGAATTCCTTAATAGAGTCAAAGGTTATCATAAAAAAATGGACCTATAGTAGTAATAATGGAAAGGATAATGTCGGTTAAATGACCAAGGATCTTCATTCTTCTCTACAATAATTAAACAATAAAATACTAAAACCTAAGATTAAAGATTAAAACGTAAGATAAAAATATTAAAATAGAAAACTCCGAAATATTTCTATAATCATTCGATGCAAAAATATCAAACTCCAAATATTTCCATAATCATTCGACCGAGTTTTCCATCCTTCAATGGCGGGCGAGAATGCGTTTGTAATTAAATTAGCCGATGGAAAATCATATATACATGGAAATAAATGACTGGAAAATTATCCGATGAAAAAGAAAGAGAAATAAATCCATCTCCATCATTAGAGATATATGGAAAACTAGCTGAAGAAAATGAAATAACTAAATGTATCTATATGCAGCTCCATTGCATGCAAGATACTCAGAAAACATGCATTTTCGACTGATAACACTGTCTTGTCATGTTATTCGGCCTCCCTCTCTGTTATAAATATGTGATACCTACCGTTCTTTAATGCTGGGAAGTGAAGAGAAATTATCAGGTGAACATACATATATACTTATGAGAATACTTATTTTTTTATATTGTTTTTAAATTTTTTATTTAAGTGTAACATAATTCATCTCCAAAACAATCTACTTTAAGTGTAACCATTTTTTATTATTAAATACTAATATTGATTCTATTTGTTGTGGTGAGGAAAATTTTCATTGTTGTTTTCCAAGAACATTTGTAGAGTATGGTGAATTTCTATATGCTATGATAGTTAGAGTGCATTGTTGTGTGATGGTTTATTAATATTTAACTCCTATTTAGTATTGTTTGTACTTTATCAAAAAATTTGCCAAGACTTCACAATATTTTATAATTTAGTAAAGTATTCGCTAAGAATTTACAAGGTTTTATAATTTATTGGAAGATTCACCAATATTTTACAAGGTTTTAGAATTTAGTGAAAGATTTGCTAAGATTTTTCAAGATTAAATAATTCAATGAGAGATTTGCCAAATATATATATATATATACATAATATGACATTGATAAAATAAATTTCATATTTTCCTATATATCATGTGAATTTGCCGATTTATTATATATAGAAATTTAGGGCGGGTTCTTAAAACTTTCTTCGCTTCTCTTTTCCAAATTTTTGTCTTAGAAAGAATGGATGAGACATCCAGGAATATTTTTTCCCTAGAGAACACCATGGGGAATATTTTTGAAAGTATTTTTGATGAATTTAGGGGCAAGACAGACCTCATTAATGATATGGACATACAGGTTAAATCCCTCTCTCATAAATAAAGTGATGTCTTGGAGGAGAATATTTGTAGAGTGGAAAAATATAATACCCAACTAGCTAATGAGGTTTCCCATTTTTAGGTCTCTGTCAATGATCTTTGTGAAGAAGTTGCTCCTCTAGATCAAGAAGATAATAACCACTTGCTTGATGAAAATCAACCTTTGAAAGAAGACTATGATTCCTTGCTACTATAACTAATAAAGAATGATAATACTATTAGGGATTTGTAGGAGTGCAAGCAAAGCCTTCAATTATACATCAACCAAATATAGGAATCTAAGAAGAAGTTTTCTTATGTTGTTGAGATACCATTCTCACCTATTACTTATTCTACCTTTGATAATCTTGCTTGTATCCCGACTATTTGTAAACAAGATGACAATAAGAAATATGCTGATGATATTTTTATTTCATCTCATGATTTGTTGACTAATGATGCTATTTCTCCTAGATTTGAGAAGCACATTGCACATATAGGGTCCTAAATGCTAAGAAATATGGGGTATGGAAGAAGAGGACTTGGGAAGAATGGACAAGGTATTCTTGTTCCTATTATCCTTGAAATGAAATCACTATGAATGGGTCTTGGATATGATGTTTCTACACTTATTTTTGCCAACATCATGAAAGTGTTATTTGCTGTTGGAGGTATTGAGATTGAGATGTTGGAAGAGAAACCAATTGTTGAAAGTGTTGAAAATATTGTTTAATTAGTTGTCTCTGATGAGCCATAAAATTTAGAATGTCATTCCAAATGGAATTATTGCTAATGTGCATGGTTTTTCTTCTCCTATTGGTGAATCATAAGCTAATCCTACATCATGCTTTGTACCAAAACATAAAATTGTGCCATTTCATCAACTTGATCATAAAAATTGAAATAATTATCCTAGGAATTAGAATTCTATGAAATTGTGAAATTCTATAACACAGCACATCCTTGAGCCTGGGAAAATATCACAGTAAAAGAATTAGCAAGGAAGAAGAATTGCATTGAAAACTAGTGAGAATTGAGCAGTAAAATCAAACATGCAAAGAACATGAATTCGAATCCATGTTAGTGTAGAATAGGAAATATCACCACTACAGTGCTCTGGAGGTTCCAAACTCAACCGATTGTTAGTGAACCGAAGCTTATGTTAGTTAACTGATTATGAAGGGTGCATCAGTGGGTTTAGCATGCAAATCCAGATGTAGAGAGCACATTTTATCACAGTCAGTTGCAATCAGAGCTCAAACCCCCCACCAGAGTCATGAACTCAGGTGGACTGAACCAGATCACTGAGTTAGCTCATAAAATGTAGGGAAATGACTCTACATGGCCTAAATTCATGCATGTAGGGTGCATCAAGTGGATAATGTGTCCTAGATGACATATTCACACCACTAGGGGTTCAACAACATTATCCAATACTATGAAAATGGAAATAATACTAAGGTGGACAAATATTGGAGTACTAATTATCCTAACACCACACCTTAATCCAAAATTGGACAACCTAGGCCTTGGTAACTGAGAGCAAAGGTCACCTAAACAATGAAAAAAAATGTTCATGAAACTAAGTAAATGGGGAAATCTCATGGCAAAAAACCCCCCCTCAAAAATGAACAGCGGGGAACTCAATCATCCTTCACACTAAGCATAGATATCAGATAGGAAAATATCTTCTGAATGAAATACTTTGTAAAACTGTCTGCAATATCCTCCTTTGTAGGGTAGTAATGTAGTGCGATGGTCCTATTGTGCAATAGTTCACTGATGTAGAGCATATGAACCTCAGTCTACCATCTTGGATCATGGTAGACCTCTTTGAAGGATTGTAGATAAGACTCCACCATCATCTAGCATCTCTTTAAGAGAAGTGGATCTTTATGACATATTGCAAGGTTTGCAACTCGATACTGAGATATGGTTTTTTTATTGTTAGATGGCTCCCCAGTTATGTTCCCAACAACTTCAAGGACTTTGTGAGCCCATTTTGGCCTTAGACATGAATTGGGAGGAGCTGTCAGTTCTGGATCTAGATATGCTTGATCATCATTCTCAACATCAAGATCTGATTCAACTTGGTCCTCATCAGAAGAGACATCATTTTGATCTTCATTAGGTGCAAATGGAGTAGGAAGATCAGATCTACCTTTTTCTTCAACTGACTATAGATCATGTAATGGATCTTTATTGAACTGGACAATTCTTCCAATGAAGCATATTTTGGTTGAAATCTCCACCAGTTTTTATGCCTTTTCATCTTCTTCATATCCCAGTAGAATGCATTCAATACTTTGGGGTTTAAGAGCTTTTATTTTTTTTTAGATAAGATTCTATCCCATGCCTTAGATCTAAAAACCCTCAGGTGAGAGGCTTATGTCCCTTCAGTGCTTCAAATGGAGAGATCCCATCCATAGATTTGTGGGGTGCCCTATTCTGAATGTATGAATCACATTTCATTGCTTCTTCCAAGAGATATGGTGGAATATTCCTTGCTTCAAACAAACATGTATCCATTTCTTTCGATTCTCTAAGAAGCACAAAACTGCTGCAACTCTCCCTTGATGTACTCCCCTGCATTGTCAGATATGAGTGATTTGATCTTCTTCCCAATAGTGTTCTCAACCAAGGCCTTGAAGACTTTGAAGGTATAAAATACCTCATACTTCTACTTAAGAAAGAAGATTCAATAGAACCTAGAGTAGTCATCTATGAAGGTTAGAATATATTTCGATCCATTCATAGAAGTTGTGGGCATCAATCCTGACAGATCACTGTGTATCAAATCAAGTGTGGAGGAAAATCTCTTTGCCTTCCCAACATCAAACTTTCACTCTTGATTCTTCCCTACCAAGTAGCCTTTGTAGATTCCTTGAGAGAATTTTATGTGAGGAAATCCTTCAACCATATCTTCCTTGTGCAACTATTGTAAGTACTTGAAATTTAGATGGCCAAATATCTCATCTCAGAGTCTTCTAGTCTTGTTTGCATTGGTCAATAGATAACTTTGATCTGAATATGGAGGAAAATAGGAGAAATCATATGCCTTTGAAGCATGGTTTGCAACACCTTTAGTTTTTAGCTTCCTAGATGAGATTTCTGCAATCTCAACTATGACAAGTCCAAAAACAACTCTCTTTGGTGAACTTGTGTGTGTCATCTGATAAACATATACCAATTTTGTTGCTAGAGAAGGCACATACAAAACATTGTTGAAATTTCCATGCTCCAGTTGTATTGTGACATTACCTTCGACATAGATCTGTGAATCGTAGCCCAGGACCATCGGTAAGATCTAGAGAATAAAAATATTCTCTGGAGGAAACCATGTGGTTGGAGGATCTAGAATTTATGATGAAGGCTTGCGATTGTCAGAATCCAACCTTCAGTGCATTTTCACGTCCCCTCCCATCGATCCAATGCAAGGAAGGGAACATGACTACATATCTTGGGATTTTTTACCAAAACTCAGCCCCATTCATTAGATTCATACAAATAAAAACCTATGTGTCTGTAGATCTATCAAACACAACGGAAGTAAAATTATTCTACACACATATATCATACAATTTCCAGCATATTGATAGCATTCATCAATTAATTAAAACAATGTTGAATTAAAACATGTAGAGAGAATACTTATCGCGATGTAATGTTGTCCCAAGCAACTACCTATGTCGCTGTAATGTTCCACCCAACCATAGGCCAATTGTGTTCATCAATCTCTCAACACAGCTGCCACCCCTGAGTTGGGCATGATTTCTATGATGAAAAAGGGACTCTCAAGCTTAGCATAGCCCAAGCAACATCATATCTAAGCCAAGCTAGCCCACATCTAGGTTTATCAGACCAATGTGAACCCTTCTATTTTTGGATGCTTGCACTCAAGCTAAAGAAAAAACAATGGATACCCAACCCATACACATCAAGCTCAATTATTGGGCATGGATACACATTTTCAACAATGGGTTTTACAAAACAAGATGGCCATGGGTTTTCCTAAATCATTTCCAATCAAAAACGCATTGTCGGGTGGGGAAAATAACCATACGGAGGAAAACAGTTACTCCCACAGCTATATGAGCATTCAACGGGCCAAAACGGCCTCTATTGACCCCCCCAAATCAATTTCCCTTCTTCCCCACTGTTACACAACAAAAAAACGCCCTACCCAGCTAGAAAAATGAAGGAAGCGACATAAATTTCATGGATAAAAATGCCCAGCAAGCTCCCCAACTTGTGATAGAGGAAAGGAAATGGGGAATAATGGATTGGGGAGAAAATTCGTGACCCCTTTCTTTCCCAGGAAGCCAAACACGTTTTTTCCAAAACTGATGGCTTGCCCATACCCGAATTTGGACAGCCATACCTCTCCATTCCCCAAGTCATTAACTATCTCAACCAACTCTTCAAAGAAATAAATTATTTGGTACAAAATTCAACATGGGTAGTTGAGGGTTTATGGGTTCTCTCATTGAAACTTGGCTTGACTTGATTGGATCCAAGGGTTTGAATATTTACCTTCGAATTCCTTGTAAAAATCATGCCCCCATCTCTTGTTGCATTGCATTGCATAGCTAGTTGTGGGTATTTTATTAAAATGCATATTTACATAAGCTTTGCAATTCCATTGTTCCTGGCTAGCATGCAAGCCATATGCATCACTAAATCGATGGCGGGGCCTTGGACTTGAGATCCTCACCACGATTTTATAATGATATTACATCATTTACATTTTAATGCAATGGGGTCAACTCGTGTGGAATCTCTCATGATCATCTGTCTCACTTCCAGAATCAATATTCGTTGTGTCTTCTCAGAGGGAAAAGTTGCGTTGTTCAATAATTTTGGTCATTTGATCTATCTTCTTCTTCATGAAGGAACTCTCTAGATGGTTTCCTTTCTTGCAATAGGTATACTTGGTCTTCTCAAACCTCTTTTGCTTATCCTTCTTGGAGTTGGAGTCTCCTTCTAATGGATTAGGTTTCTCCTTTTGCTTGGATTCATATTGCTTCATGTCCTTTCCCTTCTGATTCCCTTTAGCATTCACACCTTTGGACTACCAAGCCATAAGAGCCTGATTCTTGGAGGCTTGCATCGCTCCCATTTGAATTAGTTTGTCTTGTTCTTGGATTAGGGATTCTATGAATGCATCTAAAGAAGGAATTTTCTAGTTGAGGATTGGAAATATCCCAGAGTGAAAGGTGGACACAAATACTGAAAATTCAAGGCCAATCTTGCATAGGATGGAAAGCACCAACTGCGAATCCTTCTTGTCAATTCCACATTGTTTGCACTGCATAACCAAGACTTGAACTTTGAAAAGAAATGTTGTATGGTTTCGAAACTGCTGGGTGGAAGACAAATTAATTCATTCTTTGAAACTTGGCCTATCAACTCATCTTTCTTTCCAAAGAGAGTTTCAAGCTTGTTCCACACCTCCCTTGGGGTTTGAAATCCATCAATATGGAAGAGTAAGTCTCTAGAGATGTGAATACACATAAAACCAAAAGCCTCATCTAACTTGTTCAGTTACTTTTATTTCTCAACAACTACCCGAGGTTCAACCTCCTTGCGTATTGTGACCTTGTACAAAATCTTGTTTTGAAGCACAACCTGCATAATTACCCTCCAATCCAGATAATTGAAGGGTGTCAGGATTCTTGGTGTCAAAGGAGCATTTGAATTCTTCATCGACAACTACTGGAGCGAATGAAAATTGCTATTGCTGCTTTTCAAAATCTTGTAGAAAAATCTCAAAATGAAGATAAACCAGATCTACTAAGCTCTGATACCATGTGAAATTCTATAAGAAAACAGATCATTGAGCTTGGGAAAATATCACATTGAAATACTGAGTAAGGAAGAAGAATTGTAGTGAAAAGTAACTAGAATTGAGCAGTAAAATCAAACATGCAAAGAAACTCAGCTGTGCATCAAAACTGGTCTCATATTCCATTAGTCTATATAGTAAAATAATACAGTAAAATTGAGAGAATTCGATTATCCAGGAGGAATTCGAAACCATGTCATTCTAGCATAGTAAATATCACCACTACAGTGCTTTGAAGGTTCCAAAATTAACTGATTGTTAGTGAAATAAATCTACTATCAATCAATTGATCATGAAGGGTAGATCACTAAGTTTAGGATGCAAATAAAGGTAGAGAGGGTGAATTTGATCACAATCAGTTGCAATCGGAGCTCAAACCCCCCACTAGAGTCATGAACTTGGGTGGACTAGGGGGTCAACAACATCATCCACATATGACATATGCACACCACTAGGGGGTCAACAACATCATCCAATACTAGGAAAAGGGAAATAATACTAAGGTGGACAAAGATTAGAGTATTAGTTATCCCAACATAAATATGGCAACTTTGATTTCAAAACATTGTAGAAAAGATGTGATATACACAATCATGGATTAGTCTTGACTACTTGGGTAGACTGTAGTTGGGTTGATGAATGACCATGGTATTTTTTGAATAGATGCTTGAGGACTTCATACAGATGTGTATCTTTGATTGTACTATTGTATAGTGATCCTCTTTACTTCGTTTGATTTATTTGGATTGGTCGATTGCGATTTGACCAGAGAAGAAATATGACTGAGATTCAATTGATATATTTATTTTGATTTACTTGAGAGTGGTCAACTGAGATTCTTCTAGTGGTGACATTCAATTGAAGTTTCAACTAGATTGTTCGTTGATTGAGTTTCGATTGATATTGTTTTGTTTTTTTTGTTATTGATGTTTTTTTATCCCTCAGTTGTGTTTAAAGGGGGCATAAATTTAAGTAAATTGAATATTTTTGATATGTAAACCCAAATGATGTCGGAATGTCTACTCAATTGTAACTTGCTCAGTCCGACTAAAAATTGATTGACTAAGTTGCTCATTGTTTATTACGAGATATGATTGGGTATTGTTGCAATTACATAAGTCATGGATGGACATAAACTATATTTCTAGATAGAGACTACTTATTTGTTGTGATATTTCCTAATAGATTGATCGACTAGATTGTGATGTTTTGTTTTCTAATCGATTGATTGATTGGGACTATTTGAATATTAGCGTGGAAAATTGTTTGATGGATTGGATGACTGCATTGAGTTCTAATGAAGGATTTTAAAATGTTTCAGACTTCTTCCAAGAGTATTATTGTAATAGGATTTACCAATGTTTGTGGTTCAGGTCAAATTAACGGGGGAATGCTATGTAATTTGTTCTTTCCTCCAAGCTAATTTTACAGGATGGGTGTTGGAACCTATCATTCATTGGTAACCTAACCTAGTAAGAATAAGGTATCTAACCATTCTAAGGATCCGAACACCAATTAAATTATGAATTAACCATGTCCACTTTGGGTCCTCAAATCCACGATCCACGAATAATTATTGTTAGCTACCACTATGTGGTCCTCTAGTTTTTTATTGGGTACTCATATGTACCTCTTTATAGATGGTTATTATTAACCATTATATCACCACATAATGGGATCATGTAGATCATATGCCCTTTGTATCCTGCTCATTGCACTTAAGTGGAAATGGTATCTTTTGACACCATCGCTCTCTTGGAAAATTTGTTGTCACTTCTGCTATTTATTTTCCTATCCCACATGCTTGAGATACCATTTGAGCATCAACCCATGGAAGTATGCATCTAGGTCATGTATACTTAGTGACTTCAACGTGGTTAGTAGATGATACCTAAACCTAGAGCCCTAAAAGAATCTTTTAGCAACCCATGGCTAAAAATATTTGATCTTGCAACCAAACATGGCCTCCTAAGGGTATAATTGGCATTTTATTGAGTAATTTGTTTCCTTAGGTGGTTTTATCAATATGTATCTATCTTAGTGCCTTGGAATGTCATTCTATGTAATAATACCATGCCTTCATCCCTAAAGAAACCATTTAAGAATTAAAATCCATTAGTAATGAAATAAAGCACCATGCATGACTTTGTAAGGTATCCATGGTGCTATGTATATAAGTCTTAGGGACATGGGGTCTTGGAAAACTTTAAGGAAGGAGACATGAACCTCATGACATGATGGAATCTTCTCTCCATATAGGTATAAAAAATGTTCCCTCTTCCAACCACACATGCCCTCGTGAGGCTAATATCACTGGATTATGATTAAGCATGTCAATATCACTAAGTGGTTTTTAGTAGTATCTACATCTCTTAAGGCCTTGGAAATGATATTATAGACAAGAAGGTCATGTGTTTGGCACTAAATAAATCATTGAGGCATATAATCGATGAACAACTCTTTAAGGCACTATGCATGACTTCGTATGAGTATCCATGGAACTATGTATCATAGTTTATGGCCTTGGAACATTACACATGGTAAGTGGGGAACACCTGAACCTTTATCCTTAAATGAATCCTCTATCCATTGAGGGTGAATGATTTTTCCACCACCAACCACACATGGCCTCTTGAGTGTATAATTTGTTTATGATTAAGGATGTCGGTTCCAAAAGGTGGTTTTGAGTAGTATGTGAGTGTCTCAAAGACTTGGGAATGATGTTCTAGTGAACAAGTCCATGTCTTTGGCCCTAAATAAATCATCAAGGTATCCAAAATCATGAACACTACCTAAAATTTCAATGTATGACTTCATAGGGGTATCTATGGAACTATGTATCTAGGTATTGTGGCCTTTGGGCCTTGGACATGGTTAGTGGAGGATATGTGGAACCCTATTTCTAGAAAAATATTTTAGTCATCTAAGGCTTCGTATATTTCCTCCAACAACCACACATGGCATCTTGAGGGTATTAATGGGCTACGATTGAGTATGTTGGTGCATTTAGGTGGTTTTGAGAATTATGTTAGTGTCTTGAGTGCTTAGGAATGGCATTCCAAGGAAGAATATCATGCATATAGGCCTTGATAAACCATTGAGGAATCCTAATCCATGAACAATGCCTCAAAGTACCATGCATGATGTTGCATGGGTATCCATTGTGATATGTATCTAGGTCTTCTGATCTTGTGTCATTGGATGTGGTTAATGGAGGATACATGAACCGTGATCCATAGGAATATTCTATCTATCAAGGGCTAAGAATGTTTCATCCACCAATAACACATGGCCTCCTAAGGGTATCATTGGCCTATGATTGAATTGTATGTTTCTTGAGATGGTTTTGATAAATATGTATGTGTCCTAGGGCCTTGGGAATCACTTTCCAAGGATGAATATGATGCCTATGGACCTAAAGAAACCACTAAGGAATTCAAATCCATGAACAATGCCTCTATGCATCAATCATGAGTATATAGGAGTATCAATGGAATTATGTATCCAAGACTTGTGGCTTGGGGTATTGGATGATTTTCAAAAATATGTACATGGAAATGTAAAAGAAGCTTCTAGGAATCCAAGGTAATGGATGATGTGTCAAAGCACCACACATGATCTATCAATAGCATCAATGATCTTTGAGTGGGAATATTGTGGCCATTAGAAGTTTTTTAGGACTAGGTATAAGTCTCGGTATTATGCACATGGTTCAGTAAGGAACCCATCTCTAATAATTTCAAAGGATCATAACATACAAAAAATCCAAAAATAATCCAATTTAGGTAGAGATTCTTTAAATTTCACTAATAGATAGAATAGCATCTTCATAGCTTGATCTAAGAGAAACCCAAAATCATCTTGATTATAAAATTTTGACAACTTGTCCTCAATTTCAGTTAACATTATGCCATCACAAATAGTCTTTGGCCTTTTCCAATGAAATAAAGGCCATCTAAATATGCCCTAAGAAGGAAAATTAGAAATTAGGCTTTCACTATTTATTTTATTGCTTCAAAGCCATGAAAGATGCTTCAAATCACAATATCTAATCCCTTTAGGATATGTTTTGCCTCCGAGAAGGATATGGATTCAGTTGAGAGGATTTGGGAACTAAGTGTGGGTTTTAGGGCACCGGATGTGATAAAGGGAGGAAACCTTGTAAGCATTATTCTCTAAAGGAATCTTCTAAGGATCAAGGTAATGAATGAGACCTCGATCAACCACTTAACATTGGTATATGCCATATTTTGTCATTCAATTGCAATATGCACACCATTAGTATATTTTGAGCTTTAGGGATGGGCCTCGAACACAGTAAAATTAGGCTGATCACAAAGTTAAGGAAAGAGAGTAATAAGGAAAGAGAGTCATATTGTTCCATTGTTGGAAGGAAAGAAAGCGTTCCATAAGGGAGTCGTTTGAAAGGATACCTCAAAAATAAAGGAGTCGTTATCAGGTTGACCTTACTAATAAGGGAGTCGTTATCCATCCGTAACTCTAGTAAAGACTATAATAGGGATATGGAAGTAACCCCAACATACTTTTGCTTAAATAATAATTGAGGGGAATATTAGAAGGAGTAAATTTTCACGGTAGGAGCCTACCTCCTGGCCCATCGTTTCATTCTCGAGGACTTGCCTTAGTAGACTGTATATCGAACAAACATACAGATCTGTTGCAGCTTGCACTGACTAATCTTTTATCTAACATTTATTCTATGCAAAGTGATAATTACTAATTATCTTAAATAGAAAGTTTTACACAGATAAATATAAAAAAAATTCAAAGGAATAAATACCCAGAAACGGTTGTAAGTTGGCATTACCCAGGAAATGTTCTTCGGGGATATTGGGAAAGAGTTATTATTAACTGGCAGTAACATAGGAAATTCGTGTGCCTTATTTCCTGCTGCTTAGTGCAGGAAATTATATTATAAGAAAATGATGTCAGTCCATTTCCACTGAATGAGGACTAAACTTGGAAATATGAATTGTGCATTGTCAGTACTATGATTTTTTTTGGGAAAGATCCCTTGAAATCAGCACAGTCACAATTAGTAGCCATGCTATAAATATGTGATATCCATCGTTTTTTCAATGTTGAGAAGTGAAGAGAAATTTTCATATGCAAATACATAGTGTCTCGTTGGTGAAAAGAAATGGCAAAACATGGTGTCATTATATCTGTGGTGTATATGGGGTTCATTGCAATCCTCTTCTTGATGCTGGCAACTCAGTGTAAGATTGGTTACTTTTATTTTTGCTTGATAAAATAAATTTTATCTTTATTTTAATCATTATCTTTTGGTTGTTTTTTAGACCTTTCTGCTGTCGTAGAGGCTGGTGATTGTGATCCGTATACTGGTTGCACAACCGGTGCTTCCTGCCCTGCAAGCCATCCTCTTTGTAAGCAGGGACAATGTTGCAGCTTCCTGCCACCTGCTTATCATATGCCATAGAAACATCTTTGTTTGGGAAAAATATTTTACCACATGGGAAAAATATTTTATGATGTGAATTACTGAGTTTATATTTAAATAAAAAAATGAAAATATTTTAATAACTACATTACTTTATTTATCTATGTTTGTGTTCTCTGAGAATGTCATATCTTGAGAATAAGTATTTTAGATCTTGTTTATTGTGGAAACTTTTGTTATTAATATTAGTAATGATTTTTGAAGAATTTTTATTAATCTCGTTTAGCAAAAAGCTTTGCACGTGTATTTTAAAAGCATTAATTATAAATGATGTTACAATTTTTTCAACTCTAATATAAATCTGAAATATACATTACAATAGTAGCAACAGTATATTGATGTTTTACATTTGTTTGTGTTACAATGAATAATTTTCTTATGTTTTTGTTCAAAAGTATGGTAGTAGTTATAAAAGGTGCTATAAGGAATTTGTGTATCTTATATCATGATGTGTTGCAAACCTTATAAACAAAATACATGCCTTTTACATTCCTGGTAATGGGAAGTAGCTTGATTCACAAATTAGTTTACCCAAAATTATGATTGTATCATTTAACTTATTATTAAGGGAAAATGAATCAATTTACAAGTATGCGTCCCATGTCCTCTAAAACTTACTTTAAAAAGTTTTTTAATCGAATTTCTTCACTTTATTTAATCTTAAAAATTCTGGATATAATCTCAAACCCATGCACCTAAGAATCCCTTTATACAATTCGCTCTTTTGAATTATCTTCTTCCTCTTATAAGTTGGATTGTTAACTGAATAATGTTATTATAGTTCCCAAATACAAAAGGGTTAATCTAATGTACTCCAAGTTACCCACAAAGAATAGATATAAAGATATAATTTACGAGAGTTCAATAGTTGTATGATATATTTATTTTTTTATTTGTTCATGAAATGATGAAAACACTTTATATTTATGAATTTTCAGTACCACTAAGATTACATGCATTAGATTATTTATCTCAGAAGCCAACGATTAAGTAATAAACATATGATGTAATACAAGTTTTTTTAAACAAGATATTACATTAAAAGGGTAAATACTTATAAGAGCTTAAATATAAAATCAGGAATATAAAATGGAATTATTAAATTATTTTGATAATGAAATTATTAAAAAAGCATTAATATAAAATCAGAAATATAAAATGATTAATTTGAATTTGAGTTTAAAATTTAATATAATTTTCTATTATAAAATAAATAATTTAAAATCACTAAGTTGAAATTATAGTTTGATGAGGATAATAAATATACTTTAAAAATAATTTTAATTTTTTATAACTTAAGAAATAAATATATATAATCCAAAAGAATAGATATAAAAAATAGATTTATATTCAATTTATATAAAATAGTAAAATCAATATTTTCTTTTCATTTATTTTATATAAATAACAAACTCAAGATTGCATACAAACTACATATAAGTTTATTAGGTTTTCTATAAAATATTTCAATAAAAAATTGTTTTTGTGATGTTTTGACTTTTTAATATTAAGTTCTATTTTTTATTTCTTTTGTATCATATAAATAACAAACTTGCCATTATTGAAATTACATACAAACCACATTTTGTTGTGTTTTCTATAAAATATTTCAATAAACTGTTTTTTTGTAATGCTTTAATGTTTTTTAATAATAAATTTTATTTTTTCAATAAAAAATATATTGATAAAACAAGAAAAAACTATAGCAAAAATATTTAACTAGTTTAAATATCTTTCATGAATTTAAATACAATTTAAAAATTATTAGTAATAAAATATTTGAAATCTTTAATTTTCAGTTAATTTCTTAAATTACTTTCTAATATTTTATATTATAATGATGATTTAAGCAATTGTTTATATATATATATATGAAAAAGTCTTTTTATAAAGAATGTAATATGAAGGAAAAGAGATATATTAAAATGAATTTGTTATGTACACCGTAATGGTTGTCTTGTTATGGTTTTTTAAACTAAAGGAGCGAACAAGCAGTTCTAATAAATTCTAATGATATCCTCAATAAACAATTTCCGTTCCGTAAATACAATAGTTTTAAAGTTGCTAAAAAATTAACAAATTCTGAAATATTTTAACGATTTCCACTATTGAGGAAGATGGCTACAAGGAATTCAATGTTCATGGCACTAACAGCCTCACAAGGGAATGATGAATCACTTGCTAGAGTGAATACTCAATTCTGTGTTAAATTTGCTTACATATTACTTAGTGTTAAATTTGCTTACATATTACTTAGTGTTGATCTCATTGGATATCTCTCTTAGCATTAAATTCAAAATTTAAATATCATTTGTAAATTTTATAATATGAATATTCAAATAATAATAATATTATATAATTTATGAGTCTTAAAAGTGTAAAGAATTACATTGAAGTGATTTTTCATTTTCAACCCTTTTAATATTACAAAGATGACAAATTATTTTACTATGGAGGTCGTAAGAATTTGTTCTTATTTTAACAATGTTGATTTTCTCTTTTTTTATATGTAATAATAGCTTTAATATTATAACTATTATTTAGAGTCACATATTCTTTGACTCCTCATACATGGTATCTTTATGGCAACATGACATAATCCACAAGTAGTTTTAGGTTAGAGAGTATGAAAAAATCATAGGAGACCTCATGTATCTCATATCATTTAATTTGTTTTTATACATTAGTTACCTAGTCATAGCCGTAGTCTAAATGGGGGAGAGACTTGCTTCTATGAGAGGATAGCAAATGGTGTATTGTCTTTAATTTTGAGGTTACTAGGATGATGAAGATGGGTTAATGCCCACTGAGACCAACTACACTCTATCACCATAAGAAGATTATTTAAATTGATGTAAAATTTTATTTCAGTTTTAAAAAAATCTTAGAAAAACACATTCCTAGGTCATCATAATTATATGTTATATATTCCATGAAGTTGATATTTAGTTTCAAAACTATATAAAGATATATATTTTAATTTAAAAAAATTATTATTTTTATTAAATTTGGATATTTCTATTTTGTGATATGAATATTAAGTCAGCAAATCATAATTTACATATAAAATTAATTTTATATAAATACGTCTTAATTCAAGATATACCAAGTATGATATACCTAAGTGTAGGGATAAAAAACTTGAGGAAAATTTTGTAAGCCTAGAAATTTGATTCGGCTAAATGAGTCAATGAAATAAAATCTTTAGAAGAAAATTTTTAAATTAAGAATTTAATACTTGAGTCAGTGAATTCGATAAATTCCTATTACATTCTTAAAAAACAATTTCAGTGCCATAAATACAATCGTTTTAAAGCTGTTTCAAAATTAACAAATTTTGAAATATTTTAACGATCCCCACTATTGAGGAAGATGGCTACGAGGAAGTCGATCGGATCTGGGTTCCTTTTTTGTAAATTTTTTGTTGAATCTTCTCATTGGTCTGAATAAATCATTAAACTTCATATTGGAATACTTGATTTCAATGTTCATTGAACTAACTGCCTCACAAGGAAATGATGAATCGCTTACTCAATTCTGTGTTAAATTTGCTTACACATCACTTAGTGTTGATCGCATTGGATATCCCTCTTTGCATGAAATTCAAAATTTAAAAATCATTTGTAAATTACAGAATATGAATTTTTAAATAATAATAATATTATATAAAATAATGGTGATGATGGGAATTAATTTTGATTGAGATGAACTTTAATTTATGGAGTCTTAAAAGTGTAAAGAATTACATTGAAGTGATTTTTTATTTTCAACTTTTTTAGTATTATTACAAAGATGACAAATTGTTTTACTATGAAGATTGTATTAGTTTGTTTTTCTTTCTTTATGTAATAATAGTGTTATTATTATAACTATTATGTAGAGTTACATCTTCTTTGACTTCCCAAGACATGGTAAGTTTATGCCAACATGACATAATCCACAAGTAGTTTTAATTTAGAGAGTGTGAACAAATCATAGGAGGCCTCCTATCTTCCATGTTGTTTAATTTGTTTTTGTACATTAGTTATCTAGTCATAGCCATGCTCTAAATGGGGGATAGACTTTTCTATGAGAGGATACGAAATGGTGTATTGCCTTTAATTTTCAGGTTACAATGATGATGAAGATGGTTAACATCCACTGAGACTAACTAAGGTCTATCAAACCTTCAGAACATTATCTAGATTGATGTAAAATTTTATATCAGTGATAAAAAAACATTGAAAGAAGTATTCCTAGGTCACCATGTAGTTATATGCTATAAAACACTTATGGATTTTCTCTATCCTTCTCCATGATTCTCTAGAGATGCTTAACCCCAAACTTCACCTCCACATAAGATAAAAGGAGTGACAAGACTAACAATAATGAGTTTCTTTTTATGTTGAAGCAAAATATCTATTGATTTACAATTGTTTTCAAGTCCATAATAAGCTTTCCACCCTTTGTTAATCCATTTTTTTAATGTTATAGCTCTAGTTAATCTTGCGATCAATTGATTCCATGAGATTTGTATGAAGTCACTTCCTCCATGTTTTCGTTGTCATACATGAAATTAACATAAGGTTGAATACGTCAAAATGGATAACACTTTTTGGCCAAAAGTAACAGCGAAAATTCATTTTTTTACTCATTTATTAAATTGAAGCCCTTAAAAATCACGTTTCGACGTCAAAAAAAATACCAAATTATAAGAAATTATCTTTTCTTTCCAATATATATATAATAGAAAAATAAACAAATACAAGTCATAAACTAAGTACAAGATTATAATTGGAGGAAATCATTCATAAATAAAAAACTAGGACTAAATTAATGGAAGGAAGAATGATTTACAGAGTTTGGTTACAGATAAATACACCATGATGTTTGTCTGCAAGGGTGTACAATCTGCATTCTCCCTCAGGTGCTTCTTCTTGGTATCTTTCCATCCTCCACATTTCCTCTATCCTCTTTTCTTTCCTTTACCGCATTGAGTGGAGAAACTCCAATCACTACTATTTAGCTTTTGTTGCATGGAAGAATAAGAAAGCATTATTATTTTTACAAAAACCATGTCAAAACCTGCTATGAATATTATATGTATGTTAATTAAAGTTATTAGTTATTAAGTGAAAGGGTGTAACCCTTCACTATATACGCTCAAGCCTATAAAAGCGAGCCTCATTGTAATTATTAATCATCCATTATCAAACATATTATCTATTTTACTCCATATTTATGGCTTATCGTATATACCACATCTTCTGGTAAAGTTATTTGTGTGAAGCAAATAATTATTTGCTCCATTTGGTATCAGAGCGCTCCGATTCTCAGACACTTATTGATTCTGGCCCTTGGCCATATTTTTGGCTTGTAGCCAAACTTTCAAGGATTCCTTGAACCCGGATCTGTGATCTAGGATTTTAGTCATCCATACTCAGATTTTCTAAACTCTTCTCAACTCTGCAAGCTTTTGCTTTCCTCGTCCACAGCATCCACCTCATCTCCCACCTCTCTAACCCCTTATTCCTCCCTTTCTACTGCTCGCTCTACTAGCCCCCGACCCTCCTTTCCCTCCTCCTCCTCTCGCACCCCGTCCTCCCATCCATTGCATCTCCTCTCGTCCATTCCTCCTCCCATCATTCACCCCGTCATTTCCTCCACCATCGCTGCCACCGTGACCTCCTCCACTCCTGCGTCTAGTCCCCACTCTGCCTCCTCTCTTCCAAGACCTGCACACTCCCTCCACCATCTCCCTACTACACCCAAGCTCCTACTCCATTATACATCCTCCCGGTCGCTACAAGCTCTCTGCCCTGCTGTTTTGCCCTCACCCGCCCACACCCATGCCCAATTCCACCGTGCCCTCGACCATCCTGCTGCCCTCTCCCTCATGCGTTTCCCTTCCACCTGCATGCTCTCCTCCCCTCATCTACCACGATCCCTCATACCTCCTACTGCACACCCATCCACCCAATGCCCAAGCATCACCAGAGCTACTCCATCCTCCGCACCAACTCCATTTCCACTCGCCTCTCCCTTGCTGTTGCTCACGCCCCCCTCTTCAACTCCTGCACCTTCCACCATCATCGCCTCACCCTTCAACCTCATAATTTCCTACCTCCTTCATGACGTAGACCGCCATCACCCACTCCTATCTCCTCCTATCAAAACCCTAATATTCCAAATTCAAATATATATAATATTATTTTTACAATATATATATCGTCCACTTCAGAAAAGAAATTTATAAAATTGAATTATTATTTAATAATACATATTATTATTTTCCCTTCACAAAAGAAAAGAAAATATTTATATGGTTATTGTTGATAATAATTGTAACTATTACAATTATTATATTAATGAAAAAAAAAAGGAATATATATATATATATATAATATTATTATTAAATTTTATTAATAATTATTATTATCAAAGAAAAATCAATTCTTTTGAAATAAGAATTGTTTGAAGAAACAATTATTAAAGATCAATTCTTTTGAAATAAGAATTGTTTGAAGAAACAAAGCAAATTCAAGTCAAAGAAGACATTAAAGACAAAGTCCAAGCAAGACTCCTTATTCTCAAAGAAGTCGAAGAACACTTATCATCGAAGAAATCAAATCAAGGACAATCATTTATCGTTGAAGAAGTCAAAGTAAAGGAAGGCTTATCAAGAAGTCGAGACGCGTTAATGACAAGGATGACCAAGTTTAAGAAAGACTCATCAAAGGAATCAAAGAAGATCATTCCACCGTCGAAGAAGACAGAAACCATGGAAGCCGATTTGCGAGAGAAATTAGAAGCCAAGTTAAAGCGCTATCGAAAAGACAATGAAGAATTACGAGACATTAATACACAATCAGAAGTAAGGATTGAACTACATAAGATACAAGAACGGTTCAATGAACAATCAATGTCCAACCAGAAAAATCACATAGAAAAATTATGTGCGCAAATCAAGGAATTAAAAGATGAAAGTGATTTCAATCAGAGATTGAAAAATCAAGATATAAAGAAGGAAATAAATAATTTCCAAGGAGAAATAATATGCTTGAACAAAATCATTTGCGACAAAGATGAAGAACTAATGCAGTTACGACATAAATTAGAAAGTCAAGAATCAGAGGTCGGCCAGTGTTGAAAACAGATAAAAGTTCTTCAACAACAAAATGACGACTCTAAAAAGACACATAAGTCAGAGATCGCGAAGAGTAATAAAGCATTATCTAACAATGCTGAAGAAATTTTTAGACTAAGAAATCATAACAAGATACTAGTCACAAAAATTAAGAAGTTGAAAAATAGCCGAAAGATAGAACAATCTATGGACGACATTGAAGGGAAACTTCTAGACAAGCAGGAAGAAAATACTTGTATCAGAAGTCATAATGAAGATCTTAAGGAACAACTTAAGACATCTGAAGATGACAGAAAATCACAAGTCAAATTGATTAAGAAGTTTCAAAATGATAATAGGCAGTTAGAAAACAAGTTGGAAAAGATATAGAACAAAAACTTAAATCCTCAAGAGATGAAAATACAACTTCCAACTCAGATCAATGCTCTAACGGTGACATTCGTAAACGAAAATGACATCGTGAAAGTTCCTTATCGACACCCCAACCATAAAAACCGATATTTGAAAAAGTGGGAAATGTCGAAAGATAATGGTACTAATGTGATCAAATCTCCTGACGACACATCAGTAGGGAATCCCATCAGTCCACAACAAATCAATTTGGGATGGATTGATCCGTCAATGTATCGGAAGTTATGCCCTACACTTAGCAGTTCGTATCGACATGTTTCATCAGCCATTACATCGCAAAGAACAATGCGACAAAATTATAAGGCTTTGAGGACAAAGCCTTTCTAAGAGAGTGGCAATGCTATGAATATTATATGTATGTTAATTAAAGTTATTAATTATTAAGTGAAAGAGTGTAACCCTTCACTATACACGCTCAAGCTTATAAAAGCGAGCCTCATTGTAAATTATTAATCATCCATTATCAAACATATTATCTATTTTACTCCATATTTATGGCTTATCGTATATACCAGATCTTCTGGTAAAGTTATTTGTGTGAAGCAAATAATTATTAATTATTAATATTTAAATAATTATATGTATGTTAATTAATAATTATTAATTATTAATATTTACATATAAGTAAGTAAGTTATTTACTATGTATAATAAGAACTACATGTGGTGTAGTGGTAAGGGTATTTGGATAATGGGCGTGAGGTCCAAGGTTCAATCCTCCCTGATCATTTACTTTTTTCTTTTAAAATATAGAATTTCATAAATATATTGAATTTCATTATCATGTAAAGTGAGTTTTATACTTGCATATATTTCAGTGTATGGTGTTTTCTTGTTGCATATTTTCAGTGTAGATGTTTTTTTGTGGATGCATTGATTTCAGTGTATGGATGCATAGATTTAAGAGTATGGGGTTTTTTATTGCATATTTATTAATGTAGATGTTATTCCATGGGTGCATTGATTTCAGTGTATGTACGCATAGATTTCAGTGTATGGACGCATAGGTTTCAGTGTATACAATGGACGCATTGATTTCAATGTAGATTTCTTGGATGCATAAATCTTAGTGTGGATTTCATCGATGCATAAATTTCAGTGTATATGTTAATCATTGACTTTTTTTGATATCGAGTATAAACTAGAAATGGAAGATTTGCATGCGAGAGATGCTATGAGACAAACTAGCGAAGAACCAAAAATACAGAACGCCAAACGTCGTAAAACATATCAAGGAAGAAAATCTTATGAAATGACAACAAAAGAATGATAAGAAGACTTGAAACGAAAAGCAGAAGAACAAAAAGAATTTCTAAAAAGGAAGTTGGACGTAACGACAACAGAAGAATGAGAAGAACGAAGGAAACGAAATGCAGATCGACAAAAACAATATCGAAAAAGAAAGTTAGATGAATTGACAGCAAAAGAACGAACAAAACAAAACGCAGTTCAACAAAAAGAAAATTGAAAAAAAAAATTAGATGAATTGATAGCAGAAGAAGGAGAAGAACAAAGAAAATGAAACTTTGATCAACAAGGAGTGTATCGAGAGAGAAATTTGAAGCAAATGGAAGAACCAAAAAAATCATATTGCAGAACAACAAATAAATCAAAATGTACGAAATGATGAAATTACGGTAGAAGAAGGAGAAGAACAAACAAAACAAAACGCAGATCAAGAAAAAGAGAATCGAAAAAAAAAGTTAGGTGAATTTTTCTATTTTCCAGTTTAACAATTTACTCAATCCTAAATACTTATTACTTGCATTATGATAATCCTCGTAAATATATCTATGTTTTCAACTTAACCTGTTCCTTACAATGCTAATCAAACTCTGGTTTTGTGTCACCACCCACGACTGAAACTAGCCTAGATCCAAATCCTAGGCTCTATCAAGCGCCGAAAGGGATCAAATCTCCCGAGGTACAAACCTCTTCTCAGGTATTCCACTCAAGGAGCTTTTCCAGGAGAGGTTTGAACCTCAGAAGATTTGATCCCTCTCGGCACTTGATAGAGCCTAGGATTTGGATCTCGGATGGTATTTTATTATATTCATGATGGAGATGTATTATTCCTCCAATCAAAAGTGTCGTCATTTGTATTTGTAAGTGTCGCAAGTGTTGCAAGTGTCGCAACTTATATTAGACCACTAGTGTGGAGTCGCCCCTGATTATACTATGTGAGTGCGTTATTAGACTTCCTTAGGAGGTGAGCCCAGCTGGAGTTAAAGGAAAGTTAAGTTGTGTATAAATAGAGAGTGAGTGTGTCTCATTCTATTCATTAACTCACTCATCCAACTCACATTAGTTGAGAGAGGAGTGCGCACAAGTGGAGGAGGAGTAGCTGTTGTAGTCGTCTATATTTTGGGGATTGATCTTTGTGATCTTTGTATTGGGGCTTATACTCTATCTCTGAGGAAGTTGCAAGGTTTTTCACCTTCTTGGTTTTCCCTGGTGAAATTCTTTGTGTCCATTGTATCTTATGATTGTTATGTTCTGCGTGTTATTCTCTTAGTATGATCCTAGATAAAGTTTGAATGCAATTATCAAAAAATTAACATGGTATCAGAGCCGTGCGAAGAAGAAGACATTGTGGAGCTGCAGATGCTAGGGATTCTTAATATTTGGGTTTCTCTCTTTGGATCATCAAAGGCAGGAGGCTAGGCTGACCCTCCTTGGAAGGGTGCATCTTTCTATCGAGACAGAATTCAATTCTGAGCACTTTTAGTTTTTGGCCCGTCACTACTACAGGAAATTAGGGTTTCAGAGAAAGTTGGAATTTTTGGAATCCGAGACCACGACTGGATGCCCCTCAAGAAAATACAAGTTTAGAGACCAAGATCAAACTTTTTGGTTGGGCATAAGGCTAGGCTTGATCAAAGCCTAGTTCGATATTTTGATTGGAAAGGTGGAAAATTAGGGTTTCTGCAAAAGTTGAAATTTTTGGAATCTGTGACCATAGCTGGATGCTCCTCATAAAAATAAAATTTTAGAACACAATATCGAACCTTATGGCTGGGTAGAACCCTAGGCATTATCAAACCCTAGTTCGAGATCTTGTATAGAAAATCCGGAAGTTTCAAAGGCAATTTTGAGGGGTCAAATTTTGCAGATTTCAAAATTGAAGTATACCAGCTTGATTAGCTCAACAAAGTGCATCTTTCTATCTTTCATAAGTTTGGAATTCAAAGTTTGAATTTTTAGGGTTTCTGTGACAAACCCTAATCCAGCTCTAGATCCAGTTTTCAGCAAATCAAATGGTAAGACCTAAATCTTTTATTTCCATTTGAGTTTCTCATTAAGATGTCTCACCACAACAAACTTGAGGATAAGCTTGAAGGAGCTGACAACTTCTGAGCATGGAAGTATAGGATTGGGTTAATCCTAGAGAAGAATGATTTGGATATCTACATAAAAGAAGAGGTTCCAGTCCAAGAGGGAGATGAGGCTAAGACCTTACACAAGAAGAACTTGGTCAAGGCCAAGAGGATCATTGCTAATTATGTAAAAGACCATCTCATACCTCATGTGTCTTCCCTAAAGACACCTAAGGAGATGTTTGACTCCTTGACTAAGTTGTTTGAATGAAAGAATATAAATCGGAAGATGACTCTGTGGAATCAATTGAAAGGGGTAAAGTTCCATACTGGAGAGACCATCCAATCCTACTTCACTAAGGTCTCTCAAATCAAGGAACAACTTAAAGCTATGGATGAAGTAGTGGAGAATGGAGAAATTGTCATGACCATTTTGAATGGCCTACCTAGGTCATGGGACTCCTTCATCCAAAATATTTGTGCAAGAAAGAAGTTGATCTCCTTCAGTATACTATGGGAGGAATGTTTACAAGAAGAATTTAGGCTTGTAGCTCGAGAAGAAAAGATGGGAAGTCAAGACTAAGATCTCACAGCTCACACCAAGAGAAGTAAGCCCAAGAGGGATCATTCTCATCAAAAGAAATCTCCTCACTTCCTTCAGAAGAAGAAAGATCTCTCTTGTGTTCGATGCTTCACTTGTGACGAGAAAGGACATTATTCCTCAGAATGTCCCAAGAATAATCCAAGATTCAACAACAAGAACAACAAGAAGAGATATCATGCTCATGCTGCTGAGGATGATGAACCTCCCAAAACGAAGTATAGGGTAGAATGTGAAGACTCATCAAGTGACGATGAATATTTCTTAATCTCTGCTCTCACAGGTATTATTTCCAATGGGTGTGATGATTGTCTTATTGATAGTGGGGCTTCCAAACACATGATTGGGTTTAAAGAATCCTTTATAGATCTATCTGAACATGAGTCACCTCATAAGGTGAAACTTGGGGATGACTACCAATATTCTATAAAAGGAATTGGCGAAGCCTCCTACAAACTAGACTCTGGGAAGTCTATAAAGATGCAAGATGTTCTATATGTACCTAGACTCAAGAAGAATCTTCTCTCCATATAATTTTTGGATGCAAAAGGGATGAGAGTTGCATTTGTGGATGGCCAAGTACTCATGTGGCCAAAAGGTAAGACCATAGATGATGCAATAGGGATTGGAGAGCAAGAGGGAGGATTGTACAAATTAAAGGGACAATCTGAACATGCCATGGTACATGAATCCATGGAGCCAAGTGAACTTTGGCATAGAAGGCGTGCTCATGTGCACTATAGGGGACTACCAATTGCAAGCAAAGCAGTAGAAGTTCTTCCTGAAATCCAATCAAAGCATGAAGGTGTTTGGAAAGGATTTGCAAAAGGAAAGAACACAAAGAAGGCATTTCCAAGCAGTGAAAGCAAGGCATAAGGAATCTTGGAAATTATCTACTCCAATATATGCGGTATGATGTCATCTAGTTCTCTGAGTGGGTATGTATATTATTTTTCTTTCATTGATTATTTATCTAGGAAGACTTGAAGAACAAAGATGAAGTATTCAGCAAATTCAAGAAATTCAAAGCCTCTATAGAAAACCACTCTAAAAAAAATATCAATACCTCTAGATTTGACAATGGTGGAGAATTCACTTCAGAAGACTTCAAGAAGCTATGCAGTGATTCAGGGATTAAGAGGGAGTTGACCACTCCTAACAAATCCACAACAGAATGGAGTTGCAGAAGGGAAGCAAAGATTGAGAGGGAGTCCACCCAACAAACAAACAAAGATAAGTATTTGAATTATCATTTCTTGTATATCTAATTGTTTAAATAATATTGTTCTATGATATATATACTTATGTTCCTAGACTTAGGTTGTGTATTATGCATATTAGAATCCTTGCATTAATGAACAACATATTACTAATATTCATGTGATGGGTAAGTGGCCTATGGCACTATACAACATTCCATTGCTACTTATCTAGAATGAAACCTCTTTGATGACATGTTGGGAGTAGTGCAAACTCTTAACAATGTTATGGTAGAGATGGACGGTATCTAGAAAGTTACCATATGAATACGGGATATGGATGAATGTTGTATTAAGGAATTGGCTAAGATAATTGCATGACTGTATGACATATGCCTTTATGTGTAATACTTTGTTCTGTAAACTATGAGAAGTTTCTAATCATGCAATTGAATTTGACTTGTAGGAAATATAGTGTACAATCACCTAAGAAAGAAGGACTACAACATTTGTTCCAGCAACGAAGTTCAAAGAAAACTATCTATTGAAGATATTAAAGAATATGAAGTTGCTAGGATCTGGGATGTAGTAATGGAAGAATGGCATGATTGAGGAACACTAGTCGATCATAAAGAATGATGTTTGGGATGGAGTCCCAAGACCAGATGGGAAGTCTATTGTGACTTCCAAGTGGATCTATAAAGTAAAGCATGTTGCATATTGTAGCATAGAGAAATACAAGGAAAGATTTGTTGCTCGTGGCTTCTCCTAGAAAGAGGGGATACATTATGAAGAGGCTTTTGCTCCTGTAGGCAGATACACTTCTATCATAATAGTACTTTCCCTGGCTGCAGTGATGAAGTGGAAGATACACCAGATGGATATCAAGACAACTTTCTTGAATGGTGTAGTCGAAGAGGAACTGTATGTGGAGAAGCCACTTAGTTTTGAGACACAATTGAAGAAATACTTGTATGGCTTAAAGCAAGCTCCTAGGACATGGTACGGAAGGATAGATAGCTTCATGTCCAATTTAAGCTTTACCAAGAGTAAAGCGGATTCCAACCTTTACTACAAGGATTAGGAAGGAAATACAGTGATACTCCTATTGTATGTGGATGACCTGTTTGTGATAGGTGAGGATAGATTGATTGTTGACACGAAGAGGAATCTTGCTTCCGAGATCGAGATGAAGGACTTGGGAATGATGCATTGCTTTCTAGGTATGGAGGTGTGGCAGAGTGAAGATGGAATCTTCCTTGGACAAGGTAAGTATGCAGTAGAGATCCTGAAGCGATTTGGGATGATGGTCTACAAGGCCATGGCCACACCTATGGCATCGAACCTGAAGCTATTTAGTGATGCTTCATCAGAGTCAGTTGATGTCACGATGTATCATCAGATGATTGGGTCCTTTATGTACCTGACGAACATGAGACCGAATATTTGCTTTGCGGTGAACACCTTGAGCCAGTTTCTGACAGATCCTAGACATATTCACCTGATTGTTGTAAAGCATATTCTAAGTTACCTGAAGGGTACAATTGATTATGCGCTCAAGTATGATGTGAATCAAAAGTTTAACCTGGAGGGTTATGTTGATTCAGATTGGGCAGGAAGTCCTGCAGATAGGAAGAGCACTTCGGGGTGTTGCTTTAGTATGGGATCAGGTGTGATCTCTTGGTTTAGTAGGAAGTAGTCCTGTGTAGCACTGAGTACATCGAAAGCAGAGTGTGTCACAGCTTGTTCAGCCAGTTGTGAAGTAGTATGCATCAGGAAGCTACTGTCTGAGTTATTTGATCTCCCATTGGATGCTACCTATATCTTCTGTGACAACCAGAGTTGTGTGAAGTTTTCTGAGAACCTAGCGTTCCATGATAGGTCAAAGCACATCGAGATCAACTATCACTATATCATGGATATGGTGCAGAGAGGATAAGTGAAGCTCATGTATGTTGCGACGGATGAGCAGATTGTAGATGTGTTGACAAAACAACTAACCAGAGTGAAGTTCGAGTACTTTAGAGAGAATATTGGTGTTTTTTAGATAGAAGATACTTCAAGGAAGAAGTGATGGGACACATTTGCAGGAGCCATTCCAAGCATGGTGGTAGGAGGATCCTTCCCATGGCTGTGGACGTAAGCACTTGTGATGAGCATCAGCACGATGCTCCAGTTTCTACTATGATGATTATCAGGATGATCATGTGATGATGATATGCATCAAGATGATGCTGTGTATATGATCAGGGTGATCATGTGAGATGATGTGCATCAGGATGATGTACTATATGATGATGATCAGTATGATCATGAGTATCAGGATGATAATCTGTGGTCGAAGACCGATTGTACATGTAGCATAGAAAAGATCCTGAGAGATCCGATAGTCTATGCTCGGATGCTCTTTTGAGGTTTTGCTACAGGTTGGTCGTGAACAGGTTGTGCATGTAGCATAGAAAAGATCCTGGGAGATCCTATAGTCTATGCTAGGATGATCTTTCGAGGTTTTTCTACAGGTAGCATAGAAAAGATCATGGGAGATCCTATAGTCTGTGCTAGGATGTTCTTTCAAGGTTTTGATACTAGAGGCATGTAATCAGTCCTGGAGATCCGATAGGTTGAGCTATGTGCTCGTAAAAGTCCTGGGATGCTCTTTAGATTTCTTGTAGGTTGCAAGACACTCTTTTAAGGTTTTGCCTACCCACATAGAAAAGATCCTGGGAGATCCTATAGTCTATGCTAGGATGCTCTTTCGAGGTTTTGTTGTGGTGGTCACATAGAAAAGATCCTAGGAGATCCTATAGTTTGTACTAGAATGCTCTTTAGAGGTTTTGTGATGGTCACATGAAAAAGATCCTGTGAGATCCTATAGTCTGTGCTAGGATGCTCTTTCAAGGTTTTGTTGACGTATGTAATCAGTCCCGAGGATTCCACAGTATGGCCAAGGATGATGAATACCTGCAGGAGGCTAGGCCTACAACGAACATGAAAATGGGTTGGCTCTATAGAACTTCCTATGACAATAAGAATTATGAGATATCCCAGTGATTGAGACGACCAGTACAACAGCAGTGATGATGATACTCTGTGATCTAGTGACGATGATCCAGCTCCAGAATTGAAGACTTGTGGAGATATGCATTGATGACTTGTGTCTAGAGAATACCTTCCTAGTTAAGAGGGAGTGTTGATGTATTTGTAACTTCGGAATATATTCTTCTATGTGTTACACTTGTACTTTATTATATTCATGATGGAGATGTATTATTCCTCCAATCAGAAGTGTCATCATTTGTATTTGTAAGTGTAACAAGTGTTGCAACTGTCACAAATTATATTTGATGGGTTATTAGACCATTAGTGTGGGGTCAGCCCTGATTATATTATGTGAGTGGGTTATTAGATTTCCTTAGGATGTTGTCCCAGCTAAAGTTAAAGGAAAGTTAAGTTGTGTATAAATAGAGAGTGAGTGTGTCTCATTCCATTCATTCACTCACTCATCCAACTCGCATTAGTTGAGAGAGGAGTATGCAAAAGTGGAGGAGAAGTAGTTGCTGGAGTCATCTATCTTTTGGGGATTGATGTTTGTGATGTTTGTATTGGGGCTTATTCTATCTCTAAGGAAGTTATAGGGTTTTTCACCTTCTTGGTTTTCCCCAATGAAATGCTTTGTGTCCATTGTTTCTTATGATTGTTATGTTGTGCTTGTTATTCTCTTAGTATGATCCTAGATAATGTTTGAATGCAATTATCGAAAAATTAACAATAAGTACAATACTTAGGAAAATATTTGCAAAAATATTTCATATTATATATATTGATATTAAAATCAAAGATAGCATTCTTTCCAATATGTTGATAGAATCCAATATTGGAAGGATAATTTTAGGCCATGGAAGCATTATCATGATGTACAGTTATCAAGTATCAAGTAGGAGTTTTTAAATATGATTTCCATCTAGTGGTGAACAATTTTTAAAATATATTTTCCCCTATGATGGTTTTGATATTGATTCTAACTTGATAATGAAAAAAAAACAGCTCTTTATACATACTCAATCACAAAAATTTTGATTAGGATGTAATATTAGGGGGTCAGATCTCATGGTAGAGCCAATGAAGGCTCAATTATCTTTGGTTTAGAATTCAGGACCAACCATACCTTCCTAGGTCAGTGTTGAGGGAAGGGATTCCCGAGGGACTCTGTAGCAGTGAAGGGGACCTTACATAGGATGAGAGTGAAGGTGATTGGGGTACCTATACTATCCGAATCCAGTTGGATATTCCTATAGCTCTTTGGTTGAGATGATTGGATTAGAAAACTCCTTCCCTTTATTCGCACTTGCTTGACAGAGCCAACTATGTGCTCGATGAGACTGAATGATTTTTCCTAAGGTTGTGAGTGAACATGAGTAGTTCCTCCTTAGTGGATACATAGCCCCAGCTCAGGGGTGGTCTCTGATAGGTGAAAGAATATAGGCTGGTAGATATACAATAATTTTTAAGGATAATTGTATTATAAGTTTCTAGTTATGATAATAGTAGTTATGAGAAGTACTCTATCACTTCAAGGACATCCTATGAAGTAAGGATCATTTGAAGTAGAATAAATTAACATTAGATTCATCCCATTGAGTGAAAGGATACCAAATGCTTCTATGATTTCAAGAATAAGTATATGATTTGTGGGTGGAAACAATAGATGAAAGCTTGTACCGTTTGGTGCAATAATCTTTTGTAAAATTATAGCAAGAGCTCCAAAATGTTACATTACAATTTCTCCTCGTTAAGCCTTCTATAACATGGTGATTTCATTTGACTACTTAATTAGGTGATAGGGACTTCATGGACCAAGTATTAATAGTGATAACCTATGTCTAAGCATGGTTTGTGCTTTGATGCATATCTCTAGGTAAATGTCAAGACATAAACCAATAATCAAATCTTAAAGCATACTTGTACTATATTTTTGGGGGCCTTTATTTCTTCTTCTATTATGCTCATCATACAAGACATCTATATTGGGAGGTGATATAAATACATAATTATGAGATATAGAATTCCAATGACATTGCATGTGTAGGTGAATATGTAGAAATTTGATTATTATAGAAGGAACTACATAGCATTATAATATAGTTGGAGAGCCACTACAAAACATGAGAGTTTTATTTTGTCAAACATTGTTTTGAACATATTTCCAATGCACAAATTAAAAAGTCAATGAAAATCCTCCCAAAAAGTTGCACCTAAAAGTTATCATACAAACCCAATGTAGTTAGTTGGAATTATAGTTGCACATTATGTTTTTAATAAAATTCTAAATTGGCTTATGCCCACATTTAGGGTTCAAACACCTAAAAAAATAGCCATGCTCTACAACAATCCCAATATTTTTACATGGGGAAACCCAATCATCAATGTTTGTTTCCCTCATCCAGTTACAATAAAGACCCCATTATTTGGTTCATTGAAAAGGGTGTTTATGACTGCCATGATTTCTCAATTTGGAGTCCCATTAATTCAAGTTTGAGGCATCATAGTACCGTCATAATCCAAAAGAATGGCTCATCTATTACTCATTTTGTAAGCCTAGAAAATATTCTCAGTTGAAATTTTAGAAAAATTAAAACTAAGATGGACCAATCTGAATCCCAACCCAAATCCTAGTCTATAACAATGGATTCTTGAGTACTCTTTGCAAGTTCTTTGCAAGTCTCCTATAAAAAATCTGGGCCCAAAAGGATACATCATGAGTGTTGACATACCTAAAATGATTTTCATGTCTCATTTGCTTCTCATCATTTAACATTGCAATGCTAGTATTCATATAATCTGCTAAAGCTTCAATTTTAAATGGATTTACATTAATAACTCCAATAAACTCAGAAACTACCAACATATTTTCTTTATTTATCATATGTGATTCCAAATATGGCATCTACTTCTACAATACCTTGCCTACAAACAATGTATTCATATGGGATCAAATTCATACCATCTCGAACTACAGATACAATACACCATTATGCAATTGTATAATATGAAACCCTATCATACTCTACTATTTTCTCTTGATTTCCTTTTTAGATGAACCTGAAAATTTGTTATCAACATGTAATAGGTGTCATATTATAGACTGGCTAAAATACCTCATTCATTATCATAAAATAAGGGAATATACAAATATCAACATACAGTGAAAAATTCAACTGAAATCACCATAGAACTATGAATGTGGTTAGCAAGTTCAACCATTTAATCATTTGAAATATATTTGTCTGGCATTAGAGACAAGTTGCTCCTTCACGATTATGAAAAAAAGAACATGCATTTTATTAGTTTCCATGATTGATTTATCTTTGAAGAAAAAAATTGAAAAATAACACAACAATAACTGAATAAACACCTATTTGTTTTTGTTGACAACAAGTTTAGGTCAAGATATTGAGACATGACATAAGGAATTACAACTTACAAAGTTTCCAAACAACAGAAATGGAACATACATGAGCATTGCACAAATTATATCAACCACCTTCAAAAATAAATAGCCATATGCAATGATATTTCCAGTGGTAAGAGAAAGAAACAAGACAATACTACCAACAAATCATATATAATATATGATAAAGATTCCATGACAATCATGTTTATACTTTAACATATCCAATAGTTGGCTCAATTTCATGCCTTCAGCATTACATAATGGATTAAAATTCAATGCACCATGCAACACTAAAATTTATATGGTGTAACCCAACATTCATCAATATAGAAGTCAAATAACATGGCAAACAAAAAAGAAAAACATCCAATTTCTGAAAAAAACCTCTTACATTGCATGCCATATATTCGACAGGAAAAGGTTCAACCATATATTCTATAGGATAAGATGTATTCAAGGAAGGTAAATTCGAGAACTTTTAAAAATCCTCAGCATATAGTGCTGCACCATATTATTATCCAAGTCACTCACAAACACCAAGATATGGAAACCGTAATTTGCATAGGGATATATCCTGCCCCCTGTTTTGGGAGATGGAAAAATGTGTCTTCTCAATTTCCAGATACCATGAAAATGTATGGAGGAATTAAGAGTGCACTACTCTCTTTACATATCATCACAAAAGTAGTTTCTTTTAACATATCATAGTTTCTTATCAAACTGAAATAACTTATAACCAAAATGAAATAATTCATTAAAGAAACACAAAGACACTAGGACTAACCTCCTATAGCATTAAAAACCACTGTATTGAAGATCCATAAACGTCTTGTGATCAAACACTCTCTTGGTAAGGACCACCAAAACATGGAGACAACATTTCAGATAGGGCTATATCATGCCTCCTATTTTACGGAGATGGAAAAAGGTGTCCTCTCAAGTTCTAGAAACCATCAAAATGCATGGAGGAATTGAGAGTGCACTCCTCTCTTTATAGCTCATCAGAAAATAAGTGTCTTCTAACATACTAGAGATGATTATCAAACTGAAATAACTTATAACCAAAATGAAAGAAGTCATTGAAGAAATATAAAGAAACCAAGACTAATCTCGTGTAGCACTACAAACCAGTATATTGAAGATCCATAGGAATTTGGTGATCAAACACTCTCTTTGCACAGACCACCAACAGACACAAGTATGAGGCATCAATCATCTTGTAGATATGTAAGGCATCCTACCAGATCCAAAATAGTGAATCCAAAATATTTCTCAGAATATAATGCAACATGGCCTCATAGATAAAACAAATCGATTGTCAAAGTAGCAGAACCATCCATCAAATAAATTTGAATTTCCAATTGCAGCACTTCAAAAATGTCGACTAGTTGCATAAATATGAGATCCATCTCTTTTCATCTACATATGCTTGAAATCCATGACAATAGTACCAAATCCAAATACTTTTATAAAATAATTCCCATGATTTCATGCAACCACCAGAGCCATAACTGTGTTCCTTCGACTTGGTTCCAACATTGTTCATCTACCAAAGCCTGAATAGGATCAAATAGGCCATCAAGTGTTGTTACGTTAAAACATGAATGTAGGTACTTCTACCACTCAATGAATTACTAGCTTCATCCATCAATTTTTCATATCGACCAGAATAAATAACTAAATAGCCAAACAGAAAAATAATAATTATCCACCATTTATGCAACATAACTAATTTCCTATTGTAGATCATATGCATCATGTTGAAAAAGAATTCAATTGAGAGTCAAATTAACTCTTTTTTCCACCACTCACAACATCTACACTTGGAACATTCTAGCTCTAGAAAGGATCAAAACTCCTCTCATCTACAAAACAAGGCATTTAATGGAGTGTTATGCCATCCATGAGGGTTCCATTCTTAACATCGTATGCCCCACAAAAATGACATGAGTTTCGAATGATGAGGCAAGGTGAAAGTCTGGGTTGTCAAATGGATGAGCAAAGGTTCCATTTATGTTATCAATTTCGCTCAAACATGTGACCTACTCTTGGAAAGCAATCAAGACATTCCTTGGGCCTACTGTGGTAGCTATCAAGTATCAACAAAAGTAACTTTATCATACTAGAAGATAAATTCTGAGATGATATTATGTTTAAGGTCAAAATTTGTGATGCAACAAACAATTTAAAATATGAAACATAGAGTAGAGATAACCTACCTTTCATCAACAAGTGCAAATTAGGCATACCAAAAGAAAATAACCCAACATCATCTCAATATCCTATTGGATATAATTCTTAGTTTTCGTGCAAAGTGGAGATTATGGAAATGGTTCAAAATTAACTGCTTGCATAAAATTTTAGTTTGTAACAAATTAACATTCAATTTGATGGAATTCTTTCATGTTAAGACAATTTTCACATCCCTTAACACAGTCATTGCAATATAACATATCCATTATATTCCATATTCAAGACTTTTAGTATACCAATTTTAAAACATCATCTTTATGATCCTCATCAAATATGCAAAAAAAAACTTGTACAAATTCTACAACTTCAGTATATCTGTATTCATGTTGGACAAGTGCATGGAAAGAAAAAAAAATGACACAATCATGATTATAAGTCTTGAAATCATAGCACCTATTCACATAACTGCTCCACTCATAGAATTTAGGTGGTGTCATTCTCCCATGATTACATTCTTAATGATCCCCCTTTAAGTCAAAGATAGGAAGACCATTCACAAGTGAGCTTCCCGTTCGACTGAAACAATCTAATGACCTAAAGGAATTACAGGTTCTATGTCAACCAAAATGGAGAATGTTCAATGGATCATAACATGTTCATGAGTTTAATTTAAAGAGTTGGGGATTTTTCATTCTTGTTCGTTTATCTTCCAACTCAATGATCTTAACAGTGATTAATCGAAAATTGAAATACTCATTAAAGAGTAAGCACATTAAGAACTATACATAATTCATGGTACCCAATTTTCCATGATTGAGAAGCTGAGATGCATCAATGCTGGTCTCATGACTTTCTGATCCTAATAGGACGATTGTTTATTGGATAAGGATTAGGAAAATATCTCAGTTGTAAATCAAGTTTTAGATGCTATACTATACACACCCAGCCACAAACCAGAAATATAAATGAAAACTCATGACAATATTCAAGCAGTAAGCATATGAATCCCTTCCATATGTTCAGTAAGATCAACAATACAAACCCCATCATTTTTTACAGGGTTGATTTAATTTATTTTTTCCATTCAGGAACCAACTGAGAATGGAGAATAAAAGATGGGTTTGATTTCTTTAATTCACTTATTATAATGGTGTCATTGTACTTTAGGGTTTCCCTCCTATTACACTCATTTAGAATGAAAGAAACCTTGCTGGGATGAGATTAGGACATCACCTACTCATAGTGAAGAAGCATATAATGAAGGAAAACATAAATTTCCATCTTTGCTAGCTCGTTTCCTGGACAATCTCTACTTCCTCCTCCAAATGGGATGATGATCGTGCCTTGGGAACAAAATTCTGATGGCAGTTGGAAGGAAAAAAAATTTCAAACATTAGTGTGGGAGACCGACAAATGCCCGCTCCAATTTGTTTCAAGCAGAAAGGACTGAAATTATAAAAAACATGCAAATAGCAAAGGCCTGGTCAAATTTGTATTCCATCTTTCTGGTTCAAACTTCATTGGATCATGATAAACAAGAGGGTCGAGCTGTACATTTCTCAACAATACTTATTGTCCAACCCTTTTGAATCGTAAAACCTAGAGTAAGAGTAGTCTAGTGTAAGAATTTGCAAGTTGGAAAACATATGGCCCAATTTAGGGCCTTATTTTCTATGGGTGGAGAAAGGCTAAGTGGCATACCGCTAAATTGAACATCACCTATAGACTCTCTAAAAACCATGGGCGAATTGTTCACTAACTAGATGCTTTCATCAATGATCTACTTAAAATACCACTCAAATGATTCCTTCATTAAAATTAAAAAAATGCTTGGTTTTAGTCACTACTTTAGTCCAAATATCCATTCAATGATAACACATTTTGAAGGACTCTTACCTTACAAAGGTAATGCATTTCTCAAAGCTATGAGCAATTCATGTGACTTTGTCTCTCAGTCCTTTTCTTCACAATATTCTCCCGATAAGCCTACAAAGCATCTCACTTATTGGATTTAACACTACAAATAATTTCAACCCGAGAATAATATACAAGAATCTGGCTAGTGGTCACCCTTGATTTCTCATAGATTTCAGGATGTTTTAGTAGAAAAAAAATTGTCCACATGGTCAAATGTGCCGAGGACTCATGCCCAACATTTAGATACATAACCAATAAGTCAATAATCACCTCATTTGTTAAGAAGCAGCCGGTTTCATCTTTCACCTTATGTAGTGAAACTAACATGTCCCCATTTTCATCTTAATTTTTCTCTTCCTTTCACCTTCTTTTGTCTATTACAGAATGAATAATTGCTATGAGGTTTATATATGCATGTTCGACCATCAAAACAAAAATTTTCCACTGAAATTTAAAAAATAGATTGATGATCCGACTCTTTTTCTTGAGATTGCATCTTTCCCAACAATAAATATGATTTGGAAATACACTAAAATGACATATGATGGCCCCATTATCATTAAAAACCATTTTTTTCCCAATCCACCTAAATGTTCGACTCATTATTTTGAAAGACTCGGTATTTATCATCACAGCTATGCAGGACACGTTTCTCTAGATTTTACATGACATTATATTTGAAATTACTATTTTAAAAAATAAACAAAGGAACACAGGATGTGAGGGCATGCCACTTGCCAACGTCTTCCTCCTTCCCAAGGATCACAACCAGCCATCGAGGGAGATGTCGTGACATTGCAATATATTTCCTGGTGTCTAATATTTTTCTCAATGCTAGTTGTAGTGTCTTCCTACTTCCCAAGGAGCACAACCCAAGAATTGAGAGGCATGGGGACATTGAAAACTTACAAGTGTTATTTTCAACCCATGCAGCTCAGACAATGGTGGAATCATGCTTTCCTTGATGCTTGAGGAGGACTTTGTGTCATTCTATACCTAAAATGGGTTTGTTGTTCTGCACCCAAAATGAGTTCGCTATTCATTTAACTAAAATACATGACTTTATGGAGGAATTGTTGCATTTCCAGTTTCCAAATTTAGGCATGCTAAAGTCAATTCGCAGCTACTAAATTGTGATATGGCCCTCAAATTTTGTCATTTCCATTGCAAAGAAAAGATATATCATAATTTTTTATTATCAAGAATCTAAAAGAGCTAATTCGGTGGCTAAAGGAGAGTGAAATAGTAGCTAAGAAGAGTCTAAAGAATGGCATGAAGGAAGGTGAGGTATCTAACAAGATGAAAGAGATGATGGAACAGTTGGACCGAGTAGGTGAAGGAATTGAGACTTATGTTTCAAATATAGTGCCTCCCCTGTCATTCATTCACACAGTTCGAATTACCAAAGAATTGACTACAATATCCCAGAAAGTAAGTTATTTCAATATCTCTACATCGTTAAACTTTCTGAGGTAATAATTAATTTTGATTCACCTAGTTCTAGTATAGAAGAACCTCTTTCCAGTAGTGCACAGAGCGATCTAAGATAGAAAGGTTTTATGAAGTACAACGTTCTTTTTCCACACGGAGAGAGTTGTATGGGCCTGTCCAATGTCAAACCTTGGGATTTGTCATCATAGGCCCTCCTGGGTTTACATGAGGATTCCAGCGAGCAGGACTGGAATGGCTTGAACTTCGAATGAGTTAGAACTGTACATCTAAAAAGTGACAAAAGCCATATTTCTAGTATCTAGCATCTGTTGTAGTTCACTTCGGTTAGTATGAGCAAATTTCTGTGAGAAATCTGCATTGGGGGGATGTCTTTTGCCTAGGTCCTCGCACTTTTCTAGGGTGAGAATTTATGCAAGTACAGGTTTTTACAGGGTCACGTTGGAGACCTGTGTCAGCCTAATATGAATTGCTACAGCTTGCAACTTGTTGCCGAAGAAGTCACTCACTGTATCTTTTGGGAAGCTCTCAAGCAGCACTGTTTTACGCCGTGTACAGGTTTGAACTAAGTTCCTACATTCTCCTATTCCTTTTGTTCAATATGATTTTTGTAAATCTTCCCGCAAAATTATTTTTAAATCCAGAATATTGCAATATGCAGTATTGGATCGAATGGCACTTCCTCTTCCCACTGCCTCACATGCAAATTGGGTCAGCACCCCAAATAATCTACATCTTTGGTCAAAATCAGGTCACCACCACCACCTTTGTTCTATCCACTAACGCAACCACATAAACCGCCATCCTAACCAGCCTGCGAGGAATCCACAGTCAGCTTTCATATGACCCAATACGACACAATTAAGAGAGTCATCGAGTGTTCCCCATACAAGGGAATTGACAGATTGAGGATCAGAGAGCCATAGTGTAATACCCCCATTGTGACCCTTCGGATGTATTGGCTTGTAATGTAAACATTTTATATGTTAGTACTATTATCAGCCGAAGGAAACTTTGGTATCACCAGGTCAAAGGTATCTTAGAGGGATAATCCAGAGCAATAAAGCGGCGTAGGTGAAGCAGAAGACATTCAAGCCATGGTGTTAGGATGATGCAGATAAATCTCAGAGGATTAGTTATTCATAGATCAGCTGAGAATAATTGTAGTCAAGACTCTTAAGCGCTTCATGCTTATTCGGCTCAGATCACCCTTGATAGAAAGCCGCTGTGGATAGGTGTCAGCTCCATAGGTGTCTATGGGACTCAAATTAGTTTCCCCATAATGCCTTTCGAGAGCCCTAAAAACATTAAATTCACCACAATGGTTTTACGTATCAAAAGGCGCCAGACAAGGAGGCCGTGTAGGGAGAGGGACCCATTCTTAAAAGTTGTGCCCTCTTTGCACAAATCTTGAGAGGGATGAACAGAAGATCGATGATCTCCCAAGCATCAGGATGATGAAGCTGCACAATGTTTAGTGCTTCCAGTACCTCCCTGAAGCAAAGCCGCTACTTCTATATGGAAGCTCTAGGATTCTTTAGGGGCCTTCAAGCGGTTTCCCTAACCTACATTTTGGGGGTCCTGAAATGTCACATAACCAAAAATCTGAATATTTTATGTTGTGAGAAAAACATTATGTTATAAGTTATTGTAAAGTTTTTATTATTATTGACCAAGTGGGGTCAAGGATGACTGTAATTAATTACTCTAATATTTTATTATTAATATATAAAAGAGGAGACAAATATCCAAAGGAGACTGTTAAAGAGTGTTCACTGACCAACTAGGAGGAATGAATTGGAGTGGAGAGGAAATTGACAAATGGTAGCATCTTCATTCACTTCTAGCTGTTGCAAGTGGCAACTTCCCTATTTTTTATGGTCATGTTCCCCAAGAAAGTGGAAATGAGCAAGTGGCTCAATAATTATTAAATTGACGAGAAGACCTAGGCACTCTTTTAATCCCATCAAATTGAGCAGGTGGCTCACTATGTTTTTCCTTGTGGAAATTCTGAGAACACAAGGTGAGAATGCACGAGAGATTCGATGAGGGGAAGGCTAGGGAGTGAATGATAGAGTGAGTCTACATTTTTGAACTAGTAATTATGAGTGTAGAGTTCATATTGCTGAGTGCAGAGCGCATACTATTGAATGTAGAAGTTACAATATTGAGCACATAAAACAATTACTACTGAGTTGTAGAAGGATAAGATCTTACCTCCGCACAGTATCTTCATCCTAGTTGTTCAGTGAACAGGATCAGGGGTCCTAAGGCAAGTAACATTGGCTTCTTTCAAGAAAAGTTTGGGTGGAATGGGCTCCTTTGGGTTTTTGTCCCCATCTACAGTTATCAGGTTCTTCATTGTTTTAGTTATTTAATTCTTGACTACTACCTATCTCTGAAAGTTGCATGTTACTTAACTGTTAGATTATAAATACTGAATTGATAGTTTACTTCTGTATAAATGTTTAAATGATTGAATCTGAGAATTTAACCGAAGGAATGAATTTATTTCTGTATTTTTCACAACTAAGCTATAACTATAACATCTAATAAACTATCCTAACAAAGGGATACAAAATAAATACATAAAGGGAGGTGCTTAGCATTAGGTGTGACTATTGTGTGTCTCCTCTTCATATTGTTCTTCATTGATTTGGCTCTGGGAGGTTGGAGTACCTTGATTATCCAAATAAATTTGTTGTGCCAAGCCTTTTTCAACTTAATTGATGTCAGTAGAGGTTTTTGTTTTTTTTTTGTTTTTTTTTTCTTTCTTAGAATGACCCCCTTCCACAAAACTAGTCATCAAGGTGTTATACAAGGTTTTTGTATCATTAACGAACTTCTCAATTTGCCTCATTAACCAAATTGTCAATTCCACCCCGCCTATTTTGAAACTCTACTTTCCAACTCCTCAAACCTAAAATATTGTTGATTTGTGTGAGAATAATTTTGGTCCACTAGGCCTTTTATGCGTTCGACTTGAGTGATGAGTCCCTCAATTTAGGAATTAAATCTCCTCCTTATAATCTTTAATTCTCTTATGTCTCTCTAAATCCTCCAACCACTAGCTTCTCTCATGGAGATTCATAATGGGAAACATAACAAAGGGTTCCAATAACCATAGGTTCTCAAAAATGACTCAAACTAAACAGATAGGACCAAAACTTGCAAAAGCCACGAAAATCTAAAACAAATTTCTATCTATCCCATGTTCTTCACCTAATATCAAGAGAATAATATCAAAATTGAAATAAAACCATACCCAAGAACGAGTAGAGTGCCCTCTTACCTTTCATGCTCATCCACACTCTCAAAAATAGGTTGCATGAAAGATCGAGACCCAAAAAATAACACTAAATTTCATCCCAATTCCTGCAACAATGGATATCTCTGAATAGAGATATCTCTTCAGGGAGAGGCAAGTGAAGCTGAAGATATATGTAGAAAAAAATCATTGTCATCTAGATAAGAAATAAACCATAGTAGGGAGAGACTCCCTCATGACATAATAATGCCACACAAAGCGATTCAACCCCAAAGGAGTGACATGTTATACAATACAATGTTAATCCTTTTCATTTCCAAGTGGGTTCCCAACTTAATAATGCTGAGATGATTCCACCTTAGGGGAGCCACCAACAAAATGGTTGGTCCCCATTAAAATTGATTATTTGATGCCATACCCATTCATCAAGCAAAGGTCAATTATGTATTTCCATTGAGATATAACATGATCCCTTGCATCGACAACCCCAATTCTAGGATATCCCTCATTTATCCTTGCTAATTATTTTCTTCAGCATGACATTTGAATTTTTTATTTAATGTTCTATAAATCAACATGATGAGAACAATTTGTCATAAATATTATGGTATATACATGTGTAATTTAAAAAAAAAAAATTGTTATAATATAATTTAGATTAAGGTATATACATGTGTATTTAGAAACAAAATTATATTTTATTATAATATAATTTAGATTATGGTATATACATGTGTAAATAAAAATAAAAATTCTATTTTATTCTAATATAATTTAAATTGGGGAGCCACGAGGAAAGGAGGTTATGCTACCATTGATAAAATAAAACAACTTCTAGAATCAGGCTAGTGGATTGGTGAACTGTCACTTGAAGAATAGACACCTAAGATCATTATAAAAATCTGAAGAGACAAAATACCAAATCATAAGCTATGTTCTAAGGATATAGTGGACTGGTTTATCATGGTGGGAAGACAAGAATAAAGAGTCAGAAAGGGCCTGGGACTTCACTATCAAGACGTGAAAATCATCTCGGACTTCACTATCAAGAAGAGAAAATCTTGGTAGATGAGAGGACATTTTCAAGAGTGAAAGAATAAAAAGAGAGAATGAAAATACAGTCATGATGTTCGAAGCACACAAGGGATGTGTTAGGAATGGGAAATCAAAGGTGACTATGTGACAGGACAGTTGTTTCTTTGCCTCAATCGTAACATAACTGGATTGGGGGTGGTTGTTCCAGGAAACAATCTTAAACGCTGGAAACACCTACAGTTGGTACCTCATGGCTCTCCCATTTTTTTTTCCACGGATATTACGATAACAAATAATCAATTCTTATTTGGGTTTGAATTAGTGTCTTGTTAGAGCTATATGGTCATATCAAACTGTTACGCAAACAACTCACAAAAGTAATGCATTTAGTGTTTTTATAGGTTTAATTTCATGAATATAAACAAAAAAGAAAGAACAAACAATATATAAATTAGGTTTCTTGTATGAGACACTTGGAAAACAGTTATGATTATATTTTTTTGTATCAGGGGAATAGATAACTAGAGTTGGGCTGGTACTCGGGTGACACGGGGTTCGGGGATCCAATCTCGCTACAACTATACCCCTTGGTGTACAGGGGGATTTGAACACATGATCTTCCATTTACAACCAATTACAACTTCTCATATTTTACCACTTGAGCTGCCCCCATGAGCTCTTACACAATATTAAATAGTGAATCATTTAATTTTAAAAATTCAAAAATTCAAATAGATGTTCATTCTAAGGATAGATTTCCATTACTATGAATATTTACAACTTTGCTAATTGAAAGAATCTCCTTAAAAAAAATGTTGTATAAAATATTATTGTAGGTATTTCATTTCTGTTTAACTACTGAAAATAAATAAAATATTTTGTATTTATTGATACAATAATTTAGAAGTTGAAGGATTTAAAATTGTAAATAGATATATTTATATAAATGCGCTTATATAAATATGTTCTAAATATCATTGCATGCAATACATGAATTTACTTAAATACTATATTTACTTAAAGTTATTCAAATATACCATAATCACGAGGAATAAATACCAAGGAGAATCGAAACCAACATCATAGAATATATATATATATATAGCTTAAATGTGAACCATTCAATAATTAGAATTCATTGCACAGATAAACTTCAAACATTTTATATAAAACCATAGCAACAGTAAATATACTTCCATATTTACATTCATGGTATCGAAACCTACTACCATCTGCAATATTTAATGGTCAAAATTGTACAGAAAGAAACAAAATCTCTCCAAGAGTAATTCTACTATGGATTCGCTCCATTTATATACCCTTAGATAAAGACAAAGAGAAAGAACGTACCTTATAAATTGAGAATGTATGAAGTTAAATTGTTTCAGTATGGTATCCAGGAGTCATAGATTCGAACCTCGTTAAATACAACTAGAAGTAAACCACATCAATAAAAAGAATAAAATTGTTAGAAGGAATTCCTTAATAGAGTCAAAGGTTATCATAAAAAAATGGACCTATAGTAGTAATAATGGAAAGGATAATGTCGGTTAAATGACCAAGGATCTTCATTCTTCTCTACAATAATTAAACAATAAAATACTAAAACCTAAAATTAAAGATTAAAACGTAAGATAAAAATATTAAAATAGAAAACTCCGAAATATTTCTATAATCATTCGATGCAAAAATATCAAACTCCAAATATTTCCATAATGATTCGACCGAGTTTTCCATCCTTCAATGGCGGGCGAGAATGCGTTTGTAATTAAATTAGCCGATGGAAAATCATATATACATGGAAAGAAATGACTGGAAAATTATCCGATGAAAAAGAAAGAGAGATAAATCCATCTCCATCATTAGAGATATATGGAAAACTAGCTGAAGAAAATGAAATAACTAAATGTATCTATATGCAGCTCCATTGCATGCAAGATACTCAGAAAACATGCATTTTCGACTGATAACATTGTCTTGTCATGTTATTCGGCCTCCCTCTCTGTTATAAATATGTGATACCTACCGTTCTTTAATGCTGGGAAGTGAAGAGAAATTATTAGGTGAACATACATATATACTTATGAGAATACTTATTTTTTTATATTGTTTTTAAATTTTTTATTTAAGTGTAACATAATTCATCTCCAAAACAATCTACTTTAAGTGTAACCATTTTTTATTATTAAATACTAATATTGATTCTATTTGTTGTGGTGAGGAAAATTTTCATTGTTGTTTTCCAAGAACATTTGTAGAGTATGGTGAATTTCTATATGCTATGATAGTTAGAGTGCATTGTTGTGTGATGGTTTATTAATATTTAACTCCTATTTAGTATTGTTTGTACTTTATCAAAAAATTTGCCAAGACTTCACAATATTTTATAATTTAGTAAAGTATTCGCTAAGAATTTACAAGGTTTTATAATTTATTGGAAGATTCACCAATATTTTACAAGGTTTTAGAATTTAGTGAAAGATTTGCTAAGATTTTTCAAGATTAAATAATTCAATGAGAGATTTGCCAAATATATATATATATACATAATATGACATTGATAAAATAAATTTCATATTTTCCTATATATCATGTGAATTTGCCGATTTATTATATATAGAAATTTAGGGCGGGTTCTTAAAACTTTCTTTGCTTCTCTTTTCCAAATTTTTGTCTTAGAAAGAATGGATGAGACATCCAGGAATATTTTTTCCCTAGAGAACACCATGGGGAATATTTTTGAAAGTATTTTTGATGAATTTAGGGGCAAGACAGACCTCATTAATGATATGGACATACAGGTTAAATCCCTCTCTCATAAATAAAGTGATGTCTTGGAGGAGAATATTTGTAGAGTGGAAAAATATAATACCCAACTAGCTAATGAGGTTTCCCATTTTTAGGTCTCTGTCAATGATCTTTGTGAAGAAGTTGCTCCTCTAGATCAAGAAGATAATAACCACTTGCTTGATGAAAATCAACCTTTGAAAGAAGACTATGATTCCTTGCTACTATAACTAATTAAGAATGATAATACTATTAGGGATTTGTAGGAGTGCAAGCAAAGCCTTCAATTATACATCAACCAAATATAGGAATCTAAGAAGAAGTTTTCTTATGTTGTTGAGATACCATTCTCACCTATTACTTATTCTACCTTTGATAATCTTGCTTGTATCCCGACTATTTGTAAACAAGATGACAATAAGAAATATGCTAATGATATTTTTATTTCATCTCATGATTTGTTGACTAATGATGCTATTTCTCCTAGATTTGAGAAGCACATTGCACATATAGGGTCCTAAATGCTAAGAAATATGGGGTATGGAAGAAGAGGACTTGGGAAGAATGGACAAGGTATTCTTGTTCCTATTATCCTTGAAATGAAATCACTATGAATGGGTCTTGGATATGATGTTTCTACACTTATTTTTGCCAACATCATGAAAGTGTTATTTGCTGTTGGAGGTATTGAGATTGAGATGTTGGAAGAGAAACCAATTGTTGAAAGTGTTGAAAATATTGTTTAATTAGTTGTCTCTGATGAGCCATAAAATTTAGAATGTCATTCCAAATGGAATTATTGCTAATATGCATGGTTTTTCTTCTCCTATTGGTGAATCATAAGATAATCCTACATCATGCTTTGTACCAAAACATAAAATTGTGCCATTTCATCAACTTGATCATAAAAATTGAAATAATTATCCTAGGAATTAGAATTCTATGAAATTGTGAAATTCTATAACACAGCACATCCTTGAGCCTGGGAAAATATCACAGTAAAAGAATTAGCAAGGAAGAAGAATTGCATTGAAAACTAGTGAGAATTGAGCAGTAAAATCAAACATGCAAAGAACATGAATTCGAATCCATGTTAGTGTAGAATAGGAAATATCACCACTACAGTGCTCTAGAGGTTCCAAACTCAACCGATTGTTAGTGAACCGAAGCTTATGTTAGTTAACTGATTATGAAGGGTGCATTAGTGGGTTTAGCATGCAAATCCAGATGTAGAGAGCACATTTTATCACAGTCAGTTGCAATCAGAGCTCAAACCCCCCACCAGAGTCATGAACTCAGGTGGACTGAACCAGATCACTGAGTTAGCTCATAAAATGTAGGGAAATGACTCTACATGGCCTAAATTCATGCATGTAGGGTGCATCAAGTGGATAATGTGTCCTAGATGACATATTCACACCACTAGGGGTTCAACAACATTATCCAATACTATGAAAATGGAAATAATACTAAGGTGGACAAATATTGGAGTACTAATTATCCTAACACCACCCCTTAATCCAAAATTGGACAACCTAGGCCTTGGTAACTGAGAGCAAAGGTCACCTAAACAATGAAAAAAAATGTTCATGAAACTAAGTAAATGGGGAAATCTCATGGCAAAAAACCCCCCTCAAAAATGAACAGCGGGGAACTCAATCATCCTTCACACCAAGCATAGATATCAGATAGGAAAATATCTTATGAATGAAATACTTTGTAAAACTGTCTGCAATATCCTCCTTTGTAGGGTAGTAATGTAGTGCGATGGTCCTATTGTGCAATAGTTCACTTATGTAGAGCATATGAACCTCAATCTACCATCTTGGATCATGGTAGACCTCTTTGAAGGATTGTAGATAAGACTCCACCATCATCTAGCATCTCTTTAAGAGAAGTGGATCTTTATGACATAGTGCAAGGTTTGTAACTCGATACTGAGATATGGTTTTTTTATTGTTAGATGGCTCCCCAGTTATGTTCCCAACAACTTCAAGGACTTTGTGAGCCCATTTTGGCCTTAGACATGAATTGGGAGGAGCTGTCAGTTCTGGATCTAGATATGCTTGATCATCATTCTCAACATCAAGATCTGATTCAACTTGGTCCTCATCAGAAGAGACATCATTTTGATCTTCATTAGGTGCAAATGGAGTAGGAAGATCAGATCTACGTTTTTCTTCAACTGACTATAGATCATGTAATGGATCTTTATTGAACTGGACACTTCTTCCAATGAAGCATATTTTGGTTGAAATATCCACCAGTTTTTATGCCTTTTCATCTTCTTCATATCCCAGTAGAATGCATTCAATACTTTGGGGTTTAAGAGCTTTTATTTTTTTTTAGCTAAGATTCTATCCCATGCCTTAGATCTAAAAACCCTCAGGTGAGAGGCTTATGTCCCTTCAGTGCTTCAAATGGAGAGACCCCATCCATAGATTTGTGGGGTGCCCTATTCTGAATGTATGAATCACATTTCATTGCTTCTTCCCAGAGATATGGTGGAATATTCCTTGCTTCAAACAAACATGTATCCATTTCTTTCGATTCTCTAAGAAGCACAAAACTGCTGCAACTCTCCCTTGATGTACTCCCCTGCATTGTCAGATATGAGTGATTTGATCTTCTTCCCAATAGTGTTCTCAACCAAGGCCTTGAAGACTTTGAAGGTATAAAATACCTCATACTTCTACTTAAGAAATAAGATTCAATAGAACCTAGAGTAGTCATCTATGAAGGTTAGAATATATTTCGATCCATTCATAGAAGTTGTGGGCATCAATCCTGACAGATCACTGTGTATCAAATCAAGTGTGGAGGAAAATCTCTTTGCCTTCCCAACATCAAACTTTCACTCTTGATTCTTCCCTACCAAGTAGCCTTTGTAGATTCCTTGAGAGAATTTTATGTCAGGAAATCCTTCAACCATATCTTCCTTGTGCAACTATTGTAAGTACTTGAAGTTTAGATGGCCAAATATCTCATCTCAGAGTCTTCTAGTCTTGTTTGCATTGGTCAATAGATAACTTTGATCTGAATATGGAGGAAAATAGGAGAAATCATATGCCTTTGAAGCATGGTTTGCAACACCTTTAGTTTTTAGCTTCCTAGATGAGATTTCTGCAATCTCAACTATGACAAGTCCAAAAACAACTCTCTTTGGTGAACTTGTGTGTGTCATCTGATAAACATATACCAATTTTGTTGCTAGAGAAGGCACATACAAAACATTGTTGAAATTTCCATGCTCCAGTTGTATTGTGACATTACCTTCGACATAGATCTGTGAATCGTAGCCCAGGACCATCGGTAAGATCTAGAGAATAAAAATATTCTCTGGAGGCAACCATGTGGTTGGAGGATCTAGAATTTATGATGAAGGCTTGCGATTGTCAGAATCCAACCGTCAGTGCATTTTCACGTCCCCTCCCATCGATCCGATGCAAGGAAGGGAACATGACTACATATCTTGGGATTTTAACCAAAACTCAGCCCCATTCATTAGATTCATACAAATAAAAACCTATGTGTCTGTAGATCTATCAAACACAACGGAAGTAAAATTATTCTACACACATATATCATACAATTTCCAGCATATTGATAGCATTCATCAATTAATTAAAACAATGTTGAATTAAAACATGTAGAGAGAATACTTATCGCGATGTAATGTTGTCCCAAGCAACTACCTATGTCGCTGTAATGTTCCACCCAACCATAGGCCAATTGTGTTCATCAATATCTCAACACAGCTGCCACCCCTGAGTTGGGCATGATTTCTATGATGAAAAAGGGACTCTCAAGCTTAGCATAGCCCAAGCAACATCATATCTAAGCCAAGCTAGCCCACATCTAGGTTTATCAGACCAATGTGAACCCTTCTATTTTTGGATGCTTGCACTCAAGCTAAAGAAAAAACAATGGATACCCAACCCATACACATCAAGCTCAATTATTGGGCATGGATACACATTTTCAACAATGGGTTTTACAAAACAAGATGGCCATGGGTTTTCCTAAATCATTTCCAATCAAAAACGCATTGTCGGGTGGGGAAAATAACCATACGGAGGAAAACAGTTACTCCCACAGCTATATGAGCATTCAGTGGGCCAAAACGGCCTCTATTGACCCCCCCAAATCAATTTCCCTTCTTCCCCACTGTTACACAACAAAAAAACGCCCTACCCAGCTAGAAAAATGAAGGAAGCGACATAAATTTCATGGATAAAAATGCCCAGCAAGCTCCCCAACTTGTGATAGAGGAAAGGAAATGGGGAATAATGGATTGGGGAGAAAATTCGTGACCCCTTTCTTTCCCAGGAAGCCAAACACGTTTTTTCCAAAACTGATGGCTTGCCCATACCCGAATTTGGACAGCCATACCTCTCCATTCCCCAAGTCATTAACTATCTCAACCAACTCTTCAAAGAAATAAATGATTTGGTACAAAATTCAACATGGGTAGTTGAGGGTTTATGGGTTCTCTCATTGAAACTTGGCTTGACTTGATTGGATCCAAGGGTTTGAATATTTACCTTCGAATTCCTCGTAAAAATCATGCCCCCATCTCTTGTTGCATTGCATTGCATAGCTAGTTGTGGGTATTTTATTAAAATGCATATTTACATAAGCTTTGCAATTCCATTGTTCCTGGCTAGCATGCAAGCCATATGCATCACTAAATCGATGGCGGGGCCTTGGACTTGAGATCCTCACCACGATTTTATAATGATATTACATCATTTACATTTTAATGCAATGGGGTCAACTCGTGTGGAATCTCTCATGATCATCTGTCTCACTTCCAGAATCAATATTCCTTGGGTCTTCTCAGAGGGAAAAGTTGCGTTGTTCAATAATTTTGGTCATTTGATCTATCTTCTTCTTCATGAAGGAATTCTCTAGATGGTTTCCTTTCTTGCAATAGGTATACTTGGTCTTCTCAAACCTCTTTTGCTTATCCTTCTTGGAGTTGGAGTCTCCTTCTAATGGATTAGGTTTCTCCTTTGGCTTGGATTCATATTGCTTCATGTCCTTTCCCTTCTGATTCCCTTTAGCATTCACACCTTTGGACTACCAAGCCATAAGAGCCTGATTCTTGGAGGCTTGCATCGCTCCCATTTGAATTAGTTTGTCTTGTTCTTGGATTAGGGATTCTATGAATGCATCTAAAGAAGGAATTTTCTAGTTGAGGATTGGAAATATCCCAGAGTGAAAGGTGGACACAAATACTAAAAATTCAAGGCCAATCTTGCATAGGATGGAAAGCACCAACTGCGAATCCTTCTTGTCAATTCCACATTGTTTGCACTGCATAACCAAGACTTGAACTTTGAAAAGAAATGTTGTATGGTTTCGAAACTGCTGGGTGGAAGACAAATTAATTCATTCTTTGAAACTTGGCCTATCAACTCATCTTTCTTTCCAAAGAGAGTTTCAAGCTTGTTCCACACCTCCCTTGGGGTTTGAAATCCATCAATATGGAAGAGTAAGTCTCTAGAGATGTGAATACACATAAAACCAAAAGCCTCATCTAAATTGTTCAGTTACTTTTATTTCTCAACAACTACCCGAGGTTCAACCTCCTTGCGTATTGTGACCTTGTACAAAATCTTGTTTTGAAGCACAACCTGCATAATTACCCTCCAATCCAGATAATTGAAGGGTGTCAGGATTCTTGGTGTCAAAGGAGCATTTGAATTCTTCATCGACAACTACTAGAGCGAATGAAAATTGCTATTGCTGCTTTTCAAAATCTTGTAGAAAAATCTCAAAATGAAGATAAACCAGATCTACTAAGCTCTGATACCATGTGAAATTCTATAAGAAAACAGATCATTGAGCTTGGGAAAATATCACATTGAAATACTGAGTAAGGAAGAAGAATTGTAGTGAAAAGTAACTAGAATTGAGCAGTAAAATCAAACATGCAAAGAAACTCAGCTGTGCATCAAAACTGGTCTCATATTCCATTAGTCTATATAGTAAAATAATACAGTAAAATTGAGAGAATTCGATTATCCAGGAGGAATTCGAAACCATGTCATTCTAGCATAGTAAATATCACCACTACAGTGCTTTGAAGGTTCCAAAATTAACTGATTGTTAGTGAAATAAATCTACTATCAATCAATTGATCATGAAGGGTAGATCACTAAGTTTAGGATGCAAATAAAGGTAGAGAGGGTGAATTTGATCACAATCAGTTGCAATCGGAGCTCAAACCCCCCACTAGAGTCATGAACTTGGGTGGACTAAACAAGATCACTGAGTTAGCTCCTAAAATGTAGGGATCTAACTCTGCATGGCATAAAATCATACATGCAGGCCACATCAAGTGGATAATGTGTCCTATATGACATATGCACACCACTAGGGGGTCAACAACATCATCCAATACTAGGAAAAGGGAAATAATACTAAGGTGGACAAAGATTAGAGTATTAGTTATCCCAACATAAATATGGCAACTTTGATTTCAAAACATTGTAGAAAAGATGTGATATACACAATCATGGATTAGTCTTGACTACTTGGGTAGACTATAGTTGGGTTGATGAATGACCATGGTATTTTTTGAATAGATGCTTGAGGACTTCATACAGATGTGTATCTTTGATTGTACTATTGTATAGTGATCCTCTTTACTTCGTTTGATTTATTTGGATTGGTCGATTGCGATTTGACCAGAGAAGAAATATGACTGAGATTCAATTGATATATTTATTTTGATTTACTTGAGAGTGGTCAACTGAGATTCTTCTAGTGGTGACATTCAATTGAAGTTTCAACTAGATTGTTCGTTGATTGAGTTTCGATTGATATTGTTTAGTTTTTTTTGTTATTGATGTTTTTTTATCCCTCAGTTGTGTTTAAAGGGGGCATAAATTTAAGTAAATTGAATATTTTTGATATGTAAACCCAAATGATGTCGGAATGTCTACTCAATTGTAACTTGCTCAGTCCGACTAAAAATTGATTGACTAAGTTGCTCATTGTTTATTACGAGATATGATTGGGTATTGTTGCAATTACATAAGTCATGGATGGACATAAACTATATTTCTAGATAGAGACTACTTATTTGTTGTGATATTTCCTAATAGATTGATCGACTAGATTGTGATGTTTTGTTTTCTAATCGATTGATTGATTGGGACTATTTGAATATTAGCGTGGAAAATTGTTTGATGGATTGGATGACTGCATTGAGTTCTAATGAAGGATTTTAAAATGTTTCAGACTTCTTCCAAGAGTATTATTGTACTAGGATTTACCAATGTTTGTGGTTCAGGTCAAATTAACGGGGGAATGCTATGTAATTTGTTCTTTCCTCCAAGCTAATTTTACAGGATGGGTGTTGGAACCTATCATTCATTGGTAACCTAACCTAGTAAGAATAAGGTATCTAACCATTCTAAGGATCCGAACACCAATTAAATTATGAATTAACCATGTCCACTTTGGGTCCTCAAATCCACGATCTACGAATAATTATTGTTAGCTACCACTATGTGGTCCTCTAGTTTTTTATTGGGTACTCATATGTACCTCTTTATAGATGGTTATTATTAACCATTATATCACCACATAATGGGATCATGTAGATCATATGCCCTTTGTATCCTGCTCATTGCACTTAAGTGGAAATGGTATCTTTTGACACCATCGCTCTCTTGGAAAATTTGTTGTCACTTCTGCTATTTATTTTCCTATCCCACATGCTTGAGATACCATTTGAGCATCAACCCATGGAATTATGCATCTAGGTCATGTATACTTAGTGACTTCAACATGGTTAGTAGATGATACCTAAACCTAGAGCCCTAAAAGAATCTTTTAGCAACCCATGGCTTAAAATATTTGATCTTGCAACCAAACATGGCCTCCTAAGGGTATAATTGGCATTTTATTGAGTAATTTGTTTCCTTAGGTGGTTTTATCAATATGTATCTATCTTAGTTCCTTGGAATGTCATTCTATGTAATAATACCATGCCTTCATCCCTAAAGAAACCATTTAAGAATTAAAATCCATTAGTAATGAAATAAAGCACCATGCATGACTTTGTAAGGTATCCATGGTGCTATGTATATAAGTCTTAGGGACATCGGGTCTTGGAAAACTTTAAGGAAGGAGACATGAACCTCATGACATGATGGAATCTTCTCTCCATATAGGTATAAAAAATGTTCCCTCTTCCAACCACACATGCCCTCGTGAGGCTAATATCACTGGATTATGATTAAGCATGTCAATATCACTAAGTGGTTTTTAGTAGTATCTACATCTCTTAAGGCCTTGGAAATGATATTATAGACAAGAAGGTCATGTGTTTGGCACTAAATAAATCATTGAGGCATATAATCGATGAACAACTCTTTAAGGCACTATGCATGACTTCGTATGAGTATCCATGGAACTATGTATCATAGTTTATGGCCTTGGAACATTACACATGGCAAGTGGGGAACACTTGAACCTTTATCCTTAAATGAATCCTCTATCCATTGAGGGTGAATGATTTTTCCACCACCAACCACACATGGCCTCTTGAGTGTATAATTTGTTTATGATTAAGGATGTCGGTTCCAAAAGGTGGTTTTGAGTAGTATGTGAGTGTCTCAAAGACTTGGGAATGATGTTCTAGTGAACAAGTCCATGTCTTTGGCCCTAAATAAATCATCAAGGTATCCAAAATCATGAACACTACCTAAAATTTCAATGTATGACTTCATAGGGGTATCTATGGAACTATGTATCTAGGTATTGTGGCCTTTGGGCCTTGGACATGGTTAGTGGAGGATATGTGGAACCCTATTTCTAGAAAAATATTTTAGTCATCTAAGGCTTCGCATATTTCCTCCAACAACCACACATGGCATCTTGAGGGTATTAATGGGCTACGATTGAGTATGTTGGTGCATTTAGGTGGTTTTGAGAATTATGTTAGTGTCTTGAGTGCTTAGGAATGGCATTCCAAGGAAGAATATCATGCATATAGGCCTTGATAAACCATTGGGGAATCCTAATCCATGAACAATGCCTCAAAGTACCATGCATGACGTTGCATGGGTATCCATTGTGATATGTATCTAGGTCTTCTGATCTTGTGTCATTGGATGTGGTTAATGGAGGATACATGAACCGTGATCCATAGGAATATTCTATCTATCAAGGGCTAAGAATGTTTCATCCACCAATAACACATGGCCTCCTAAGGGTATCATTGGCCTATGATTGAATTGTATGTTTCTTGAGATGGTTTTGATAAATATGTATGTGTCCTAGGGCCTTGGGAATCACTTTCCAAGGATGAATATGATTCCTATGGACCTAAAGAAACCACTAAGGAATTCAAATCCATGAACAATGCCTCTATGCATCAATCATGAGTATATAGGAGTATCAATGGAATTATGTATCCAAGACTTGTGGCTTGGGGTATTGGATGATTTTCAAAAATATGTACATGGAAATGTAAAAGAAGCTTCTAGGAATCCAAGGTAATGGATGATGTGTCAAAGCACCACACATGATCTATCAATAGCATCAATGATCTTTGAGTGGGAATATTGTTGCCATTAGAAGTTTTTTAGGACTAGGTATAAGTCTCGGTATTATGCACATGGTTCAGTAAGGAACCCATCTCTAATAATTTCAAAGGATCATAACATACAAAAAATCCAAAAATAATCCAATTTAGGTAGAGATTCTTTAAATTTCACTAATAGATAGAATAGCATCTTCATAGCTTGATCTAAGAGAAACCCAAAATTATCTTGATTATAAAATTTTGACAACTTGTCCTCAATTTCAGTTAACATTATGCCATCACAAATAGTCTTTGGCCTTTTCCAATGAAATAAAGGCCATCTAAATATGCCCTAAGAAGGAAAATTAGAAATTAGGCTTTCACTATTTATTTTATTGCTTCAAAGCCATGAAAGATGCTTCAAATCACAATATCTAATCCCTTTAGGATATGTTTTGCCTCCGAGAAGGATATGGATTCAGTTGAGAGGATTTGGGAACTAAGTGTGGGTTTTAGGGCACCGGATGTGATAAAGGGAGGAAACCTTGTAAGCATTATTCTCTAAAGGAATCTTCTAAGGATCAAGGTAATGAATGAGACCTCGATCAACCACTTAACATTGGTATATGCCATATTTTGTCATTCAATTGCAATATGCACACCATTAGTATATTTTGAGCTTGAGGGATGGGCCTCGAACACAGTAAAATTAGGCTGATCACAAAGTTAAGGAAAGAGAGTAATAAGGAAAGAGAGTCATATTGTTCCATTGTTGGAAGGAAAGAAAGCGTTCCATAAGGGAGTCGTTTGAAAGGATACCTCAAAAATAAAGGAGTCGTTATCAGGTTGACCTTACTAATAAGGGAGTCGTTATCCATCCGTAACTCTAGTAAAGACTATAATAGGGATATGGAAGTAACCCCAACATACTTTTGCTTAAATAATAATTGAGGGGAATATTAGAAGGAGTAAATTTTCACGGTAGGTGCCTACCTCCTGGCCCATCGTTTCATTCTCGAGGACTTGCCTTAGTAGACTGTATATCGAACAAACATACAGATCTGTTGCAGCTTGCACTGACTAATCTTTTATCTAACATTTATTCTATGCAAAGTGATAATTACTAATTATCTTAAATAGAAAGTTTTACACAGATAAATATAAAAAAAATTCAAAGGAATAAATACCCAGAAACGGTTGTAAGTTGGCATTACCCAGGAAATGTTCTTCGGGGATATTGGGAAAGAGTTATTATTAACTGGCAGTAACATAGGAAATTCGTGTGCCTTATTTCCTGCTGCTTAGTGCAGGAAATTATATTATAAGAAAATGATGTCAGTCCATTTCCACTGAATGAGGACTAAACTTGGAAATATGAATTGTGCATTGTCAGTACTATGATTTTTTTTGGGAAACATCCCTTGAAATCAGCACAGTCACAATTAGTAGCCATGCTATAAATATGTGATATCCATCGTTTTTTCAATGTTGAGAAGTGAAGAGAAATTTTCATATGCAAATACATAGTGTCTCGTTGGTGAAAAGAAATGGCAAAACATGGTGTCATTATATCTGTGGTGTATATGGGGTTCATTGCAATCCTCTTCTTGATGCTGGCAACTCAGTGTAAGATTGGTTACTTTTATTTTTGCTTGATAAAATAAATTTTATCTTTATTTTAATCATTATGTTTTGGTTGTTTTTTAGACCTTTCTGCTGTCGTAGAGGCTGGTGATTGTGATCCGTATACTGGTTGCACAACCGGTGCTTCCTGCCCTGCAAGCCATCCTCTTTGTAAGCAGGGACAATGTTGCAGCTTCCTGCCACCTGCTTATCATATGCCATAGAAACATCTTTGTTTGGGAAAAATATTTTACCACATGGGAGAAATATTTTATGATGTGAATTACTGAGTTTATATTTAAATAAAAAAATGAAAATATTTTAATAACTACATTACTTTATTTATCTATGTTTGTGTTCTCTGAGAATGTCATATCTTGAGAATAAGTATTTTAGATCTTGTTTATTGTGGAAACTTTTGTTATTAATATTAGTAATGATTTTTGAAGAATTTTTATTAATCTCGTTTAGCAAAAAGCTTTGCACGTGTATTTTAAAAGCATTAATTATAAATGATGTTACAATTTTTTCAACTCTAATATAAATCTGAAATATACATTACAATAGTAGCAACAGTATATTGATGTTTTACATTTGTTTGTGTTACAATGAATAATTTTCTTATGTTTTTGTTCAAAAGTATGGTAGTAGTTATAAAAGGTGCTATAAGGAATTTGTGTATCTTATATCATGATGTGTTGCAAACCTTATAAACAAAATACATGCCTTTTACATTCCTGGTAATGTGAAGTAGCTTGATTCACAAATTAGTTTACCCAAAATTATGATTGTATCATTTAACTTATTATTAAGGGAAAATGAATCAATTTACAAGTCTGAGTCCCATGTCCTCTAAAACTTACTTTAAAAGGTTTTTTAATCGAATTTCTTCACTTTATTTAATCTTAAAAATTCTGGATATAATCTCAAACCCATGCACCCAAGAATCCCTTTATACAATTCGCTCTTTTGAATTATCTTCTTCCTCTTATAAGTTGGATTGTTAACTGAATAATATTATTATAGTTCCCAAATACAAAAGGTTAATCTAATGTACTCCAAGTTACCCACAAAGAATAGATATAAAGATATAATTTACGAGGGTTCAATAGTTGTATGATATATTTATTTTTTTATTTGTTCATGGAATGATGAAAACACTTTATATTTATGAATTTTCAGTACCACTAAGATTACATGCATTAGATTATTTATCTCAGAAGCCAACGATTAAGTAATAAACATATGATGTAATACAAGTTTTTTTAAACAAGATATTACATTAAAAAGGTAAATACTTATAAGAGCTTAAATATAAAATCAGGAATATAAAATGGAATTATTAAATTATTTTGATAATGAAATTATTAAAAAAGCATTAATATAAAATCAGGAATATAAAATGATTAATTTGAATTTGAGTTTGAAATTTAATATAACTTTCTATTATAAAATAAATAATTTAAAATCACTAAGTTGAAATTATAGTTTGATGAGGATAATAAATATACTTTAAAAATAATTTTAATTTTTTATAACTTAAGAAATAAATATATATAATCCAAAAAAATAGATATAAAAAATAGATTTATATTCAATTTATATAAAATAGTAAAATCAATATTTTCTTTTCATTTATTTTATATAAATAACAAAATTCAATATTGCATACAAACTACATATAAGTTTATTACGTTTTCTATAAAATATTTCAATAAAAAATTGTTTTTGTGATGTTTTGACTTTTTAATATTAAGTTCTATTTTTTATTTCTTTTGTATCATATAAATAACAAACTTACCATTATTGAAATTACATACAAACCACATTTTGTTGTGTTTTCTATAAAATATTTCAATAAACTGTTATTTTTGTAATGCTTTAATATTTTTTAATAATAAATTTTATTTTTTCAATAAAAAATATATTGATAAAACAAGAAAAAACTATAGCAAAAATATTTAACTAGTTTAAATATCTTTCTTGAATTTAAATACAATTTAAAAATTATTAGTAATAAAATATTTGAAATCTTTAATTTTCAGTTAATTTCTTAAATTACTTTCTAATATTTTATATTATAATGATGATTTAAGCAATTGTTTATATATATATATATGAAAAAGTCTTTTTATAAAGAATGTAATACGAAGGAAAAGAGATATATTAAAATGAATTTGTTATGTACACCGTAATGGTTGTCTTGTTATCGTTTTTTAAACTAAAGGAGCGAACAAGCAGTTCTAATAAATTCTAATGCTATCCTCAATAAACAATTTCCGTTCCGTAAATACAATAGTTTTAAAGTTGCTAAAAAATTAACAAATTCTGAAATATTTTAACGATTTCCAGTATTGAGGAAGATGGCTACAAGGAATTCAATGTTCATGGCACTAACAGCCTCACAAGGGAATGATGAATCACTTGCTAGAGTGAATACTCAATTCTGTGTTAAATTTGCTTACATATTACTTAGTGTTAAATTTGCTTACATATTACTTAGTGTTGATCTCATTGGATATCTCTCTTAGCATTAAATTCAAAATTTAAATATCATTTGTAAATTTTATAATATGAATATTCAAATAATAATAATATTATATAATTTATGAGTCTTAAAAGTGTAAAGAATTACATTGAAGTGATTTTTCATTTTCAACCCTTTTAATATTACAAAGATGACAAATTATTTTACTATGGAGGTCGTAAGAATTTGTTCTTATTTTAACAATGTTGATTTTCTCTTTTTTTATATGTAATAATAGCTTTAATATTATAACTATTATTTAGAGTCACATATTCTTTGACTCCTCATACATGGTATCTTTATGGCAACATGACATAATCCACAAGTAGTTTTAGGTTAGAGAGTATGAAAAAATCATAGGAGACCTCATGTATCTCATATCATTTAATTTGTTTTTATACATTAGTTACCTAGTCATAGCCGTGGTCTAAATGGGGGAGAGACTTGCTTCTATGAGAGGATAGCAAATGGTGTATTGTCTTTAATTTTGAGGTTACTAGGATGATGAAGATGGGTTAATGCCCACTGAGACCAACTACACTCTATCACCATAAGAAGATTATTTAAATTGATGTAAAATTTTATTTCAGTTTTAAAAAAATCTTAGAAAAACTCATTCCTAGGTCATCATAATTATATGTTATATATTCCATGAAGTTGATATTTAGTTTCAAAACTATATAAAGATATATATTTTAATTTTAAAAAATTATTATTTTTATTAAATTTGGATATTTCTATTTTGTGATATGAATATTAAGTCAGCAAATCATAATTTACATATAAAATTAAATTTATATAAATACGTCTTAATTCAAGATATACCAAGTATGATATACCTAAAGTATGATATACCTAAGTGTAGGGATAAAAAACTTGAGGAAAATTTTGTAAGCCTAGAAATTTGATTCGGCTGAATGAGTCAATGAAATAAAATCTTTAGAAGAAAATTTTTAAATTAAGAATTTAATACTTGAGTCAGTGAATTCGATAAATTCCTATTACATTCTTAAAAAACAATTTCAGTGCCATAAATACAATCGTTTTAAAGCTGTTTCAAAATTAACAAATTTTGAAATATTTTAACGATCCCCACTATTGAGGAAGATGGCTACGAGGAAGTCGATCGGATCTGGGTTCCTTTTTTGTAAATTTTTTGTTGAATCTTCTCATTGGTCTGAATAAATCATTAAACTTCATATTGGAATACTTGATTTCAATGTTCATTGAACTAACTGCCTCACAAGGAAATGATGAATCGCTTACTCAATTCTGTGTTAAATTTGCTTACACATCACTTAGTGTTGATCGCATTGGATATCCCTCTTTGCATGAAATTCAAAATTTAAAAATCATTTGTAAATTACAGAATATGAATTTTTAAATAATAATAATATTATATAAAATAATGGTGATGATGGGAATTAATTTTGATTGAGATGAACTTTAATTTATGGAGTCTTAAAAGTGTAAAGAATTACATTGAAGTGATTTTTTATTTTCAACTTTTTTAGTATTATTACAAAGATGACAAATTGTTTTACTATGAAGATTGTAAGAGTTTGTTTTTCTTTCTTTATGTAATAATAGTGTTATTATTATAACTATTATGTAGAGTTACATCTTCTTTGACTTCCCAAGACATGGTAAGTTTATGCCAACATGACATAATCCACAAGTAGTTTTAATTTAGAGAGTATGAACAAATCATAGGAGGCCTCCTATCTTCCATGTTGTTTAATTTGTTTTTATACATTAGTTATCTAGTCATAGCCATGCTCTAAATGGGGGATAGACTTGCTTCTATGAGAGGATACGAAATGGTGTATTGCCTTTAATTTTCAGGTTACAATGATGATGAAGATGGTTAACATCCACTGAGACTAACTAAGGTCTATCAAACCTTCAGAACATTATCTAGATTGATGTAAAATTTTATATCAGTGATAAAAAAACATTGAAAGAAGTATTCCTAGGTCACCATGTAGTTATATGCTATAAAACACTTATGGATTTTCTCTATCCTTCTCCATGATTCTCTAGAGATGCTTAACCCCAAACTTCACCTCCACATAAGATAAAAGGAGTGACAAGACTAACAATAATGAGTTTCTTTTTATGTTGAAGCCAAATATCTATTGATTTACAATTGTTTTCAAGTCCATAATAAGCTTTCCACCCTTTGTTAATCCATTTTTTTAATGTTATAGCTCTAGTTAATCTTGCGATCAATTGATTCCATGAGATTTGTATGAAGTCACTTCCTCCATGTTTTCGTTGTCATACATGAAATTAACATAAGGTTGAATACGTCAAAATGGATAACACTTTTTGGCCAAAAGTAACAGCGAAAATTCATTTTTTTACTCATTTACTAAATTGAAGCCCTTAAAAATCACGTTTCGACGTCAAAAAAAATACCAAATTATAAGAAATTATCTTTTCTTTCCAATATATATATAATAGAAAAATAAACAAATACAAGTCATAAACTAAGTACAAGATTATAATTGGAGGAAATCATTCATAAATAAAAAACTAGGACTAAATTAATGGAAGGAAGAATGATTTACAGAGTTTGGTTACAGATAAATACACCATGATGTTTGTCTGCAAGGGTGTACAATCTGCATTCTCGCTCTGGTGCTTCTTCTTGGTATCTTTCCATCCTCCACATTTCCTCTATCCTCTTTTCTTTCCTTTACCGCATTGAGTGGAGAAACTCCAATCACTACTATTTAGCTTTTGTTGCATGGAAGAATAAGAAAGCATTATTATTTTTACAAAAACCATGTCAAAACCTGCTATGAATATTATATGTATGTTAATTAAAGTTATTAATTATTAAGTGAAAGGGTGTAACCCTTCACTATACACGCTCAAGCCTATAAAAGCGAGCCTCATTGTAATTATTAATCATCCATTATCAAACATATTATCTATTTTACTCCATATTTATGGCTTATCGTATATACCACATCTTCTGGTAAAGTTATTTGTGTGAAGCAAATAATTATTTGCTCCATTTGGTATCAGAGCACTCCGATTCTCGGACACTTATTGATTCTAGCCCTTGGCCATATTTTTGGCTTGTAGCCAAACTTTCAAGGATTCCTTGAACCCGGATCTGTGATCTAGGATTTTAGTCATCCATACTCAGATTTTCTGAACTCTTCTCAACTCTGCAAGCTTCTGCTCTCCTCGTCCACAGCATCCACCTCATCGCCCACCTCTCTAACCCCTTATTCCTCCCTTTCTACTGCTCGCTCTACTAGCCCCCGACCCTCCTTTCCCTCCTCCTCCTCTCGCACCCCGTCCTCCCATCCATTGCATCTCCTATCGTCCATTCCTCCTCCCATCATTCACCCCGTCATTTCCTCCACCATCGCTGCCACCGTGACCTCCTCCACTCCTGCGTCTAGTCCCCACTCTGCCTCCTCTCTTCCACGACCTGCACACTCCCTCCACCATCTCCCTACTACACCCAAGCTCCTACTCCATTATACATCCTCCCGGTCGCTACAAGCTCTCCGCCCTGCTGTTGTGCCCTCACCCGCCCACGCCCATGCCCAATTCCACCGCGCCCTCGACCATCCTGCTGCCCTCTCCCTCATGCGTTTCCCTTCCACCTGCATGCTCTCCTCCCCTCATATACCACGATCCCTCATACCTCCTACTGCACACCCATCCACCCAATGCCCAAGCATCACCAGAGCTACTCCATCCTCCGCACCAAATCCATTTCCACTCGCCTCTCCCTTGCTGTTGCTCACACCCCCCTCTTCAACTCCTGCACCTTCCACCATCATCGCCTCACCCTTCAACCTCATAATTGCCTACCTCCTTCATGACGTAGACCGCCATCACCCACTCCTATCTCCTCCTATCAAAACCCTAATATTCCAAATTCAAATATATATAATATTATTTTTACAATATATATATCGTCCACTTCAGAAAAGAAATTTATAAAATTGAATTATTATTTAATAATACATATTATTATTTTCCCTTCACAAAAGAAAAGAAAATATTTATATGGTTATTGTTGATAATAATTGTAACTATTACAATTATTATATTAATGAAAAAAAAAAGGAATATATATATATATATATATAATATTATTATTAAATTTTATTAATAATTATTATTATCAAAGAAAAATCAATTCTTTTGAAATAAGAATTGTTTGAAGAAACAATTATTAAAAATCAATTCTTTTGAAATAAGAATTGTTTGAAGAAACAAAGCAAATTCAAGTCAAAGAAGACCAAGTCAAAGAAGACATTAAAGACAAAGTCCAAGCAAGACTCCTTATTATCAAAGAAGTTGAAGAACACTTATCATCGAAGAAATCAAATCAAGGACAATCATTTATCGTTGAAGAATTCAAAGTAAAGGAAGGCTTATCAAGAAGTCGAGACGCGTTAATGACAAGGATGACCAAGTTTAAGAAAGACTCATCAAAGGAATCAAAGAAGATCATTCCACCGTCGAAGAAGACAGAAACCATGGAAGCCGATTTGCGAGAGAAATTAGAAGCCAAGTTAAAGCGCTATCGAAAAGACAATGAAGAATTACGAGACATTAATACACAATCAGAAGTAAGGATTGAACTACATAAGATACAAGAACGGTTCAATGAACAATCAATGTCCAACCAGAAAAATCACATAGAAAAATTATGTGCGCAAATCAAGGAATTAAAAGATGAAAGTGATTTCAATCAGATATTGAAAAATCAAGATATAAAGAAGGAAATAAATAATTACAAAGCAGAAATAATATGCTTGAACAAAATCATTTGCGACAAAGATGAAGAACTAATGCAGTTACGACATAAATTAGAAAGTCAAGAATCAGAGGTCGGCCAGTGTTGACAACAGATAAAAGTTCTTCAACAACAAAATGACGACTCTAAAAAGACACATAAGTCAGAGATCGCGAAGAGTAATAAAGCATTATCTAACAATGCTGAAGAATTTTTTAGACAAAGAAATCATAACAAGATACTAGTCACAAAAATTAAGAAGTTGAAAAATAGCCGAAAGATAGAACAATCTATGGACGACATTGAAGGGAAACTTCTAGACAAGCAGGAAGAAAATACTTGTATCAGAAGTCATAATGAAGATCTTAAGGAACAACTTAAGACATCTGAAGATGACAGAAAATCACAAGTCAAATTGATTAAGAAGTTTCAAAATGATAATAGGTAGTTAGAAAACAAGTTGGAAAAGATACAGAACAAAAACTTAAATCCTCAAGAGATGAAAATACAACTTCCAACTCAGATCAATGCTCTAACGGCGACATTCGTAAACGAAAATGACATCGTGAAAGTTCCTTATCGAAACCCCAACCATAAAAACCGATATTTGAAAAAGTGGGAAATGTCGAAAGATAATGGTACTAATGTGATCAAATCTCCTGACGACACATCAGTACGGAATCCCATCAGTCCACAACAAATCAATTTGGGATGGATTGATCCATCAATGTATTGGAAGTTATGCCCTACACTTAGCAGTTCGTATCGACATGTTTCATCAGCCATTACATCGCAAAGAACAATGCGACAAAATTATAAGGCTTTGAGGACAAAGCCTTTCTAAGAGAGTGGCAATGCTATGAATATTATATGTATGTTAATTAAAGTTATTAATTATTAAGTGAAAGAGTGTAACCCTTCACTATACACGCTCAAGCTTATAAAAGCGAGCCTCATTGTAAATTATTAATCATCCATTATCAAACATATTATCTATTTTACTCCATATTTATGGCTTATCGTATATACCAGATCTTCTGGTAAAGTTATTTTTGTGAAGCAAATAATTATTAATTAATAATTAATAATTATTAATATTTAAATAATTATATGTATGTTAATTAATAATTAATAATTATTAATATTTACATATAAGTAAGTAAGTTCTTTACTATGTATAATAAGAACTACATGTGGTGTAGTGGTAAGGGTATTTGGATAATGGGCGTGAGGTCCAAGGTTCAATCCTCCCTGATCATTTACTTTTTTCTTTTAAAATATAGAATTTCATAAATATATTGAATTTCATTATCATATAAAGTAAGTTTTATACTTGCATATATTTCAGTGTATGGTGTTTTCTTGTTGCATATTTTCAGTGTAGATGTTTTTTTGTGGATGCATTGATTTCAGTGTATGGATGCATAGATTTAAGAGTATGGGGTTTTTTATTGCATATTTATCAATGTAGATGTTATTCCATGGGTGCAATGATTTCAGTGTATGTACGCATAGATTTCAGTGTATGGACGCATAGGTTTCAGTGTATACAATGGACGCATTGATTTCAATGTAGATTTCTTGGATGCATAAATCTTAGTGTGGATTTCATCAATGCATAAATTTCAGTATATATGTTAATCATTGACTTTTTTTGATATCGAGTCTAAACTAGAAATGGAAGATTTGCATGCGAGAGATGCTATGAGACAAACTAGCGAAGAACCAAAAATACAGAACGCCAAACGTCGTAAAACATATCAAGGAAGAAAATCTTATGAAATGACAACAAAAGAATGATAAGAAGACTTGAAACGAAAAGCAGAAGAACAAAAAGAATTTCTAAAAATGAAGTTGGACGTAATGACAACAGAAGAATGAGAAGAACGAAGGAAACGAAATGCAGATCGACAAAAACAATATCGAAAAAGAAAGTTAGACGAATTGACAGCAAAAGAACGAACAAAACAAAACGCAGTTCAACAAAAAGAAAATCGAAAAAAAAAATTAGATGAATTGATAGCAGAAGAAGGAGAAGAACAAAGAAAATGAAACTTTGATCAACAAGGAGTGTATCGAGAGAGAAATTTGAAGCAAATGGAAGAACCAAAAAAATCATATTGCAGAACAACAAATAAATCAAAATGTACGAAATGATGAAATTACGGTAGAAGAAGGAGAAGAACAAACAAAACAAAACGCAGATCAAGAAAAAGAGAATCGAAAAAAAAAGTTAGGTGAATTTTTCTATTTTCCAGTTTAACAATTTACTCAATCCTAAATACTTATTACTTGCATTATGATAATCCTCGTAAATATATCTATGTTTTCAACTTAACCTCTTCCTTACAATGCTAATCAAACTCTGGTTTTGTGTCACCACCCATGACTGAAACTAGCCTAGATCCAAATCCTAGGCTCTATCAAGCGCCGAGAGGGATCAAATCTCCCGAGGTACAAACCTCTTCTCAGGTATTCCACTCAAGGAGCTTTTCGAGGAGAGGTTTGAACCTCAGAAGATTTGATCCCTCTCGGCACTTGATAGAGCCTAGGATTTGGATCTCGGATGGTATTTTATTATATTCATGATGGAGATGTATTATTCCTCCAATCAGAAGTGTCGTCATTTTTATTTGTAAGTGTCGCAAGTGTTGCAAGTGTCGCAACTTATATTAGACCACTAGTGTGGAGTCGCCCCTGATTATACTATGTGAGTGCGTTATTAGACTTCCTTAGGAGGTGAGCCCAGCTGGAGTTAAAGGAAAGTTAAGTTGTGTATAAATAGAGAGTGAGTGTGTCTCATTCTATTCATTAACTCACTCATCCAACTCACATTAGTTGAGAGAGGAGTGCGCACAAGTGGAGGAGGAGTAGCTGTTGTAGTCGTCTATATTTTGGGGATTGATCTTTGTGATCTTTGTATTGGGGCTTATACTCTATCTCTGAGGAAGTTGCAAGGTTTTTCACCTTCTTGGTTTTCCCTGGTGAAATTCTTTGTGTCCATTGTATCTTATGATTGTTATGTTCTGCGTGTTATTCTCTTCGTATGATCCTAGATAAAGTTTGAATGCAATTATCAAAAAATTAACATGGTATCAGAGCCATGCGAAGAAGAAGACATTGTGGAGCTGCAGATGCTAGGGATTCTTAATATTTGGGTTTCTCTCCTTGGATCATCAAAGGCAGGAGGCTAGGCTGACCCTCCTTGGAAGGGTGCATCTTTCTATCGAGACAGAATTCAATTCTGAGCACTTTTAGTTTTTGGCCCGTCACTACTACAGGAAATTAGGGTTTCAGAGAAAGTTGGAATTTTTGGAATCAGAGACCACGACTGGATGCCCCTCAAGAAAATACAAGTTTAGAGACCAAGATCAAACTTTTTGGTTGGGAATAAGGCTAGGCTTGATCAAACCCTAGTTCGATATTTTGATCGGAAAGGTGGAAAATTAGGGTTTCTGCAAAAGTTGAAATTTTTGGAATCTGTGACCATAGCTGGATGCTCCTCATAAAAATAAAATTTTAGAACACAATATCGAACCTTATGGCTGGGTAGAACCCTAGGCATTATCAAACCCTAGTTCGAGATCTTGTATAGAAAATCCGGAAGTTTCAAAGGCAATTTTGAGGGGTCAAATTTTGCAGATTTCAAAATTGAAGTATACCAGCTTGATTAGCTCAACAAAGTGCATCTTTCTATCTTTCATAAGTTTGGAATTCAAAGTTTGAATTTTTAGGGTTTCTGTGACAAACCCTAATCCAGCTCTAGATCCAGTTTTCAGCAAATCAAATGGTAAGACCTAAATCTTTTATTTCCATTTGAGTTTCTCATTAAGATGTCTCACCACAACAAACTTGAGGATAAGCTTGAAGGAGCTGACAACTTCTGAGCATGGAAGTATAGGATTGGGTTACTCCTAGAGAAGAATGATTTGGATATCTACATAAAAGAAGAGGTTCCAGTCCAAGAGGGAGATGAGGCTAAGACCTTACACAAGAAGAACTTGGTCAAGGCCAAGAGGATCATTACTAATTCTGTAAAAGACCATCTCATACCTCATGTGTCTTCCCTAAAGACACCTAAGGAGATGTTTGACTCCTTGACTAAGTTGTTTGAATGAAAGAATATAAATCGGAAGATGACTCTGTGGAATCAATTGAAAGGGGTAAAGTTCCATACTGGAGAGACCATCCAATCCTACTTCACTAAGGTCTCTCAAATCAAGAAACAACTTAAAGCTATGGATGAAGTAGTGGAGAATGGAGAAATTGTCATGACCATTTTGAATGGCCTACCTAGGTCATGGGACTCCTTCATCCAAGGTATTTGTGCAAGAAAGAAGTTGATCTCCTTCAGTATACTATGGGAGGAATGTTTACAAGAAGAATTTAGGCTTGTAGCTCGAGAAGAAAAGATGGGAAGTCAATACTAAGATCTCACAGCTCACACCAAGAGAAGTAAGCCCAAGAGGGATCATTCTCATCAAAAGAAATCTCCTCACTTCCTTCAGAAGAAGAAAGATCTCTCTTGTGTTCGATGCTTCACTTGTGACGAGAAAGGACATTATTCCTCAGAATGTCCCAAGAATAATCCAAGCTTCAACAACAAGAACAACAAGAAGAGATATCATGCTCATGCTACTGAGGATGATGAACCTCCCAAAACGAAGTATAGGGTAGAATGTGAAGACTCATCAAGTGACGATGAATATTTCTTAATCTCTGCTCTCACAGGTACTATTTCCAATGGGTGTGATGATTGTCTTATTGATAGTGGGGCTTCCAAACACATGATTGGGTTTAAAGAATCCTTTATAGATCTATCTGAACATGAGTCACCTCATAAGGTGAAACTTGGGGATGACTACCAATATTCTATAAAAGGAATTGGCGAAGCCTCCTACAAACTAGACTCCGGGAAGTCTATAAAGATGCAAGATGTTCTATATGTACCTAGACTCAAGAAGAATCTTCTCTCCATATAATTTTTGGATGCAAAAGGGATGAGAGTTGCATTTGTGGATGGCCAAGTACTCATGTGGCCAAAAGGTAAGACCATAGATGATGCAATAGGGATTGGAGAGAAAGAGGGAGGATTGTACAAATTAAAGGGACAATCTGAACATGCCATGGTACATGAATCCATGGAGCCAAGTGAACTTTGGAATAGAAGGCTTGCTCATGTGCACTATAGGGGACTACCAATTGCAAGCAAAGCAGTAGAAGTTCTTCCTGAAATCCAATCAAAGCATGAAGGTGTTTGGAAAGGATTTGCAAAAGGAAAGAACACAAAGAAGGCATTTCCAAGCAGTGAAAGCAAGGCATAAGGAATCTTGGAAATTATCTACTCCAATGTATGCGGTCTGATATCATCCAGTTCTCTGAGTGGGTATGTATATTATTTTTCTTTCATTGATTGTTTCTCTAGGAAGACTTGAAGAACAAAGATGAAGTATTCAGCAAATTCAAGAAATTCAAAGCCTCTATAGAAAACCACTCTAAAAAAAAGATCAATACCTCTAGATTTGACAATGGTGGAGAATTCACTTCAGAAGACTTCAAGAAGCTATGCAGTGATTCAGGGATTAAGAGGGAGTTGACCACTCCTAACAAATCCACAACAGAATGGAGTTGAAGAAAGGAAGCAAAGATTGAGAGGGAGTCCACCCAACAAACAAACAAAGATAAGTATTTGAATTATCATTTCTTGTATATCTAATTGTTTAAATAATATTGTTCTATGATATATATACTTATGTTCCTAGACTTAGGTTGTGTATTATGCATATTAGAATCCTTGCATTAATGAACAACATATTACTAATATTCATGTGATGGGTAAGTGGCCTATGGCACTATACAACATTCCATTGCTACTTATCTAGAATGAAACCTCTTTGTTGACATGTTGGGAGTAGTGCAAACTCTTAACAATGTTATGGTAGAGATGGACGGTATCTAGAAAGTTACCATATGAATACGGGATATGGATGAATGTTGTATTAAGGAATTGGCTAAGATAATTGCATGACTGTATGACATATGCCTTTATGTGTAATACTTTGTTCTGTAAACTATGAGAAGTTTCTAATCATGCAATTGAATTTGACTTGTAGGAAATATAGTGTACAATCACCTAAGAAAGAAGGACTACAACATTTGTTCCAGCAACAAAGTTCAAAGAAAACTATCTATTGAAGATATTAAAGAATATGAAGTTGCTAGGATCTGGGATGTAGTAATGGAAGAATGGCATGATTGAGGAATACCAGTCGATCATGAAGAATGATGTTTGGGATGGAGTCCCAAGACCAGATGGGAAGTCTATTGTGACTTCCAAGTGGATCTATAAAGTAAAGCATGCTGCATATTGTAGCATAGAGAAATACAAGGAAAGATTTGTTGCTCGTGGCTTCTCCTAGAAAGAGGGGATACATTATGAAGAGGCTTTTGCTCCTGTAGCCAGATACACTTCTATCATAATAGTACTTTCCCTGGCTGCAGTGATGAAGTGGAAGATACACCAGATGGATATCAAGACAACTTTCTTGAATGGTGTAGTCGAAGAGGAACTGTATGTGGAGAAGCCACTTAGTTTTGAGACACAATTAAAGAAATCCTTGTATGGCTTGAAGCAAGCTCCTAGGACATGGTACGGAAGGATAGATAGCTTCATGTCCAATTTAAGCTTTACCAAGAGTAAAGCGGATTCCAACCTTTACTACAAGGTTTAGGAAGGAAATACAGTGATACTCCTATTGTATGTGGATGACCTGTTTGTGATAGGTGAGGATAGATTGATTGTTGACACGAAGAGGAATCTTGCTTCCGAGATCGAGATGAAGGACTTGGGAATGATGCATTGCTTTCTAGGTATGGAGGTGTGGCAGAGTGAAGATGGAATCTTCCTTGGACAAGGTAAGTATGCAGTAGAGATCCTGAAGCGATTTGGGATGATGGTCTAAAAGGCCATGGCCACACCTATGGCATCGAACCTGAAGCTATTTAGTGATGCTTCATCAGAGTCAGTTGATGTCATGATGTATCATCAGATGATTGGGTCCTTTATGTACCTGACGAACACGAGACCGAATATTTGCTTTACGGTGAACACCTTGAGCCAGTTTCTGACAGATCCTAGACATGTTCACCTGATTGCTGTAAAGCATATTCTAAGTTACCTGAAGGGTACAATTGATTATGCACTCAAGTATGATGTGAATCAAAAGTTTAACCTGGAGGGTTATGTTGATTCAGATTGGGCAGGCAGTCCTGCAGATAGGAAGAGCACTTCGGGGTGTTGCTTTAGTATGGGATCAGGTGTGATCTCTTGGTTTAGTAGGAAGTAGTCCTGTGTAGCACTGAGTACATCGAAAGCAGAGTGTGTCGCAGCTTGTTCAGCCAGTTGTGAAGTAGTATGGATCAGGAAGCTACTGTCTGAGTTATTTGATCTCCCATTGGATGCTACCTATATCTTCTGTGACAACCAGATTTGTGTGAAGTTTTCTGAGAACCCAGCGTTCCATGATAGGTCAAATCACATCGAGATCAACTATCACTATATCATGGATATGGTGCAGAGAGGATAAGTGAAGCTCATGTATGTTGCGACGGATGAGCAGATTGTAGATGTGTTGACAAAACAACTAACCAGAGTGAAGTTTGAGTACTTTAGAGAGAATATTGGTGTTTTTTAGATAGAAGATACTTCAAGGAAGAAGTGATGGGACACATTTGCAGGAGCCATTCCAAGCATGGTGGTAGGAGGATCCTTCCCATGGCTGTGGATGTAAGCACTTGTGATGAGCATCAGCACGATGCTCCAGTTTATACTATGATGATTATCAGGATGATCATGTGATGATGATATGCATCAAGATGATGCTGTGTATATGATCAGGGTGATCATGTGAGATGATGTGCATCAGGATGATGTACTATATGATGATGATCAGTATGATCATGAGTATCAGGATGATAATCTGTGGTCGAAGACCGATTGTACATGTAGCATAGAAAAGATCCTGAGAGATCCGATAGTCTATGCTCGGATGCTCTTTTGAGGTTTTGCTACAGGTTGGTCGTGAACAGGTTGTGCATGTAGCATAGAAAAGATCCTGGGAGATCCTATAGTCTATGCTAGGATGATCTTTCGAGGTTTTTCTATAGGTAGCATAGAAAAGATCATGGGAGATCCTATAGTCTGTGCTAGGATGTTCTTTCAAGGTTTTGATACTAGAGGCATGTAATCAGTCTTGGAGATCCGATAGGTTGAGCTATGTGCTCGTAAAAGTCCTGGGATTCTCTTTAGATTTCTTGTAGGTTGCAAGACACTCTTTTAAGGTTTTGCCTAACCACATAGAAAAGATCCTGGGAGATCCTATAGTCTATGCTAGGATGCTCTTTCGAGGTTTTGTTGTGGTGGTCACATAGAAAAGATCCTGGGAGATCCTATAGTTTGTGCTAGAATGCTCTTTAGAGGTTTTGTGATGGTCACATGAAAAAGATCCTGTGAGATCCTATAGTCTGTGCTAGGATGCTCTTTCAAGGTTTTGTTGACGTATGTAATCAGTCCCGAGGATTCCACAGTATGGACAAGGATGATGAATACCTGCAGGAGGCTAGGCCTACAACGAACATGAAAATGGGTTGGCTCTATAGAACTTCCTATGACAATAAGAATTATGAGATATCCCAGTGATTGAGACGACCAGTACAACAGCAGTGATGATGATACTCTGTGATCTAGTGACGATGATCCAGCTCCAGAATTGAAGACTTGTGGAGATATGCATTGATGACTTGTGTCTAGAGAATACCTTCCTAGTTAAGAGGGAGTGTTGATGTATTTGTAACTTCGGAATATATTCTTCTATGTGTTACACTTGTACTTTATTATATTCATGATGGAGATGTATTATTCCTCCAATCAGAAGTGTCATCATTTGTATTTGTAAGTGTAACAAGTGTTGCAAGTGTCACAAATTATATTTGATGGGTTATTAGACCATTAGTGTGGGGTCAGCCCTGATTATATTATGTGAGTGGGTTATTAGACTTCCTTAGGATGTTGGCCCAGCTAAAGTTAAAGGAAAGTTAAGTTGTGTATAAATAGAGAGTGAGTGTGTCTCATTCCATTCATTCACTCACTCATCCAACTCGCATTAGTTGAGAGAGGAGTATGCAAAAGTGGAGGAGAAGTAGTTGGTGGAGTCATCTATCTTTTGGGGATTGATGTTTGTGATGTTTGTATTGGGGCTTATTCTATCTCTAAGGAAGTTATAGGGTTTTTCACCTTCTTGGTTTTCCCCAATGAAATGCTTTGTGTCCATTGTTTCTTATGATTGTTATGTTGTGCTTGTTATTCTCTTAGTATGATCCTAGATAATGTTTGAATGCAATTATCGAAAAATTAACAATAAGTACAATACTTAGGAAAATATTTGCAAAAATATTTCATATTATATATATTGATATTAAAATCAAAGATAGCATTCTTTCCAATATGTTGATAGAATCCAATATTGGAAGGATAATTTTAGGCCATGGAAGCATTATCATGATGTACAGTTATCAAGTATCAAGTAGGAGTTTTTAAATATGATTTCCATCTAGTGGTGAACAATTTTTAAAATATATTTTCCCCTATGATGGTTTTGATATTGATTCTAACTTGATAATGAAAAAAAAACAGCTCTTTATACATACTCAATCACAAAAATTTTTATTAGGATGTAATATTAGGGGGTCAGATCTCATGGTAGAGCCAATGAAGGCTCAATTATCTTTGGTTTAGAATTCAGGACCAACCATACCTTCCTAGGTCAGTGTTGAGGGAAGGGATTCCCGAGGGACTCTGTAGTAGTGAAGGGGACCTTACATAGGATGAGAGTGAAGGTGATGGGGGTACCTATCCTATCTGAATCCAGTTGGATATTCCTATAGCTCTTTGGTTGAGATGATTGGATTAGAAAACTCCTTCCCTTTATTCGCACTTGCTTGACAGAGCCAACTATGTGCTCGATGAGACTGAATGATTTTTTCTAAGGTTGTGAGTGAACATGAGTAGTTCCTCCTTAGTGGATACATAGCCCCAGCTCGGGGGTGGTCTCTGAGAGGTGAAAGAATATAGGCTGGTAGATATACAATAATTTTTAAGGATAATTGTATTATAAGTTTCTAGTTATGATAATAGTAGTTATGAGAAGTACTCTATCACTTCAAGGACATCCTATGAAGTAAGGATCATTTGAAGTAGAATAAATTAACATTAGATTCATCCCATTGAGTGAAAGGATACCAAATGCTTCTATGATTTCAAGAATAAGTATATGATTTGTGGGTGGAAACAATAGATGAAAGCTTGTACCATTTGGTGCAATAATCTTTTGTAAAATTATCGCAAGAGCTCCAAAATGTTACATTACAATTTCTCCTCGTTAAGCCTTCTATAACATGGTGATTTCATTTGACTACTTAATTAGGTGATAGGGACTTCATGGACCAAGTATTAATAGTGATAACCTATGTCTAAGCATGGTTTGTGCTTTGATGCATATCTCTAGGTAAATGTCAAGACATAAACCAATAATCAAATCTTAAAGCATACTTGTACTATATTTTTGGGGGCCTTTATTTCTTCTTCTATTATGCTCATCATACAAGACATCTATATTGGGAGGTGATATAAATACATAATTCAGAGATATAGAATTCCGATGTCATTGCATGTGTAGGTGAATATGTAGAAATTTGATTATTATAGAAGGAACTACATAGCATTATAATATAGTTGGAGAGCCACTACAAAACATGAGAGTTTTATTTTGTCAAACATTGTTTTGAACATATTTCCAATGCACAAATTAAAAAGTCAATGAAAATCTTCCCAAAAAGTTGCACCTAAAAGTTATCATACAAACCCAATGTAGTTAGTTGGAATTATAGTTGCACATTATGTTTTTAATAAAATTTTAAATTGGCTTATGCCCACATTTAGGGTTCAAACACCTAAAAAAATAGCCATGCTCTATAGCAATCCCAATATTTTTACATGGGGAAACCCAATCATCAATGTTTGTTTCCCTCATCCAGTTAAAATAAAGACCCCATTATTTGGGTCATTGAAAAGGATGTTTATGACTGCCATGATTTCTCAATTTGGAGTCCCATTAATTCAAGTTTGAGGCATCATAGTACCGTCATAATCCAAAAGAATGGCTCATCTATTACTCATTTTGTAATCCTAGAAAATATTCTCAGTTGAAATTTTAGAAAAATTAGAACTAAGATGGACCAATCTGAATCCCAACCCAAATCCTAGTCTATAACAATGGATTCTTGAGTACTCTTTGCAAGTTCTTTGCAAGTCTCCTATAAAAAATCTGGGCCCAAAAGGATACATCATGAGTGTTGACATACCTAAAATGATTTTCATGTCTCATTTGCTTCTCATCATTTAACATTGCAATGCTAGTATTCATATAATCTGCTAAAGCTTCAATCTTAAATGGATTTACATTAATAACTCCAATAAACTCAGAAACTACCAACATATTTTCTTTATTTATCATATGTGATTCCAAATATGGCATCTACTTCTACAATACCTTGCCTACAAACAATGTATTCATATGGGATCAAATTCATACCATCTCGAACTACAGATACAATACACCATTATGCAATTGTATAATATGAAACCCTATCATACTCTACTATTTTCTCTTGATTTCCTTTTTAGATGAACCTGAAAATTTGTTATCAACATGTAATAGGTGTCATATTATAGATTGGCTAAAATACCTCATTCATTATCATAAAATAAGGGAATATACAAATATCAACATACAGTGAAAAATTCAACTGAAATCACCATAGAACTATGAATGTGGTTACCAAGTTCAACCATTTAATCATTTGAAATATATTTGTCTGGCATTAGAGACAAGTTGCTCCTTCACGATTATGAAAAAAAGAACATGCATTTTATTAGTTTCCATGATTGATTTATCTTTGAAGAAAAAAATTGAAAAATAACACAACAATAACTAAATAAACACCTAGTTGTTTTTGTTGACAACAAGTTTAGGTCAAGATATTGAGACATGACATAAGGAATTACAACTTACAAAGTTTCCAAACAACAGAAATGGAACATACATGAGCATTGCACAAATTATATCAACCACCTTCAAAAATAAATAGCCATATGCAATGATATTTCCAGTGGTAAGAGAAATAAACAAGACAATACTACCAACAAATCATATATAATATATGATAAAGATTCCATGACAATCATGTTTATACTTTAACATATCCAATAATTGGCTCAATTTCATGCCTTCAGCATTACATAATGGATTAAAATTAAATGCACCATGCAACACTAAAATTTATATGGTGTAACCCAACATTCATCAATATAGAAGTCAAATAACATGGCAAACAAAAAAGAAAAACATCCAATTTCTGAAAAAAACCTCTTACATTGCATGCCATATATTCGACAGGAAAAGGTTCAACCATATATTCTATAGGATAAGATGTATTCAAGGAAGGTAAATTCGAGAACTTTTAAAAATGCTCAGCATATAGTGCTGCACCATATTATTATCCAAGTCACTCACAAACACCAAGATATGGAAACCGTAATTTGCATAGGGATATATCCTGCCCCCTATTTTGGGAGATGGAAAAATGTGTCTTCTCAATTTCCAGATACCATGAAAATGTATAGAGAATTAAGAGTGCACTACTCTCTTTACATATCATCACAAAAGTAGTTTCTTTTAACATATCATAGTTTCTTATCAAACTGAAATAACTTATAACCAAAATGAAATAATTCATTAAAGAAACACAAAGACACTAGGACTAACCTCCTATAGCATTAAAAACCACTGTATTAAAGATCCATAAACGTCTTGTGATCAAACACTCTCTTGGTAAGGACCACCAAAACATGGAGACAACATTTCAAATAGGGCTATATCATGCCTCCTATTTTACGGAGATGGCAAAAGGTGTCCTCTCAAGTTCTAGAAACCATCAAAATGCATGGAGGAATTGAGAGTGCACTCCTCTCTTTATAGCTCATCAGAAAATAAGTGTCTTCTAACATACTAGAGATGATTATCAAACTGAAATAACTTATAACCAAAATGAAAGAAGTCATTGAAGAAATATAAAGAAACCAAGACTAATCTCGTGTAGCACTACAAACCAGTATATTGAAGATCCATAGGAATTTGGTGATCAAACACTCTCTTTGCACAGACCACCAACAGACACAAGTATGAGGCATCAATCATCTTGTAGATATGTAAGGCATCCTACCAGATCCAAAATAGTGAATCCAAAATATTTCTCAGAATATAATGCAACATGGCCTCATAGATAAAACAAATCGATTGTCAAAGTAGTAGAACCATCCATCAAATAAATTTGAATTTCCAATTGCAGCACTTCAAAAATGTCGACTAGTTGCATAAATATGAGATCCATCTCTTTTCATCTACATATGCTTGAAATCCATGACAATAGTACCAAATCCAAATAATTTTATAAAAGAATTCCCATGATTTCATGCAACCACCGGAGCCATAACTGTGTTCCTTCGACTTGGTTCCAACATTGTTCATATACCAAAGCCTGAATAGGATCAAATAGGCCATCAAGTGTTGTTACGTTAAAACATGAATGTAGGTACTTCTACCACTCAATGAATTACTAGCTTCATCCATCAATTTTTCATATCGACCAGAATAAATAACTAAATAGCCAAACAGAAAAATAATAATTATCCACCATTTATGCAACATAACTAATTTCCTATTGTAGATCATATGCATCATGTTGAAAAAGAATTCAATTGAGAGCCAAATTAACTCTTTTTTCCACCACTCACAACATCTACACTTGGAACATTCTAGCTCTAGAAAGGATCAAAACTCCTCTCATCTACAAAACAAGGCATTTAATGGAGTGTTATGCCATCCATGAAGGTTCCATTCTTAACATCGTATGCCCCACAAAAATGACATGAGTTTCGAATGATGAGGCAAGGTGAAAGTCTGGGTTGTCAAATGGATGAGCAAAGGTTCCATTTATGTTATCAATTTCGCTCAAACATGTGACCTACTCTTGGAAAGCAATCAAGACATTCCTTAGGCCTACTGTGGTAGCTATCAAGTATCAACAAAAGTAACTTTATCATACTAGAAGATAAATTCTGAGATGATATTATGTTTAAGGTCAAAATTTGTGATGCAACAAACAATTTAAAATATGAAACATAGAGTAGAGATAACCTACCTTTCATCAACAAGTGCAAATTAGGCATACCAAAAGAAAATAACCCAACATCATCTCAATATCCTATTGGATATAATTCTTAGTTTTCGTGCAAAGTGGAGATTATGGAAATGGTTCAAAATTAACTGCTTGCATAAAATTTTAGTTTGTAGCAAATTAACATTCAATTTGATGGAATTCTTTCATGTTAAGACAATTTTCACATCCCTTAACACAGTCATTGCAATATAACATATCCATTATATTCCATATTCAAGACTTTTAGTATACCAGTTTTAAAACATCATCTTTCTGATCCTCATCAAATATGCAAAAAAAAACTTGTACAAATTCTACAACTTCAGTATATCTGTATTCATGTTGGACAAGTGCATGGAAAGAAAAAAAATGACACAATCATGATTATAAGTCTTGAAATCATAGCACCTATTCACATAACTGCTCCACTCATAGAATTTAGGTGGTGTCATTCTCCCATGATTACATTCTTAATGATCCCCCTTTAAGTCAAAGATAGGAAGACCATTCACAAGTGAGCTTCCCATTCGACTGAAACAATCTAATGACCTAAAGGAATTACAGGTTCTATGTCAACCAAAATGGAGAATGTTCAATGGATCATAACATGTTCATGAGTTTAATTTAAAGAGTTGGGGATTTTTCATTCTTGTTCGTTTATCTTCCAACTCAATGATCTTAACAGTGATTAATCGAAAATTGAAATACTCATTAAAGAGTAAGCACATTAAGAACTATACATAATTCATGGTACCCAATTTTCCATGATTGAGAAGCTGAGATGCATCAATGCTGGTCTCATGACTTTCTGATCCTAATAGGACGATTGTTTATTGGATAAGGATTAGGAAAATATCTCAGTTGTAAATCAAGTTTTAGATGCTATACTATACACACCCAGCCACAAACCAGAAATATAAATGAAAACTCATGACAATATTCAAGCAGTAAGCATATGAATCCCTTCCATATGTTCAGTAAGATCAACAATACAAACCCCATCATTTTTTATAGGGTTGATTTAATTTATTTTTTCCATTCAGGAACCAACTGAGAATGGAGAATAAAAGATGGGTTTGATTTCTTTAATTCACTTATTATAATGGTGTCATTGTACTTTAGGGTTTCCCTCCTATTACACTCATTTAGAATGAAAGAAACCTTGCTGGGATGAGATTAGGACATCACCTACTCATAGTGAAGAAGCATATAATGACGGAAAACATAAATTTCCATCTTTGCTAGCTCGTTTCCTGGACACTCTCTACTTCCTCCTCCAAATGGGATGATGATCGTGCCTTGGGAACAAAATTCTGATGGCAGTTGGAAGGAAAAAAAATTTCAAACATTAGTGTGGGAGACCGACAAATGCCCGCTCCAATTTGTTTCAAGCAGAAAGGACTGAAATTATAAAAAACATGCAAATAGCAAAGGCCTGGTCAAATTTGTATTCCATCTTTCTGGTTCAAACTTCATTGGATCATGATAAACAAGAGGGTCAAGCTGTACATTTCTCAACAATACTTATTGTCCAACCCTTTTGAATCGTAAAACCTAGAGTAAGAGTAGTCTAGTGTAAGAATTTGCAAGTTGGAAAACATATGGCCCAATTTAGGGCCTTATTTTCTATGGGTGGAGAAAGGCTAAGTGGCATACCGCTAAATTGAACATCACCTATAGACTCTCTAAAAACCATGGGCGAATTGTTCACTAACTAGATGCTTTCATCAATGATCTACTTAAAATACCACTCAAATGATTCCTTCATTAAAATTAAAAAAATGCTTGGTTTTAGTCACTACTTTAGTCCAAATATCCATTCAATGATAACACATTTTGAAGGACTCTTACCTTACAAAGGTAATGCATTTCTCAAAGCTATGAGCAATTCATGTGACTTTGTCTCTCAGTCCTTTTCTTCACAATATTCTCCCGATAAGCCTACAAAGCATCTCACTTATTGGATTTAACACTACAAATAATTTCAACCCGAGAATAATATACAAGAATCTGGCTAGTGGTCACCCTTGATTTTTCATAGATTTCAGGATGTTTTAGTAGAAAAAAAATTGTCCACATGGTCAAATGTGCCGAGGACTCATGCCCAACATTTAGATACATAACCAATAAGTCAATAATCACCTCATTTGTTAAGAAGCAGCCGGTTTCATCTTTCACCTTATGTAGTGAAACTAACATGTCCCCATTTTCATCTTAATTTTTCTCTTCCTTTCACCTTCTTTTGTCTATTACAGAATAAATAATTGCTATGAGGTTTATATATGCATGTTCGACCATCAAAACAAAAATTTTCCACTGAAATTTAAAAAATAGATTGATGATCCGACTCTTTTTCTTGAGATTGCATCTTTCCCAACAATAAATATGATTTGGAAATACACTAAAATGACATATGATGGCCCCACTATCATTAAAAACCATTTTTTTCCCAATCCACCTAAATGTTCGACTCATTATTTTGAAAGACTCGGTATTTATCATCACAGCTATGCAGGACACGTTTCTCTAGATTTTACATGACATTATATTTGAAATTACTATTTTAAAAAATAAACAAAGGAACACAGGATGTGAGGGCATGCCACTTGCCAACGTCTTCCTCCTTCCCAAGGATCAAAACCAGCCATCGAGGGAGATGTCGTGACATTGCAATATATTTCCTGGTGTCTAATATTTTTCTCAATGCCAGTTGCAGTGTCTTCCTACTTCCCAAGGAGCACAACCCAAGAATTGAGAGGCATGGGGACATTGAAAACTTACAAGTGTTATTTTCAACCCATGCAGCTCAGACAATGGTGGAATCATGCTTTCCTTGATGCTTGAGGAGGACTTTGTGTCATTCTATACCTAAAATGGGTTTGTTGTTCTGCACCCAAAACGAGTTCGCTATTCATTTAACTAAAATACATGACTTTATGGAGGAATTGTTGCATTTCCAGTTTCCAAATTTAGGCATGCTAAAGTCAATTCGCAGCTACTAAATTGTGATATGGCCCTCAAATTTTGTCATTTCCATTCCAAAGAAAAGATATATCATAATTTTTTATTATCAAGAATCTAAAAGAGCTAATTCGGTGGCTAAAGGAGAGTGAAATAGTAGCTAAGAAGAGTCTAAAGAATGGCATGAAGGAAGGTGAGGTATCTAACAAGATGAAAGAGATGATGGAACAATTGGACCGAGTAGGTGAAGGAATTGAGACTTATGTTTCAAATATAGTGCCTCCCCTGTCATTCATTCACACAGTTCAAATTACCAAAGAATTGACTACAATATCCCAGAAAGTAAGTTATTTCAATATCTCTACATCGTTAAACTTTCTGAGGTAATAATTAATTTTGATTCACCTAGTTCTAGTATAGAAGAACCTCTTTCCAGTAGTGCACAGAGCGATCTAAGATAGAAAGGTTTTATGAAGTACAACGTTCTTTTTCCACACAGAGAGAGTTGTATGGGCCTGTCCAATGTCAAACCTTGGGATTTGTCGTCATAGGCCCTCCTGGGTTTACATGAGGATTCCAGCGAGCAGGACTGGAATGGCTTGAACTTCGAATGAGTTAGAACTGTACATCTAAAAAGTGACAAAATCCATATTTCTAGTATCTAGCATCTGTTGTAGTTCACTTCGGTTAGTATGAGCAAATTTCTGTGAGAAATCTGCATTGGGGGGATGTCTTTTGCCTAGGTCCTCGCACTTTTCTAGGGTGAGAATTTCTGCAAGTACAGGTTTTTACAGGGTCACGTTGGAGACCTGTGTCAGCCTAATATGAATTGCTACAGCCTGCAACTTGTTGCCGAAGAAGTCACTCACTGTATCTTTTGGGAAGCTCTCAAGCATCACTGTTTTACGCCGTGTACAGGTTTGAACTAAGTTCCTACATTCTCCTATTCCTTTTGTTCAATATGATTTTTGTAAATCTTCCAGCAAAATTATTTTTAAATCCAGAATATTGCAATATGCAGTATTGGATCGAATGGCACTTCCTCTTCCCACTGCCTCACATGCAAATTGGGTCAACACCCCAAATAATCTACATCTTTGGTCAAAATCAGGTCACCACCACCACCGTTGTTCTATCCACTAACGCAACCACATAAACCGCCATCCTAACCAGCCTGCGAGGAATCCACAGTCGGCTTTCATATGACCCAATACGACACAATTAAGAGAGTCATCGAGTGTTCCCCATACAAGGGAATTGACAGATTGAGGATCAGAGAGCCATAGTGTAATACCCCCATTGTGACCCTTCGGATGTATTGGCTTGTAATGTAAACATTTTATATGTTAGTACTATTATCAGCCGAAGGAAACTTTGGTCTCACCAGGTCAAAGGTATCTTAGAGGGATAATCCAGAGCAATAAAGCGGCGTAGGTGAAGCAGAAGACATTCAAGCCATGGTGTTAGGATGATGTAGATAAATCTCAGAGGATTAGTTATTCATAGATCAGCTGAGAATAATTGTAGTCAAGACTCTTAAGCGCTTCATGCTTATTCGGCTCAGATCACCCTTGATAGAAAGCCGCTGTGGATAGGTGTCAGCTCCATAGGTGTCTATGGGACTCAAAGTAGTTTCCCCATAATGCCTTTCGAGAGCCCTAAAAACATTAAAGTCACCACAATGGTTTTACATATCACAAGGCGCCAGACAAGGAGGCCGTGTAGGGAGAGGGACCCATTCTTAAAAGTTGTGCCCTCTTTGCACAAATCTTGAGAGGGATGAACAGAAGATCGACGATCTCCCAAGCATCAGGATGATGAAGCTGCACAATGTTTAGTGCTTCCAGTACCTCCCTGAAGCAAAGCCGCTACTTCTATATGGAAGCTCTAGGATTGTTTAGGGGCCTTCAAGCGGTTTCCCTAACCTACATTTTGGGGGTCCTGAAATGTCACATAACCAAAAATCTGAATATTTTATGTTGTGAGAAAAACATTATGTTATAAGTTATTGTAAAGTTTTTATGATTATTGACCAAGTGGGGTTAAGGATGACTGTAATTAATTACTCTAATATTTTATTATTAATATATAAAAGAGGAGACAAATATCCAAAGGAGACTGTTAAAGAGTGTTCACTGACCAACTAGGAGGAATGAACTGGAGTGGAGAGGAAATTGACAAATGGTAGCATCTTCATTCACTTCTAGCTGTTGCAAGTGGCAACTTCCCTATATTTTATGGTCATGTTCCCCAAGAAAGTGGAAATGAGCAAGTGGCTCAATAATTATTAAATTGACGAAAAGACCTAGGCACTCTTTTAATCCCATCAAATTGAGCAGGTGGCTCACTATGTTTTTCCTTGTGGAAATTCTGAGAACACAAGGTGAGAATGCACAAGAGATTCGATGAGGGGAAGGCTAGGGAGTGAATGATAGAGTGAGTCTACATTTTTGAACTAGTAATTATGAGTGTAGAGTTCATATTGCTGAGTGCAGAGAGCATACTATTGAATGTAGAAGTTACAATATTGAGCACATAAAACAATTACTACTGAGTTGTAGAAGGATAAGATCTTACCTCCGCACAGTATCTTCATCCTAGTGGTTCAGTGAACAGGATCAGGGGTCCTAAGGCAAGTAACATTGGCTTCTTTCAAGAAAAGTTTGGGTGGAATGGGCTCCTTTGGGTTTTTGTCCCCATCTACAGTTATCAGGTTCTTCATTGTTTTAGTTATTTAATTCTTGACTACTACCTATCTCTGAAAGTTGCATGTTACTTAACTGTTAGATTATAAATACTGAACTGATAGTTTACTTCTGTATAAATGTTTAAATGATTGAATCTGAGAATTTAACCGAAGGAATGAATTTATTTCTGTATTTTTCACAACTAAGCTATAACTATAACATCTAATAAACTATCCTAACAAAGGGATACAAAATAAATACATAAAGGGAGGTGCTTAGCATTAGGTGTGACTATTGTGTGTCTCCTCTTCATATTGTTCTTCATTGATTTGGCTCTGGGAGGTTGGAGTACCTTGATTATCCAAATAAATTTGTTGTGCCAAGCCTTTTTCAACTTAATTGATGTCAGTAGAGGTTTTTGTTTTTTGTTGTTTTTTTTTTCTTTCTTAGAATGACCCCCTTCCACAAAACTAGTCATCAAGGTGTTATACAAGGTTTTTGTATCATTAACGAACTTCTCAATTTGCCTCATTAACCAAATTGTCAATTCCACCCCGCCTATTTTGAAACTCTACTTTCCAACTCCTCAAACCTAAAATATTGTTGATTTGTGTGAGAATAATTTTGGTCCACTAGGCCTTTTATGCGTTCGACTTGAGTGATGAGTCCCTCAATTTAGGAATTAAATCTCCTCCTTATAATCTTTAATTCTCTTATGTCTCTCTAAATCCTCCAACCACTAGCTTCTCTCATGGAGATTCATAATGGGAAACATAACAAAGGGTTCCAATAACCATAGGTTCTCAAAAATGACTCAAACTAAATAGATAGGACCAAAACTTGCAAAAGCCACGAAAATCTAAAACAAATTTCTATCTATCCCATGTTCTTCACCTAATATCAAGAGAATAATATCAAAATTGAAATAAAACCATACCCAAGAACGAGTAGAGTGCCCTCTTACCTTTCATGCTCATCCACACTCTCAAAAATAGGTTGCATGAAAGATCGAGACCCAAAAAATAACACTAAATTTCATCCCAATTCCTGCAACAATGGATATCTCTGAATAGAGATATCTCTTCAGGGAGAGGTAAGTGAAGCTGAAGATATATGTAGAAAAAAATCATTGTCATCTAGATAAGAAATAAACCATAGTAGGGAGAGACTCCCTCATGACATAATAATGCCACACAAAGCGATTCAACCCCAAAGGAGTGACATGTTATACAATACAATGTTAATCCTTTTCATTTCCAAGTGGGTTCCCAACTTAATAATGCTGAGATGATTCCACCTTAGGGGAGCCACCAACAAAATGGTTGGTCCCCATTAAAATTGATTATTTGATGCCATACCCATTCATCAAGCAAAGGTCAATTATGTATTTCCATTGAGATATAACATGATCCCTTGCATCTACAACCCCAATTCTAGGATATCCCTCATTTATCCTTGCTAATTATTTTCTTCAGCATGACATTTGAATTTTTTATTTAATGTTCTATAAATCAACATGATGAGAACAATTTGTCATAAATATTATGGTATATACATGTGTAATTTAAAAAAAAAAATTGTTATAATATAATTTAGATTAAGGTATATACATGTGTATCTAGAAACAAAATTATATTTTATTATAATATAATTTAGATTATGGTATATACATGTGTAAATAAAAATAAAAATTCTATTTTATTCTAATATAATTTAAATTGGGGAGCCACGAGGAAAGGAGGTTATGCTACCATTGATAAAATAAAACAACTTCTAGAATCAGGCTAGTGGATTGGCGAACTGTCACTTGAAGAATAGACACCTAAGATCATTAAAAAAATCTGAAGAGACAAAATACCAAATCATAAGCTATGTTCTAAGGATATAGTGGACTGGTTTATCATGGTGGGAAGACAAGAATAAAGAGTCAGAAAGGGCCTGGGACTTCACTATCAAGACGTGAAAATCATCTCGGACTTCACTATCAAGAAGAGAAAATCTTGGTAGATGAGAGGACATTTTCAAGAGTGAAAGAATAAAAAGAGAGAATGAAAATACAGTCATGATGTTCGAAGCACACAAGGGATGTGTTAGGAATGGGAAATCAAAGGTGACTATGTGACAGGACAGTTGTTTCTTTGCCTCAATCGTAACATAACTGGATTGGGGGTGGTTGTTCCAGGAAACAATCTTAAATGATGGAAACACCTACAGTTGGTACCTCATGGCTCTCCCATTTTTTTTTCCACGGATATTACGATAACAAATAATCGATTCTTATTTGGGTTTGAATTAGTGTCTTGTTAGAGCTATATGGTCATATCAAACTGTTACGCAAACAACTCACAAAAGTAATGCATTTAGTGTTTTTATAGGTTTAATTTCATGAATATAAACAAAAAAGAAAGAACAAACAATATATAAATTAGGTTTCTTGTATGAGACACTTGGAAAACAGTTATGATTATATTTTTTTGTATCAGGGGAATAGATAACTAGAGTTGGGCTGGTACTCGGGTGACACGGGGTTCGGGGATCCAATCTCGCTACAACTATACCCCTTGGTGTACAGGGGGATTTGAACACATGATCTTCCATTTACAACCAATTACAACTTCTCATATTTTACCACTTGAGCTGCCCCCATGAGCTCTTACACAATATTAAATAGTGAATCATTTAATTTTAAAAATTCAAAAATTCAAATAGATGTTCATTCTAAGGATAGATTTCCATTACTATGAATATTTACAACTTCGCTAATTGAAAGAATCTCCTTAAAAAAAATGTTGTATAAAAGATTATTGTAGGTATTTCATTTCTGTTTAACTACTGAAAATAAATAAAATATTTTGTATTTATTGATACAATAATTTAGAAGTGGAAGGATTTAAAATTGTAAATAGATATATTTATATAAATGCGCTTATATAAATATGTTCTAAATATCATTGCATGCAATACATGAATTTACTTAAATACTATATTTACTTAAAGTTATTCAAATATACCATAATCACGAGGAATAAATACCAAGGAGAATCGAAACCAACATCATAGAATATATATATATATAGCTTAAATGTGAACCATTCAATAATTAGAATTCATTGCACAGATAAACTTCAAACATTTTATATAAAACCATAGCAACAGTAAATATACTTCCATATTTACATTCATGGTATCGAAACCTACTACCATCTGAAATATTTAATGGTCAAAATTGTACAGAAAGAAACAAAATCTCTCCAAGAGTAATTCTACTATGGATTCGCTCCATTTCTATACCCTTAGATAAAGACAAAGAGAAAGAACGTACCTTATAAATTGAGAATGTATGAAGTTAAATTGTTTCAGTATGGTATCAGGAGTCATAGATTCGAACCTCGTTAAATACAACTAGAAGTAAACCACGTCAATAAAAAGAATAAAATGGTTAGAAGGAATTCCTTAATAGAGTCAAAGGTTATCATAAAAAAATGGACCTATAGTAGTAATAATGGAAAGGATAATGTAGGTTAAATGACCAAGGATCTTCATTCTTCTCTACAATAATTAAACAATAAAATACTAAAACCTAAAATTAAAGATTAAAACGTAAGATAAAAATATTAAAATAGAAAACTCCGAAATATTTCTATAATCATTCGATGCAAAAATATCAAACTCCAAATATTTCCATAATCATTCGACCGATTTTTCCATCCTTCAATGGCGGGCGAGAATGCGTTTGTAATTAAATTAGCCAATGGAAAATCATATATACATGGAAAGAAATGACTGGAAAATTATCCGATGGAAAAGAAAGAGAGATAAATCCATCTCCATCATTAGAGATATATGGAAAACTAGCTGAAGAAAATGAAATAACTAAATGTATCTATATGCAGCTCCATTGCATGCAAGATACTCAGAAAACATGCATTTTCGACTGATAACACTGTCTTGTCATGTTATTCGGCCTCCCTCTCTGTTATAAATATGTGATACCTACTGTTCTTTAATGCTGGGAAGTGAAGAGAAATTATTAGGTGAACATACATATATACTTATGAGAATACTTATTTTTTTATATTGTTTTTAAATTTTTTATTTAAGTGTAACATAATTCATCTCCAAAACAATCTACTTTAAGTGTAACCATTTTTTATTATTAAATACTAATATTGATTCTATTTGTTGTGGTGAGGAAAATTTTCATTGTTGTTTTCCATGAACATTTGTAGAGTATGGTGAATTTCTATATGCTATGATAGTTAGAGTGCATTGTTGTGTGATGGTTTATTAATATTTAACTCCTATTTAGTATTGTTTGTACTTTATAAAAAAATTTGCCAAGACTTCACAATATTTTATAATTTAGTAAAGTATTCGCTAAGAATTTACAAGGTCTTATAATTTATTGGAAGATTCACCAATATTTTACAAGGTTTTAGAATTTAGTGAAAGATTTGCTAAGATTTTTCAAGATTAAATAATTCAATGAGAGATTTGCCAAATATATATATATATACATAATATGACATTGATAAAATAAATTTCATATTTTCCTATATATCATGTGAATTTGCCGATTTATTATATATAGAAATTTAGGGCGGGTTCTTAAAACTTTCTTTGCTTCTCTTTTCCAAATTTTTGTCTTAGAAAGAATGGATGAGACATCCAGGAATATTGTTTCCCTAGAGAACACCATGGGGAATATTTTTGAAAGTATTTTTGATGAATTTAGGGGCAAGACAGACCTCATTAATGATATGGACATACAGGTTAAATCCCTCTCTCATAAATAAAGTGATGTCTTGGAGGAGAATATTTGTAGAGTGGAAAAATATAATACCCAACTAGCTAATGAGGTTTCCCATTTTTAGGTCTCTGTCAATGATCTTTGTGAAGAAGTTGCTCCTCTAGATCAAGAAGATAATAACCACTTGCTTGATGAAAATCAACCTTTGAAAGAAGACTATGATTCCTTGCTACTATAACTAATAAAGAATGATAATACTATTAGGGATTTGTAGGAGTGCAAGCAAAGCCTTCAATTATACATCAACCAAATATAGGAATCTAAGAAGAAGTTTTCTTATGTTGTTCAGATACCATTCTCACCTATTACTTATTCTACCTTTGATAATCTTGCTTGTATCCCGACTATTTGTAAACAAGATGACAATAAGAAATATGCTAATGATATTTTTATTTCATCTCATGATTTGTTGACTAATGATGCTATTTCTCCTAGATTTGAGAAGCACATTGCACATATAGGGTCCTAAATGCTAAGAAATATGGGGTATGGAAGAAGAGGACTTGGGAAGAATGGACATGGTATTCTTGTTCCTATTATCCTTGAAATGAAATCACTATGAATGGGTCTTGGATATGATGTTTCTACACTTATTTTTGCCAACATCATGAAAGTGTTATTTGCTGTTGGAGGTATTGAGATTGAGATGTTGGAAGAGAAACCAATTGTTGAAAGTGTTGAAAATATTGTTTAATTAGTTGTCTCTGATGAGCCATAAAATTTAGAATGTCATTCCAAATGGAATTATTGCTAATATGCATGGTTTTTCTTCTCCTATTGGTGAATCATAAGCTAATCCTACATCATGCTTTGTACCAAAACATAAAATTGTGCCATTTCATCAACTTGATCATAAAAATTGAAATAATTATCCTAGGAATTAGAATTCTATGAAATTGTGAAATTCTATAACAAAGCACATCCTTGAGCCTGGGAAAATATCACAGTAAAAGAATTAGCAAGGAAGAAGAATTGCATTGAAAACTAGTGAGAATTGAGCAGTAAAATCAAACATGCAAAGAACATGAATTCGAATCCATGTTAGTGTAGAATAGGAAATATCACCACTACAGTGCTCTAGAGGTTCCAAACTCAACCGATTGTTAGTGAACCGAAGCTTATGTTAGTTAACTGATTATGAAGGGTGCATTAGTGGGTTTAGCATGCAAATCCAGATGTAGAGAGCACATTTTATCACAGTCAGTTGCAATCAGAGCTCAAACCCCCCACCAGAGTCATGAACACAGGTGGACTGAACCAGATCACTGAGTTAGCTCATAAAATGTAGGGAAATGACTCTACATGGCCTAAATTCATGCATGTAGGGTGCATCAAGTGGATAATGTGTCCTAGATGACATATTCACACCACTAGGGGTTCAACAACATTATCCAATACTATGAAAATGGAAATAATACTAAGGTGGACAAATATTGGAGTACTAATTATCCTAACACCACCCCTTAATCCAAAATTGGACAACCTAGGCCTTGGTAACTGAGAGCAAAGTTCACCTAAACAATGAAATTTTTTTTTCATGAAATTAAGTAAATGGGGAAATCTCATGGCAAAAAACCCCCCCTCAAAAATGAACAGCGGGGAACTCAATCATCCTTCACACTAAGCATAGATATCAGATAGGAAAATATTTTCTGAATGAAATACTTTGTAAAACTGTCTGCAATATCCTCCTTTGTAGGGTAGTAATGTAGTACGATGGTCCTATTGTGCAATAGTTCACTGATGTAGAGCATATGAACCTCAATCTACCATCTTGGATCATGGTAGACCTCTTTGAAGGATTGTAGCTAAGAAAGACTCCACCATCATCTAGCATCTCTTTAAGAGAAGTGGATCTTTATGACATAGTGCAAGGTTTGCAACTCGATACTGAGATATGGTTTTTTTATTGTTAGATGGCTCCCCAGTTATGTTCCCAACAACTTCAAGGACTTTGTGAGCCCATTTTGGCCTTAGACATGAATTGGGAGGAGCTGTCAGTTCTGGATCTAGATATGCTTGATCATCATTCTCAACATCAAGATCTGATTCAACTTGGTCCTCATCAGAAGAGACATCATTTTGATCTTCATTAGGTGCAAATGGAGTAGGAAGATCAGATCTACCTTTTTCTTCAACTGACTATAGATCATGTAATGGATCTTTATTGAACTGGACACTTCTTCCAATGAAGCATATTTTGGTTGAAATCTCCACCAGTTTTTATGCCTTTTCATATTCTTCATATCCCAGTAGAATGCATTCAATACTTTGGGGTTTAAGAGCTTTTATTTTTTTTTAGCTAAGATTCTATCCCATGCCTTAGATCTAAAAACCCTCAGGTGAGAGGCTTATGTCCCTTCAGTGCTTCAAATGGAGAGACCCCATCCATAGATTTGTGGGGTGCCCTATTCCGAATGTATGAATCACATTTCATTGCTTCTTCCCAGAGATATGGTGGAATATTCCTTGCTTCAAACAAACATGTATCCATTTCTTTCGATTCTCTAAGAAGCACAAAACTGCTGCAACTCTCCCTTGATGTACTCCCCTGCATTGTCAGATATGAGTGATTTGATCTTCTTCCCAATAGTGTTCTCAACCAAGGCCTTGAAGACTTTGAAGGTATAAAATACCTCATACTTCTACTTAAGAAAGAAGATTCAATAGAACCTAGAGTAGTCATCTATGAAGGTTAGAATATATTTCGATCCATTCATAGAAGTTGTGGGCATCAATCCTGACAGATCACTGTGTATCAAATCAAGTGTGGAGGAAAATCTCTTTGCCTTCCCAACATCAAACTTTCACTCTTGATTCTTCCCTACCAAGTAGCCTTTGTAGATTCCTTGAGAGAATTTTATGTCAGGAAATCCTTCAACCATATCTTCCTTGTGCAACTATTGTAAGTACTTGAAGTTTAGATGGCCAAATATCTCATCTCAGAGTCTTCTAGTCTTGTTTGCATTGGTCAATAGATAAATTTGATCTGAATATGGAGGAAAATAGGAGAAATCATATGCCTTTGAAGCATGGTTTGCAACACCTTTAGTTTTTAGCTTCCTAGATGAGATTTCTGCAATCTCAACTATGACAAGTCCAAAAACAACTCTCTTTGGTGAACTTGTGTGTGTCATCTGATAAACATATACCAATTTTGTTGCTAGAGAAGGCACATACAAAACATTGTTGAAATTTCCATGCTCCAGTTGTGACATTACCTTCGACATAGATCTGTGAATCGTAGCCCAGGACCATCGGTAAGATCTAGAGAATAAAAATATTCTCTGGAGGCAACCATGTGGTTGGAGGATCTAGAATTTATGATGAAGGCTTGCAATTGTCAGAATCCAACCGTCAGTGCATTTTCACGTCCCCTCCCATCGATCCAATGCAAGGAAGGGAACATGACTACATATCTTGGGATTTTTTACCAAAACTCAGCCCCATTCATTAGATTCATACAAATAAAAACCTATGTGTCTGTAGATCTATCAAACACAACGGAAGTAAAATTATTCTACAGACATATATCATACAATTTCCAGCATATTGATAGCATTCATCAATTAATTAAAACAATGTTGAATTAAAACATGTAGAGAGAATACTTATCGCGATGTAATGTTGTCCCAAGCAACTACCTATGTCGCTGTAATGTTCCACCCAACCATAGGCCAATTGTGTTCATCAATCTCTCAACACAGCTGCCACCCCTGAGTTGGGCATGATTTCTATGATGAAAAAGGGACTCTCAAGCTTAGCATAGCCCAAGCAACATCATATCTAAGCCAAGCTAGCCCACATCTAGGTTTATCAGACCAATGTGAACCCTTCTATTTTTGGATGCTTGCACTCAAGCTAAAGAAAAAACAATGGATACCCAACCCATACACATCAAGCTCAATTATTGGGCATGGATACACATTTTCAACAATGGGTTTTACAAAACAAGATGGCCATGGGTTTTCCTAAATCATTTCCAATCAAAAACGCATTGTCGGGTGGGGAAAATAACCATACGGAGGAAAACAGTTACTCCCACAGCTATATGAGCATTCAGTGGGCCAAAACGGCCTCTATTGACCCCCCCAAATCAATTTCCCTTCTTCCCCACTGTTACACAACAAAAAAACGCCCTACCCAGCTAGAAAAATGAAGGAAGCGACATAAATTTCATGGATAAAAATGCCCAGCAAGCTCCCCAACTTGTGATAGAGGAAAGGAAATGGGGAATAATGGATTGGGGAGAAAATTCGTGACCCCTTTCTTTCCCAGGAAGCCAAACACGTTTTTTCCAAAACTGATGGCTTGCCCATACCCGAATTTGGACAGCCATACCTCTCCATTCCCCAAGTCATTAACTATCTCAACCAACTCATCAAAGAAATAAATGATTTGGTACAAAATTCAACATGGGTAGTTGAGGGTTTATGGGTTCTCTCATTGAAACTTGGCTTGACTTGATTGGATCCAAGGGTTTGAATATTTACCTTCGAATTCCTTGTAAAAATCATGCCCCCATCTCTTGTTGCATTGCATTGCATAGCTAGTTGTGGGTATTTTATTAAAATGCATATTTACATAAGCTTTGCAATTCCATTGTTCCTGGCTAGCATGCAAGCCATATGCATCACTAAATCGATGGCGGGGCCTTGGACTTGAGATCCTCACCACGATTTTATAATGATATTACATCATTTACATTTTAATGCAATGGGGTCAACTCGTGTGGAATCTCTCATGATCATCTGTCTCACTTCCAGAATCAATATTCCTTGTGTCTTCTCAGAGGGAAAAGTTGCGTTGTTCAATAATTTTGGTCATTTGATCTATCTTCTTCTTCATGAAGGAATTCTCTAGATGGTTTCCTTTCTTGCAATAGGTATACTTGGTCTTCTCAAACCTCTTTTGCTTATCCTTCTTGGAGTTGGAGTCTCCTTCTAATGGATTAGGTTTCTCCTTTGGCTTGGATTCATATTGCTTCATGTCCTTTCCCTTCTGATTCCCTTTAGCATTCACACCTTTGGACTACCAAGCCATAAGAGCCTGATTCTTGGAGGCTTGCATCGCTCCCATTTGAATTAGTTTGTCCTGTTCTTGGATTAGGGATTCTATGAATGCATCTAAAGAAGGAATTTTCTAGTTGAGGATTGGAAATATCCCAGAGTGAAAGGTGGACACAAATACTGAAAATTCAAGGCCAATCTTGCATAGGATGGAAAGCACCAACTGCGAATCCTTCTTGTCAATTCCACATTGTTTGCACTGCATAACCAAGACTTGAACTTTGAAAAGAAATGTTGTATGGTTTCGAAACTGCTGGGTGGAAGACAAATTAATTCATTCTTTGAAACTTGGCCTATCAACTCATCTTTCTTTCCAAAGAGAGTTTCAAGCTTGTTCCACACCTCCCTTGGGGTTTGAAATCCATCAATATGGAAGAGTAAGTCTCTAGAGATGTGAATACACATAAAACCAAAAGCCTCATCTAACTTGTTCAGTTACTTTTATTTCTCAACAACTACCCGAGGTTCAACCTCATTGCGTATTGTGACCTTGTACAAAATCTTGTTTTGAAGCACAACCTGCATAATTACCCTCCAATCCAGATAATTGAAGGGTGTCAGGATTCTTGGTGTCAAAGGAGCATTTGAATTCTTCATCGACAACTACTGGAGCGAATGAAAATTGCTATTGCTGCTTTTCAAAATCTTGTAGAAAAATCTCAAAATGAAGATAAACCAGATCTACTAAGCTCTGATACCATGTGAAATTCTATAAGAAAACAGATCATTGAGCTTGGGAAAATATCACATTGAAATACTGAGTAAGGAAGAAGAATTGTAGTGAAAAGTAACTAGAATTGAGCAGTAAAATCAAACATGCAAAGAAACTCAGCTATGCATCAAAACTGGTCTCATATTCCATTAGTCTATATAGTAAAATAATACAGTAAAATTGAGAGAATTCGATTATCCAGGAGGAATTCGAAACCATGTCATTCTAGCATAGTAAATATCACCACTACAGTGCTTTGAAGGTTCCAAAATTAACTGATTGTTAGTGAAATAAATCTACTATCAATCAATTGATCATGAAGGGTAGATCACTAAGTTTAGGATGCAAATAAAGGTAGAGAGGGTGAATTTGATCACAATCAGTTGCAATCGGAGCTCAAACCCCCCACTAGAGTCATGAACTTGGGTGGACTAAACAAGATCACTGAGTTAGCTCCTAAAATGTAGGGATCTAACTCTGCATGGCATAAAATCATACATGCAGGCCACATCAAGTGGATAATGTGTCCTATATGACATATGCACACCACTAGGGGGTCAACAACATCATCCAATACTAGGAAAAGGGAAATAATACTAAGGTGGACAAAGATTAGAGTATTAGTTATCCCAACATAAATATGGCAACTTTGATTTCAAAACATTGTAGAAAAGATGTGATATACACAATCATGGATTAGTCTTGACTACTTGGGTAGACTGTAGTTGGGTTGATGAATGACCATGGTATTTTTTGAATAGATGCTTGAGGACTTCATACAGATGTGTATCTTTGATTGTACTATTGTATAGTGATCCTCTTTACTTCGTTTGATTTATTTGGATTGGTCGATTGCGATTTGACCAGAGAAGAAATATGACTGAGATTCAATTGATATATTTATTTTGATTTACTTGAGAGTGGTCAACTGAGATTCTTCTAGTGGTGACATTCAATTGAAGTTTCAACTAGATTGTTCGTTGATTGAGTTTCGATTGATATTGTTTTGTTTTTTTTTGTTATTGATGTTTTTTTATCCCTCAGTTGTGTTTAAAGGGGGCATAAATTTAAGTAAATTGAATATTTTTGATATGTAAACCCAAATGATGTCGGAATGTCTACTCAAAATATAACTTGCTCAGTCTGACTAAAAATTGATTGACTAAGTTGCTCATTGTTTATTACGAGATATGATTGGGTATTGTTGCAATTACATAAGTCATGGATGGACATAAACTATATTTCTAGATAGAGACTACTTATTTGTTGTGATATTTCCTAATAGATTGATCGACTAGATTGTGATGTTTTGTTTTCTAATCGATTGATTGATTGGGACTATTTGAATATTAGCATGGAAAATTGTTTGATGGATTGGATGACTGCATTGAGTTCTAATGAAGGATTTTAAAATGTTTCAGACTTCTTCCAAGAGTATTATTGTACTAGGATTTACCAATGTTTGTGGTTCAGGTCAAATTAACGGGGGAATGCTATGTAATTTGTTCTTTCCTCCAAGCTAATTTTACAGGATGGGTGTTGGAACCTATCATTCATTGGTAACCTAACCTAGTAAGAATAAGGTATCTAACCATTCTAAGGATCCAAACACCAATTAAATTATGAATTAACCATGTCCACTTTGAGTCCTCAAATCCACGATCCACGAATAATTATTGTTAGCTACCACTATGTGGTCCTCTAGTTTTTTATTGGGTACTCATATGTACCTCTTTATAGATGGTTATTATTAACCATTATATCACCACATAATGGGATCATGTAGATCATATGCCCTTTGTATCCTGCTCATTGCACTTAAGTGGAAATGGTATCTTTTGACACCATCGCTCTCTTGGAAAATTTGTTGTCACTTCTGCTATTTATTTTCCTATCCCACATGCTTGAGATACCATTTGAGCATCAACCCATGGAATTATGCATCTAGGTCATGTATACTTAGTGACTTCAACATGGTTAGTAGATGATACCTAAACCTAGAGCCCTAAAAGAATCTTTTAGCAACCCATGGCTAAAAATATTTGATCTTGCAACCAAACATGGCCTCCTAAGGGTGTAATTGGCATTTTATTGAGTAATTTGTTTCCTTAGGTGGTTTTATCAATATGTATCTATCTTAGTGCCTTGGAATGTCATTCTATGTAATAATACCATGCCTTCATCCCTAAAGAAACCATTTAAGAATTAAAATCCATTAGTAATGAAATAAAGCACCATGCATGACTTTGTAAGGTATCCATGGTGCTATGTATATAAGTCTTAGGGACATGGGGTCTTGGAAAACTTTAAGGAAGGAGACATGAACCTCATGACATGATGGAATCTTCTCTCCATATAGGTATAAAAAATGTTCCCTCTTCCAACCACACATGCCCTCGTGAGGCTAATATCACTGGATTATGATTAAGCATGTCAATATCACTAAGTGGTTTTTAGTAGTATCTACATCTCTTAAGGCCTTGGAAATGATATTATAGACAAGAAGGTCATGTGTTTGGCACTAAATAAATCATTGAGGCATATAATCGATGAACAACTCTTTAAGGCACTATGCATGACTTCGTATGAGTATCCATGGAACTATGTATCATAGTTTATGGCCTTGGAACATTACACATGGCAAGTGGGGAACACCTGAACCTTTATCCTTAAATGAATCCTCTATCCATTGAGGGTGAATGATTTTTCCACCACCAACCACACATGGCCTCTTGAGTGTATAATTTGTTTATGATTAAGGATGTCGGTTCCAAAAGGTGGTTTTGAGTAGTATGTGAGTGTCTCAAAGACTTGGGAATGATGTTCTAGTGAACAAGTCCATGTCTTTGGCCCTAAATAAATCATCAAGGTATCCAAAATCATGAACACTACCTAAAATTTCAATGTATGACTTCATGGGGGTATCTATGGAACTATGTATCTAGGTATTGTGGCCTTTGGGCCTTGGACATGGTTAGTGGAGGATATGTGGAACCCTATTTCTAGAAAAATATTTTAGTCATCTAAGGCTTCGTATATTTCCTCCAACAACCACACATGGCATCTTGAGGGTATTAATGGGCTACGATTGAGTATGTTGGTGCATTTAGGTGGTTTTGAGAATTATGTTAGTGTCTTGAGTGCTTAGGAATGGCATTCCAAGGAAGAATATCATGCATATAGGCCTTGATAAACCATTGAGGAATCCTAATCCATGAACAATGCCTCAAAGTACCATGCATGACGTTGCATGGGTATCCATTGTGATATGTATCTAGGTCTTCTGATCTTGTGTCATTGGATGTGGTTAATGGAGGATACATGAACCGTGATCCATAGGAATATTCTATCTATCAAGGGCTAAGAATGTTTCATCCACCAATAACACATGGCCTCCTAAGGGTATCATTGGCCTATGATTGAATTGTATGTTTCTTGAGATGGTTTTGATAAATATGTATGTGTCCTAGGGCCTTGGGAATCACTTTCCAAGGATGAATATGATGCCTATGGACCTAAAGAAACCACTAAGGAATTCAAATCCATGAACAATGCCTCTATGCATCAATCATGAGTATATAGGAGTATCAATGGAATTATGTATCCAAGACTTGTGGCTTGGGGTATTGGATGATTTTCAAAAATATGTACATGGAAATGTAAAAGAAGCTTCTAGGAATCCAAGGTAATGGATGATGTGTCAAAGCACCACACATGATCTATCAATAGCATCAATGATCTTTGAGTGGGAATATTGTTGCCATTAGAAGTTTTTTAGGACTAGGTATAAGTCTCGGTATTATGCACATGGTTCAGTAAGGAACCCATCTCTAATAATTTCAAAGGATCATAACATACAAAAAATCCAAAAATAATCCAATTTAGGTAGAGATTCTTTAAATTTCACTAATAGATAGAATAGCATCTTCATAGCTTGATCTAAGAGAAACCCAAAATCATCTTGATTATAAAATTTTGACAACTTGTCCTCAATTTCAGTTAACATTATGCCATCACAAATAGTCTTTGGCCTTTTCCAATGAAATAAAGGCCATCTAAATATGCCCTAAGAAGGAAAATTAGAAATTAGGCTTTCACTATTTATTTTATTGCTTCAAAGCCATGAAAGATGCTTCAAATCACAATATCTAATCCCTTTAGGATATGTTTTGCCTCCGAGAAGGATATGGATTCAGTTGAGAGGATTTGGGAACTAAGTGTGGGTTTTAGGGCACCGGATGTGATAAAGGGAGGAAACCTTGTAAGCATTATTCTCTAAAGGAATCTTCTAAGGATCAAGGTAATGAATGAGACCTCGATCAACCACTTAACATTGGTATATGCCATATTTTGTCATTCAATTGCAATATGCACACCATTAGTATATTTTGAGCTTTAGGGATGGGCCTCGAACACAGTAAAATTAGGCTGATCACAAAGTTAAGGAAAGAGAGTAATAAGGAAAGAGAGTCATATTGTTCCATTGTTGGAAGGAAAGAAAGCGTTCCATAAGGGAGTCGTTTGAAAGGATACCTCAAAAATAAAGGAGTCGTTATCAGGTTGACCTTACTAATAAGGGAGTCGTTATCCATCCGTAACTCTAGTAAAGACTATAATAGGGATATGGAAGTAACCCCAACATACTTTTGCTTAAATAATAATTGAGGGGAATATTAGAAGGAGTAAATTTTCACGGTAGGAGCCTACCTCCTGGCCCATCGTTTCATTCTCGAGGACTTGCCTTAGTAGACTGTATATCGAACAAACATACAGATCTGTTGCAGCTTGCACTGACTAATCTTTTATCTAACATTTATTCTATGCAAAGTGATAATTACTAATTATCTTAAATAGAAAGTTTTACACAGATAAATATAAAAAAAATTCAAAGGAATAAATACCCAGAAACGGTTGTAAGTTGGCATTACCCAGGAAATGTTCTTCGGGGATATTGGGAAAGAGTTATTATTAACTGGCAGTAACATAGGAAATTCGTGTGCCTTATTTCCTGCTGCTTAGTGCAGGAAATTATATTATAAGAAAATGATGTCAGTCCATTTCCACTGAATGAGGACTAAACTTGGAAATATGAATTGTGCATTGTCAGTACTATGATTTTTTTTGGGAAAGATCCCTTGAAATCAGCACAGTCACAATTAGTAGCCATGCTATAAATATGTGATATCCATCGTTTTTTCAATGTTGAGAAGTGAAGAGAAATTTTCATATGCAAATACATAGTGTCTCGTTGGTGAAAAGAAATGGCAAAACATGGTGTCATTATATCTGTGGTGTATATGGGGTTCATTGCAATCCTCTTCTTGATGCTGGCAACTCAGTGTAAGATTGGTTACTTTTATTTTTGCTTGATAAAATAAATTTTATCTTTATTTTAATCATTATCTTTTGGTTGTTTTTTAGACCTTTCTGCTGTCGTAGAGGCTGGTGATTGTGATCCGTATACTGGTTGCACAACCGGTGCTTCCTGCCCTGCAAGCCATCCTCTTTGTAAGCAGGGACAATGTTGCAGCTTCCTGCCACCTGCTTATCATATGCCATAGAAACATCTTTGTTTGGGAAAAATATTTTACCACATGGGAAAAATATTTTATGATGTGAATTACTGAGTTTATATTTAAATAAAAAAATGAAAATATTTTAATAACTACATTACTTTATTTATCTATGTTTGTGTTCTCTGAGAATGTCATATCTTGAGAATAAGTATTTTAGATCTTGTTTATTGTGGAAACTTTTGTTATTAATATTAGTAATGATTTTTGAAGAATTTTTATTAATCTCGTTTAGCAAAAAGCTTTGCACGTGTATTTTAAAAGCATTAATTATAAATGATGTTACAATTTTTTCAACTCTAATATAAATCTGAAATATACATTACAATAGTAGCAACAGTATATTGATGTTTTACATTTGTTTGTGTTACAATGAATAATTTTCTTATGTTTTTGTTCAAAAGTATGGTAGTAGTTATAAAAGGTGCTATAAGGAATTTGTGTATCTTATATCATGATGTGTTGCAAACCTTATAAACAAAATACATGCCTTTTACATTCCTGGTAATGGGAAGTAGCTTGATTCACAAATTAGTTTACCCAAAATTATGATTGTATCATTTAACTTATTATTAAGGGAAAATGAATCAATTTACAAGTATGCGTCCCATGTCCTCTAAAACTTACTTTAAAAAGTTTTTTAATCGAATTTCTTCACTTTATTTAATCTTAAAAATTCTGGATATAATCTCAAACCCATGCACCCAAGAATCCCTTTATACAATTCGCTCTTTTGAATTATCTTCTTCCTCTTATAAGTTGGATTGTTAACTGAATAATGTTATTATAGTTCCCAAATACAAAAGGGTTAATCTAATGTACTCCAAGTTACCCACAAAGAATAGATATAAAGATATAATTTACGAGAGTTCAATAGTTGTATGATATATTTATTTTTTTATTTGTTCATGGAATGATGAAAACACTTTATATTTATGAATTTTCAGTACCACTAAGATTACATGCATTAGATTATTTATCTCAGAAGCCAACGATTAAGTAATAAACATATGATGTAATACAAGTTTTTTTAAACAAGATATTACATTAAAAGGGTAAATACTTATAAGAGCTTAAATATAAAATCAGGAATATAAAATGGAATTATTAAATTATTTTGATAATGAAATTATTAAAAAAGCATTAATATAAAATCAGAAATATAAAATGATTAATTTGAATTTGAGTTTAAAATTTAATATAATTTTCTATTATAAAATAAATAATTTAAAATCACTAAGTTGAAATTATAGTTTGATGAGGATAATAAATATACTTTAAAAATAATTTTAATTTTTTATAACTTAAGAAATAAATATATATAATCCAAAAGAATAGATATAAAAAATAGATTTATATTCAATTTATATAAAATAGTAAAATCAATATTTTCTTTTCATTTATTTTATATAAATAACAAACTCAAGATTGCATACAAACTACATATAAGTTTATTACGTTTTCTATAAAATATTTCAATAAAAAATTGTTTTTGTGATGTTTTGACTTTTTAATATTAAGTTCTATTTTTTATTTCTTTTGTATCATATAAATAACAAACTTGCCATTATTAAAATTACATACAAACCACATTTTGTTGTGTTTTCTATAAAATATTTCAATAAACTGTTTTTTTTGTAATGCTTTAATGTTTTTTAATAATAAATTTTATTTTTTCAATAAAAAATATATTGATAAAACAAGAAAAAACTATAGCAAAAATATTTAACTAGTTTAAATATCTTTCATGAATTTAAATACAATTTAAAAATTATTAGTAATAAAATATTTGAAATCTTTAATTTTCAGTTAATTTCTTAAATTACTTTCTAATATTTTATATTATAATGATGATTTAAGCAATTGTTTATATATATATATATGAAAAAGTCTTTTTACAAAGAATGTAATATGAAGGAAAAGAGATATATTAAAATGAATTTGTTATGTACACCGTAATGGTTGTCTTGTTATGGTTTTTTAAACTAAAGGAGCGAACAAGCAGTTCTAATAAATTCTAATGATATCCTCAATAAACAATTTCCGTTCCGTAAATACAATAGTTTTAAAGTTGCTAAAAAATTAACAAATTCTGAAATATTTTAACGATTTCCACTATTGAGGAAGATGGCTACAAGGAATTCAATGTTCATGGCACTAACAGCCTCACAAGGGAATGATGAATCACTTGCTAGAGTGAATACTCAATTCTGTGTTAAATTTGCTTACATATTACTTAGTGTTGATCTCATTGGATATCTCTCTTAGCATTAAATTCAAAATTTAAATATCATTTGTAAATTTTATAATATGAATATTCAAATAATAATAATATTATAGAATTTATGAGTCTTAAAAGTGTAAAGAATTACATTGAAGTGATTTTTCATTTTCAACCCTTTTAATATTACAAAGATGACAAATTATTTTACTATGGAGGTCGTAAGAATTTGTTCTTATTTTAACAATGTTGATTTTCTCTTTATATGTAATAATAGCTTTAATATTATAACTATTATTTAGAGTCACATATTCTTTGACTCCTCATACATGGTATCTTTATGGCAACATGACATAATCCACAAGTAGTTTTAGGTTAGAGAGTATGAAAAAATCATAGGAGACCTCATGTATCTCATATCATTTAATTTGTTTTTATACATTAGTTACCTAGTCATAGCCGTGGTCTAAATGGGGGAGAGACTTGCTTCTATGAGAGGATAGCAAATGGTGTATTGTCTTTAATTTTGAGGTTACTAGGATGATGAAGATGGGTTAATGCCCACTGAGACCAACTACACTCTATCACCATAAGAAGATTATTTAAATTGATGTAAAATTTTATTTCAGTTTTAAAAAAATCTTAGAAAAACACATTCCTAGGTCATCATAATTATATGTTATATATTCCATGAAGTTGATATTTAGTTTCAAAACTATATAAAGATATATATTTTAATTTTAAAAAATTATTATTTTTATTAAATTTGGATATTTCTATTTTGTGATATGAATATTAAGTCGGCAAATCATAATTTACATATAAAATTAAATTTATATAAATACGTCTTAATTCAAGATATACCAAGTATGATATACCTAAGTGTAGGGATAAAAAACTTGAGGAAAATTTTGTAAGCCTAGAAATTTGATTCGGCTGAATGAGTCAATGAAATAAAATCTTTAGAAGAAAATTTTTAAATTAAGAATTTAATACTTGAGTCAGTGAATTCGATAAATTCCTATTACATTCTTAAAAAACAATTTCAGTGCCATAAATACAATCGTTTTAAAGCTGTTTCAAAATTAACAAATTTTGAAATATTGTAACGATCCCCACTATTGAGGAAGATGGCTACGAGGAAGTCGATCGGATCTGGGTTCCTTTTTTGTAAATTTTTTGTTGAATCTTCTCATTGGTCTGAATAAATCATTAAACTTCATATTGGAATAGTTGATTTCAATGTTCATTGAACTAACTGCCTCACAAGGAAATGATGAATCGCTTACTCAATTCTGTGTTAAATTTGCTTACACATCACTTAGTGTTGATCGCATTGGATATCCCTCTTTGCATGAAATTCAAAATTTAAAAATCATTTGTAAATTACAGAATATGAATTTTTAAATAATAATAATATTATATAAAATAATGGTGATGATGGGAATTAATTTTGATTGAGATGAACTTTAATTTATGGAGTCTTAAAAGTGTAAAGAATTACATTGAAGTGATTTTTTATTTTCAACTTTTTTAGTATTATTACAAAGATGACAAATTGTTTTACTATGAAGATTGTAAGAGTTTGTTTTTCTTTCTTTATGTAATAATAGTGTTATTATTATAACTATTATGTAGAGTTACATCTTCTTTGACTTCCCAAGACATGGTAAGTTTATGCCAACATGACATAATCCACAAGTAGTTTTAATTTAGAGAGTATGAACAAATCATAGGAGGCCTCCTATCTTCCATGTTGTTTAATTTGTTTTTATACATTAGTTATCTAGTCATAGCCATGCTCTAAATGGGGGATAGACTTGCTTCTATGAGAGGATACGAAATGGTGTATTGCCTTTAATTTTCAGGTTACAATGATGATGAAGATGGTTAACATCCACTGAGACTAACTAAGGTCTATCAAACCTTCAGAACATTATCTAGATTGATGTAAAATTTTATATCAGTGATAAAAAAACATTGAAAGAAGTATTCCTAGGTCACCATGTAGTTATATGCTATAAAACACTTATGGATTTTCTCTATCCTTCTCCATGATTCTCTAGAGATGCTTAACCCCAAACTTCACCTCCACATAAGATAAAAGGAGTGACAAGACTAACAATAATGAGTTTCTTTTTATGTTGAAGCCAAATATCTATTGATTTACAATTGTTTTCAAGTCCATAATAAGCTTTCCACCTTTTGTTAATCCATTTTTTTTAATGTTATAGCTCTAGTTAATCTTGCGATCAATTGATTCCATGAGATTTGTATGAAGTCACTTCCTCCATGTTTTCGTTGTCATACATGAAATTAACATAAGGTTGAATACGTCAAAATGGATAACACTTTTTGGCCAAAAGTAACATCGAAAATTCATTTTTTTACTCATTTATTAAATTGAAGCCCTTAAAAATCACGTTTCGACGTCAAAAAAAATACCAAATTATAAGAAATTATCTTTTCTTTCCAATATATATATAATAGAAAAATAAACAAATACAAGTCATAAACTAAGTACAAGATTATAATTGGAGGAAATCATTCATAAATAAAAAACTAGGACTAAATTAATGGAAGGAAGAATGATTTACAGAGTTTGGTTACAGATAAATACACCATGATGTTTGTCTGCAAGGGTGTACAATCTGCATTCTCCCTCTGGTGCTTCTTCTTGGTATCTTTCCATCCTCCACATTTCCTCTATCCTCTTTTCTTTCCTTTACCGCATTGAGTGGAGAAACTCCAATCACTACTATTTAGCTTTTGTTGCATGGAAGAATAAGAAAGCATTATTATTTTTACAAAAACCATGTCAAAACCTGTTATGAATATTATATGTATGTTAATTAAAGTTATTAATTATTAAGTGAAAGGGTGTAACCCTTCACTATACACGCTCAAGCCTATAAAAGCGAGCCTCATTGTAATTATTAATCATCCATTATCAAACATATTATCTATTTTACTCCATATTTATGGCTTATCGTATATACCACATCTTCTGGTAAAGTTATTTGTGTGAAGCAAATAATTATTTGCTCCATTTGGTATCAGAGCGCTCCGATTCTCGGACACTTATTGATTCTGGACCTTGGCCATATTTTTTGCTTGTAGCCAAACTTTCAAGGATTCCTTGAACCCGGATCTGTGATCTAGGATTTTAGTCATCCATACTCAGATTTTCTGAACTCTTCTCAACTCTGCAAGCTTCTGCTCTCCTCGTCCACAGCATCCACCTCATCGCCCACCTCTCTAACCCCTTATTCCTCCCTTTCTACTGCTCGCTCTACTAGCCCCCGACCCTCCTTTCCCTCCTCCTCCTCTCGCACCCTGTCCTCCCATCCATTGCATCTCCTCTCGTCCATTCCTCCTCCCATCATTCACCCCGTCATTTCCTCCACCATCGCTGCCACCGTGACCTCCTCCACTCCTGCGTCTAGTCCCCACTCTGCCTCCTCTCTTCCACGACCTGCACACTCCCTCCACCATCTCCCTACTACACCCAAGCTCCTACTCCATTATACATCCTCCCGGTCGCTACAAGCTCTCCGCCCTGCTGTTGTGCCCTCACTCGCCCACGCCCATGCCCAATTCCACCGCGCCCTCGACCATCCTGCTGCCCTCTCCCTCATGCGTTTCCCTTCCACCTGCATGCTCTCCTCCCCTCATCTACCACGATCCCTCATACCTCCTACTGCACACCCATCCACCCAATGCCCAAGCATCACCAGAGCTACTCCATCCTCCGCACCAACTCCATTTCCACTCGCCTCTCCCTTGCTGTTGCTCACGCCCCCCTCTTCAACTCCTGCACCTTCCACCATCATCGCCTCACCCTTCAACCTCATAATTGCCTACCTCCTTCATGACGTAGACCGCCATCACCCACTCCTATCTCCTCCTATCAAAACCCTAATATTCCAAATTCAAATATATATAATATTATTTTTACAATATATATATCGTCCACTTCAGAAAAGAAATTTATAAAATTGAATTATTATTTAATAATACATATTATTATTTTCCCTTCACAAAAGAAAAGAAAATATTTATATGGTTATTGTTGATAATAATTGTAACTATTACAATTATTATATTAATGAAAAAAAAAAAGGAATATATATATATATATAATATTATTATTAAATTTTATTAATAATTATTATTATCAAAGAAAAATCAATTCTTTTGAAATAAGAATTGTTTGAAGAAACAATTATTAAAAATCAATTCTTTTGAAATAAGAATTGTTTGAAGAAACAAAGCAAATTCAAGTCAAAGAAGACCAAGTCAAAGAAGACATTAAAGACAAAGTCCAAGCAAGACTCCTTATTATCAAAGAAGTTGAAGAACACTTATCATCGAAGAAATCAAATCAAGGACAATCATTTATCGTTGAAGAAGTCAAAGTAAAGGAAGGCTTATCAAGAAGTCGAGACGCATTAATGACAAGGATGACCAAGTTTAAGAAAGACTCATCAAAGGAATCAAAGAAGATCATTCCACCGTCGAAGAAGATAGAAACCATGGAAGCCGATTTGCGAGAGAAATTAGAAGCCAAGTTAAAGCGCTATCGAAAAGACAATGAAGAATTACGAGACATTAATACACAATCAGAAGTAAGGATTGAACTACATAAGATACAAGAACGGTTCAATGAACAATCAATGTCCAACCAGAAAAATCACATAGAAAAATTATGTGCGCAAATCAAGGAATTAAAAGATGAAAGTGATTTCAATCAGAGATTGAAAAATCAAGATATAAAGAAGGAAATAAATAATTACAAAGCAGAAATAATATGCTTGAACAAAATCATTTGCGACAAAGATGAAGAACTAATGCAGTTACGACATAAATTAGAAAGTCAAGAATCAGAGGTCGGCCAGTGTTGACAACAGATAAAAGTTCTTCAACAACAAAATGACGACTCTAAAAAGACACATAAGTCAGAGATCGCGAAGAGTAATAAAGCATTATCTAACAATGCTGAAGAAATTTTTAGACAAAGAAATCATAACAAGATACTAGTCACAAAAATTAAGAAGTTGAAAAATAGCCGAAAGATAGAACAATCTATGGACGACATTGAAGGGAAACTTCTAGACAAGCAGGAAGAAAATACTTGTATCAGAAGTCATAATGAAGATCTTAAGGAACAACTTAAGACATCTGAAGATGACAGAAAATCACAAGTCAAATTGATTAAGAAGTTTCAAAATGATAATAGGTAGTTAGAAAACAAGTTGGAAAAGATACAGAACAAAAACTTAAATCCTCAAGAGATGAAAATACAACTTCCAACTCAGATCAATGCTCTAACGGCGACATTCGTAAGAGAAAATGACATCGTGAAAGTTCCTTATTGACACCCCAACCATAAAAACCGATATTTGAAAAAGTGGGAAATGTCGAAAGATAATGGTACTAATGTGATCAAATCTCCTGACGACACATCAGTACGGAATCCCATCAGTCCACAACAAATCAATTTGGGATGGATTGATCCGTCAATGTATCGGAAGTTATGCCCTACACTTAGCAGTTCGTATCGACATGTTTCATCAGCCATTACATCGCAAAGAACAATGCGACAAAATTATAAGGCTTTGAGGACAAAGCCTTTCTAAGAGAGTGGCAATGCTATGAATATTATATGTATGTTAATTAAAGTTATTAATTATTAAGTGAAAGAGTGTAACCCTTCACTATACACGCTCAAGCTTATAAAAGCGAGCCTCATTGTAAATTATTAATCATCCATTATCAAACATATTATCTATTTTACTCCATATTTATGGCTTATCGTATATACCAGATCTTCTGGTGAAGTTATTTGTGTGAAGCAAATAATTATTAATTAATAATTAATAATTATTAATATTTAAATAATTATATGTATGTTAATTAATAATTATTAATTATTAATATTTACATATAAGTAAGTAAGTTCTTTACTATGTATAATAAGAACTACATGTGGTGTAGTGGTAAGGGTATTTGGATAATGGGCGTGAGGTCCAAGGTTCAATCCTCCCTGATCATTTACTTTTTTCTTTTAAAATATAGAATTTCATAAATATATTGAATTTCATTATCATGTAAAGTGAGTTTTATACTTGCATATATTTCAGTGTATGGTGTTTTCTTGTTGCATATTTTCAGTGTAGATGTTTTTTTGTGGATGCATTGATTTCAGTGTATGGATGCATAGATTTAAGAGTATGGGGTTTTTTATTGCATATTTATCAATGTAGATGTTATTCCATGGGTGCATTGATTTCAGTGTATGTACGCATAGATTTCAGTGTATGGACGCATAGGTTTCAGTGTATACAATCGACGCATTGATTTCAATGTAGATTTCTTGGATGCATAAATCTTAGTGTGGATTTCATCGATGCATAAATTTCAGTGTATATGTTAATCATTGACTTTTTTTGATATCGAGTCTAAACTAGAAATGGAAGATTTGCATGCGAGAGATGCTATGAGACAAACTAGCGAAGAACCAAAAATACAGAACGCCAAACGTCGTAAAACATATCAAGGAAGAAAATCTTATGAAATGACAACAAAAGAATGATAAGAAGACTTGAAACGAAAAGCAGAAGAACAAAAAGAATTTATAAAAAGGAAGTTGGACGTAACGACAACAGAAGAATGAGAAGAACGAAGGAAACGAAATGCAGATCGACAAAAACAATATCGAAAAAGAAAGTTAGACGAATTGACAGCAAAAGAACGAACAAAACAAAACGCAGTTCAACAAAAAGAAAATCGAAAGAAAAAAAATTAGATGAATTGATAGCAGAAGAAGGAGAAGAACAAAGAAAATGAAACTTTGATCAACAAGGAGTGTATCGAGAGAGAAATTTGAAGCAAATGGAAGAACCAAAAAAATCATATTGCAGAACAACAAATAAATCAAAATGTACGAAATGATGAAATTACGGTAGAAGAAGGAGAAGAACAAACAAAACAAAACGCAGATCAAGAAAAAGAGAATCGAACAAAAAATTAGGTGAATTTTTCTATTTTCCAGTTTAACAATTTACTCAATCCTAAATACTTATTACTTGCATTATGATAATCCTCGTAAATATATCTATGTTTTCAACTTAACCTGTTCCTTAAAATGCTAATCAAACTCTGGTTTTGTGTCACCACCCACGACTGAAACTAGCCTAGATCCAAATCCTAGGCTCTATCAAGCGCCGAGAGGGATCAAATCTCCCGAGGTACAAACCTCTTCTCAGGTATTCCACTCAAGGAGCTTTTCGAGGAGAGGTTTGAACCTCAGAAGATTTGATCCCTCTCGGCACTTGATAGAGCCTAGGATTTGGATCTCGGATGGTATTTTATTATATTCATGATGGAGATGTATTATTCCTCCAATCAGAAGTGTCGTCATTTGTATTTGTAAGTGTCGCAAGTGTTGCAAGTGTTGCAACTTATATTAGACCACTAGTGTGGAGTCGCCCCTGATTATACTATGTGAGTGCGTTATTAGACTTCCTTAGGAGGTGAGCCCAGCTGGAGTTAAAGGAAAGTTAAGTTGTGTATAAATGGAGAGTGAGTGTGTCTCATTCTATTCATTAACTCACTCATCCAACTCACATTAGTTGAGAGAGGAGTGCGCACAAGTGGAGGAGGAGTAGCTGTTGTAGTCGTCTATATTTTGGGGATTGATCTTTGTGATCTTTGTATTGGGGCTTATACTCTATCTCTGAGGAAGTTGCAAGGTTTTTCACCTTCTTGGTTTTCCCTGGTGAAATTCTTTGTGTCCATTGTATCTTATGATTGTTATGTTCTGCGTGTTATTCTCTTAGTATGATCCTAGATAAAGTTTGAATGCAATTATCAAAAAATTAACATGGTATCAGAGCCATGCGAAGAAGAAGACATTGTGGAGCTGCAGATGCTAGGGATTCTTAATATTTGGGTTTCTCTCCTTGGATCATCAAAGGCAGGAGGCTAGGCTGACCCTCCTTGGAAGGGTGCATCTTTCTATCGAGACAGAATTCAATTCTGAGCACTTTTAGTTTTTGGCCCGTCACTACTACAGGAAATTAGGGTTTCAGAGAAAGTTGGAATTTTTGGAATCCGAGACCACGACTGGATGCCCCTCAAGAAAATACAAGTTTAGAGACCAAGATCAAACTTTTTGGTTGGGCATAAGGCTAGGCTTGATCAAACCCTACTTCGATATTTTGATCGGAAAGGTGGAAAATTAGGGTTTCTGCAAAAGTTGAAATTTTTGGAATCTGTGACCATAGCTGGATGCTCCTCATAAAAATAAAATTTTAGAACACAATATCGAACCTTATGGATGGGTAGAACCCTAGGCATTATCAAACCCTAGTTCGAGATCTTGTATAGAAAATCCGGAAGTTTCAAAGGCAATTTTGAGGGGTCAAATTTTGCAGATTTCAAAATTGAAGTATACCAGCTTGATTAGCTCAACAAAGTGCATCTTTCTATCTTTCATAAGTTTGGAATTCAAAGTTTGAATTTTTAGGGTTTCTGTGACAAACCCTAATCCAGCTCTAGATCCAATTTTCAGCAAATCAAATGGTAAGACCTAAATCTTTTATTTCCATTTGAGTTTCTCATTAAGATGTCTCACCACAACAAACTTGAGGATAAGCTTGAAGGAGCTGACAACTTCTGAGCATGGAAGTATAGGATTGGGTTAATCCTAGAGAAGAATGATTTGGATATCTACATAAAAGAAGAGGTTCCAGTCCAAGAGGGAGATGAGGCTAAGACCTTACACAAGAAGAAGTTGGTCAAGGCCAAGAGGATCATTGCTAATTCTGTAAAAGACCATCTCATACCTCATGTGTCTTCCCTAAAGACACCTAAGGAGATGTTTGACTCCTTGACTAAGTTGTTTGAATGAAAGAATATAAATCGGAAGATGACTCTGTGGAATCAATTGAAAGGGGTAAAGTTCCATACTGGAGAGACCATCCAATCCTACTTCACTAAGGTCTCTCAAATCAAGGAACAACTTAAAGCTATGGATGAAGTAGTGGAGAATGGAGAAATTGTCATGACCATTTTGAATGGCCTACCTAGGTCATGGGACTCCTTCATCCAAGGTATTTGTGCAAGAAAGAAGTTGATCTCCTTCAGTATACTATGGGAGGAATGTTTACAAGAAGAATTTAGGCTTGTAGCTCGAGAAGAAAAGATGGGAAGTCAAGACTAAGATCTCACAGCTCACACCAAGAGAAGTAAGCCCAAGAGGGATCATTCTCATCAAAAGAAATCTCCTCACTTCCTTCAGAAGAAGAAAGATCTCTCTTGTGTTCGATGCTTCACTTGTGACGAGAAAGGACATTATTCCTCAGAATGTCCCAAGAATAATCCAAGCTTCAACAACAAGAACAACAAGAAGAGATATCATGCTCATGCTGCTGAGGATGATGAACCTCCCAAAACGAAGTATAGGGTAGAATGTGAAGACTCATCAAGTGACGATGAATATTTCTTAATCTCTGCTCTCACAGGTACTATTTCCAATGGGTGTGATGATTGTCTTATTGATAGTGGGGCTTCCAAACACATGATTGGGTTTAAAGAATCCTTTATAGATCTATCTGAACATGAGTCACCTCATAAGGTGAAACTTGGGGATGACTACCAATATTCTATAAAAGGAATTGGCGAAGCCTCCTACAAACTAGACTCTGGGAAGTCTATAAAGATGCAAGATGTTCTATATGTACCTAGACTCAAGAAGAATCTTCTCTCCATATAATTTTTGGATGCAAAAGGGATGAGAGTTGCATTTGTGGATGGCCAAGTACTCATGTGGCCAAAAGGTAAGACCATAGATGATGCAATAGGGATTGGAGAGCAAGAGGGAGGATTGTACAAATTAAAGGGACAATCTGAACATGCCATGGTACATGAATCCATGGAGCCAAGTGAACTTTGGCATAGAAGGCTTGCTCATGTGCACTATAGGGGACTACCAATTGCAAGCAAAGCAGTAGAAGTTCTTCCTGAAATCCAATCAAAGCATGAAGGTGTTTGGAAAGGATTTGCAAAAGGAAAGAACACAAAGAAGGCATTTCCAAGCAGTGAAAGCAAGGCATAAGGAATCTTGGAAATTATCTACTCCAATGTATGCAGTCTGATGTCATCCAGTTCTCTGAGTGGGTATGTATATTATTTTTCTTTCATTGATTATTTCTCTAGGAAGACTTGAAGAACAAAGATGAAGTATTCAGCAAATTCAAGAAATTCAAAGCCTCTATAGAAAACCACTCTAAAAAAAAGATCAATACCTCTAGATTTGACAATGGTGGAGAATTCACTTCAGAAGACTTCAAGAAGCTATGCAGTGATTCAGGGATTAAGAGGGAGTTGACCACTCCTAACAAATCCACAACAGAATGGAGTTGCAGAAAGGAAGCAAAGATTGAGAGGGAGTCCACCCAACAAACAAACAAAGATAAGTATTTGAATTATCATTTCTTGTATATCTAATTGTTTAAATAATATTGTTCTATGATATATATACTTATGTTCCTAGACTTAGGTTGTGTATTATGCATATTAGAATCCTTGCATTAATGAACAACATATTACTAATATTCATGTGATGGGTAAGTGGCCTATGGCACTATACAACATTCCATTGCTACTTATCTAGAATGAAACCTCTTTGTTGACATGTTGGGAGTAGTGCAAACTCTTAACAATGTTATGGTAGAGATGGACAGTATCTAGAAAGTTACCATATGAATACGGGATATGGATGAATGTTGTATTAAGGAATTGGCTAAGATAATTGCATGACTGTATGACATATGCCTTTATGTGTAATACTTTGTTCTGTAAACTATGAGAAGTTTCTAATCATGCAATTGAATTTGACTTGTAGGAAATATAGTGTACAATCACCTAAGAAAGAAGGACTACAACATTTGTTCCAGCAACAAAGTTCAAAGAAAACTATCTATTGAAGATATTAAAGAATATGAAGTTGCTAGGATCTGGGATGTAGTAATGGAAGAATGGCATGATTGAGGAATACCAGTCGATCATGAAGAATGATGTTTGGGATGGAGTCCCAAGACCAGATGGGAAGTCTATTGTGACTTCCAAGTGGATCTATAAAGTAAAGCATGCTGCATATTGTAGCATAGAGAAATACAAGGAAAGATTTGTTGCTCGTGGCTTCTCCTAGAAAGAGGGGATACATTATGAAGAGGCTTTTGCTCCTGTAGCCAGATACACTTCTATCATAATAGTACTTTCCCTGGCTGCAGTGATGAAGTGGAAGATACACCAGATGGATATCAAGACAACTTTCTTGAATGGTGTAGTCGAAGAGGAACTGTATGTGGAGAAGCCACTTAGTTTTGAGACACAATTGAAGAAATCCTTGTATGGCTTGAAGCAAGCTCCTAGGACATGGTACGGAAGGATAGATAGCTTCATGTCCAATTTAAGCTTTACCAAGAGTAAAGCGGATTCCAACCTTTACTACAAGGTTTAGGAAGGAAATACAGTGATACTCCTATTGTATGTGGATGACCTGTTTGTGATAGGTGAGGATAGATTGATTGTTGACATGAAGAGGAATCTTGCTTCCGAGATCGAGATGAAGGACTTGGGAATGATGCATTGCTTTCTAGGTATGGAGGTGTGGCAGAGTGAAGATGGAATCTTCCTTGGACAAGGTAAGTATGCAGTAGAGATCCTGAAGCGATTTGGGATGATCGTCTACAAGGCCATGGCCACACCTATGGCATCGAACCTGAAGCTATTTAGTGATGCTTCATCAGAGTCAGTTGATGTCATGATGTATCATCAGATGATTGGGTCCTTTATGTACCTGACGAACATGAGACCGAATATTTGCTTTGCGGTGAACACCTTGAGCTAGTTTCTGACAGATCCTAGACATGTTCACCTGATTGCTGTAAAGCATATTCTAAGTTACCTGAAGGGTACAATTGATTATGCGCTCAAGTATGATGTGAATCAAAAGTTTAACCTGGAGGGTTATGTTGATTCAGATTGGGCAGGCAGTCCTGCAGATAGGAAGAGCACTTCGGGGTGTTGCTTTAGTATGGGATCAGGTGTGATCTCTTGGTTTAGTAGGAAGTAGTCCTATGTAGCACTGAGTACATCGAAAGCAGAGTGTGTCGCAGCTTGTTCAGCCAGTTGTGAAGTAGTATGGATCAGGAAGCTACTGTCTGAGTTATTTGATCTCCCATTGGATGCTACCTATATCTTCTGTGACAACCAGAGTTGTGTGAAGTTTTCTGAGAACCCAGCATTCCATGATAGGTCAAATCACATCGAGATCAACTATCACTGTATCATGGATATGGTGCAGAGAGGATAAGTGAAGCTCATGTATGTTGCGACGGATGAGCAGATTGTAGATGTGTTGACAAAACAACTAACCAGAGTGAAGTTTGAGTACTTTAGAGAGAATATTGGTGTTTTTTAGATAGAAGATACTTCAAGGAAGAAGTGATGGGACACATTTGCAGGAGCCATTCCAAGCATGGTGGTAGGAGGATCCTTCCCATGGCTGTGGATGTAAGCACTTGTGATAAGCATCAGCACGATGCTCCAGTTTCTACTATGATGATTATCAGGATGATCATGTGATGATGATATGCATCAAGATGATGTTGTGTATATGATCAGGGTGATCATGTGAGATGATGTGCATCAGGATGATGTACTATATGATGATGATCAATATGATCATGAGTATCAGGATGATAATCTGTGGTCGAAGACCGATTGTACATGTAGCATAGAAAAGATCCTGAGAGATCCGATAGTCTATGCTCGGATGCTCTTTTGAGGTTTTGCTACAGGTTGGTCGTGAACAGGTTGTGCATGTAGCATAGAAAAGATCATGGGAGATCCTATAGTCTATGCTAGGATGATCTTTCGAGGTTTTTCTACAGGTAGCATAGAAAAGATCATGGGAGATCCTATAGTCTATGCTAGGATGTTCTTTCAAGGTTTTGATACTAGAGGCATTTAATCAGTCCTGGAGATCCGATAGGTTGAGCTATGTGCTCGTAAAAGTCCTGGGATGCTCTTTAGATTTCTTGTAGGTTGCAAGACACTCTTTTAAGGTTTTGCCTAACCACATAGAAAAGATCCTGGGAGATCCTATAGTCTATGCTAGGATGCTCTTTCGAGGTTTTGTTGTGGTGGTCACATAGAAAAGATCCTGGGAGATCCTATAGTTTGTGCTAGAATGCTCTTTAGAGGTTTTGTGATGGTCACATGAAAAAGATACTGTGAGATCCTATAGTCTGTGCTAGGATGCTCTTTCAAGGTTTTGTTGACGTATGTAATCAGTCCCGAGGATTCCACAGTATGGCCAAGGATGATGAATACCTGCAGGAGGCTAGGCCTACAACGAACATGAAAATGGGTTGGCTCTATAGAACTTCCTATGACAATAAGAATTATGAGATATCCCAGTGATTGAGACGACCAGTACAACAGCAGTGATGATGATACTCTGTGATATAGTGACGATGATCCAGCTCCAGAATTGAAGACTTGTGGAGATATGCATTGATGACTTGTGTCTAGAGAATACCTTCCTAGTTAAGAGGGAGTGTTGATGTATTTGTAACTTCGGAATATATTCTTCTATGTGTTACACTTGTACTTTATTATATTCATGATGGAGATGTATTATTCCTCCAATCAGAAGTGTCATCATTTGTATTTGTAAGTGTAACAAGTGTTGCAAGTGTCACAAATTATATTTGATGGGTTATTAGACCATTAGTGTGGGGTCAGCCCTGATTATATTATGTGAGTGGGTTATTAGACTTCCTTAGGATGTTGGCCCAGCTAAAGTTAAAGGAAAGTTAAGTTGTGTATAAATAGAGAGTGAGTGTGTCTCATTCCATTCATTCACTCACTCATCCAACTCGCATTAGTTGAGAGAGGAGTATGCAAAAGTGGAGGAGAAGTAGTTGCTGGAGTCATCTATCTTTTGGGGATTGATGTTTGTGATGTTTGTATTGGGGCTTATTCTATCTCTAAGGAAGTTATAGGGTTTTTCACCTTCTTGGTTTTCCCCAATGAAATGCTTTGTGTCCATTGTTTCTTATGATTGTTATGTTGTGCTTGTTATTCTCTTAGTATGATCCTAGATAATGTTTGAATGCAATTATCGAAAAATTAACAATAAGTACAATACTTAGGAAAATATTTGCAAAAATATTTCATATTATATATATTGATATTAAAATCAAAGATAGCATTCTTTCCAATATGTTGATAGAATCCAATATTGGAAGGATAATTTTAGGCCATGGAAGCATTATCATGATGTACAGTTATCAAGTATCAAGTAGGAGTTTTTAAATATGATTTCCATCTAGTGGTGAACAATTTTTAAAATATATTTTCCCCTATGATGGTTTTGATATTGATTCTAACTTGATAATGAAAAAAAAATAGCTCTTTATACATACTCAATCACAAAAATTTTGATTAGGATGTAATATTAGGGGGTCAGATCTCATGGTAGAGCCAATGAAGGCTCAATTATCTTTGGTTTAGAATTCAGGACCAACCATACCTTCCTAGGTCAGTGTTGAGGGAAGGGATTCCCGAGGGACTCTGTAGCAGTGAAGGGGACCTTACTTAGGATGAGAGTGAAGGTGATGGGGGTACCTATCCTATCTGAATCCAGTTGGATATTCCTATAGCTCTTTGGTTGAGATGATTGGATTAGAAAACTCCTTCCCTTTATTCGCACTTGCTTGACAGAGCCAACTATGTGCTCGATGAGACTGAATGATTTTTTCTAAGGTTGTGAGTGAACATGAGTAGTTCCTCCTTAGTGGATACATAGCCCCAGCTCGGGGGTGGTCTCTGAGAGGTGAAAGAATATAGGTTGGTAGATATACAATAATTTTTAAGGATAATTGTATTATAAGTTTCTAGTTATGATAATAGTAGTTATGAGAAGTACTCTATCACTTCAAGGACATCCTATGAAGTAAGGATCATTTGAAGTAGAATAAATTAACATTAGATTCATCCCATTGAGTGAAAGGATACCAAATGCTTCTATGATTTCAAGAATAAGTATATGATTTGTGGGTGGAAACAATAGATGAAAGCTTGTACCGTTTGGTGCAATAATCTTTTGTAAAATTATAGCAAGAGCTCCAAAATGTTACATTACAATTTCTCCTCGTTAAGCCTTCTATAACATGGTGATTTCATTTGACTACTTAATTAGGTGATAGGGACTTCATGGACCAAGTATTAATAGTGATAACCTATGTCTAAGCATGGTTTGTGCTTTGATGCATATCTCTAGGTAAATGTCAAGACATAAACCAATAATCAAATCTTAAAGCATACTTGTACTATATTTTTGGGGGCCTTTATTTCTTCTTCTATTATGCTCATCATACAAGACATCTATATTGGGAGGTGATATAAATACATAATTCAGAGATATAGAATTCCGATGACATTGCATGTGTAGGTGAATATGTAGAAATTTGATTATTATAGAAGGAACTACATAGCATTATAATATAGTTGGAGAGCCACTACAAAACATGAGAGTTTTATTTTGTCAAACATTGTTTTGAACATATTTCCAATGCACAAATTAAAAAGTCAATGAAAATCTTCCCAAAAAGTTGCACCTAAAAGTTATCATACAAACCCAATGTAGTTAGTTGGAATTATAGTTGCACATTATGTTCTTAATAAAATTTTTAAATTGGCTTATGCCCACATTTAGGGTTCAAACACCTAAAAAATAGCCATGCTCTACAGCAATCCCAATATTTTTACATGGGGAAACCCAATCATCAATGTTTGTTTCCCTCATCCAGTTAAAATAAAGACCCCATTATTTGGGTCATTGAAAAGGGTGTTTATGACTGCCATGATTTCTCAATTTGGAGTCCCATTAATTCAAGTTTGAGGCATCATAGTACCGTCATAATCCAAAAGAATGGCTCATCTATTACTCATTTTGTAAGCCTAGAAAATATTCTCAGTTGAAATTTTAGAAAAATTAGAACTAAGATGGACCAATCTGTATCCCAACCCAAATCCTAGTCTATAACAATGGATTCTTGAGTACTCTTTGCAAGTTCTTTGCAAGTCTCCTATAAAAAATCTGGGCCCAAAAGGATACATCATGAGTGTTGACATACCTAAAATGATTTTCATGTCTCATTTGCTTCTCATCATTTAACATTGCAATGCTAGTATTCATATAATCTGCTAAAGCTTCAATCTTAAATGGATTTACATTAATAACTCCAATAAACTCAGAAACTACCAACATATTTTCTTTATTTATCATATGTGATTCCAAATATGGCATCTACTTCTACAATACCTTGCCTACAAACAATGTATTCATATGGGATCAAATTCATACCATCTCAAACTACAGATACAATACACCATTATGCAATTGTATAATATGAAACCCTATCATACTCTACTATTTTCTCTTGATTTCCTTTTTAGATGAACCTGAAAATTTGTTATCAACATGTAATAGGTGTCATATTATAGACTGGCTAAAATACCTCATTCATTATCATAAAATAAGGGAATATACAAATATCAACATACAATGAAAAATTCAACTGAAATCACCATAGAACTATGAATGTGGTTAGCAAGTTCAACCATTTAATCATTTGAAATATATTTGTCTGGCATTAGAGACAAGTTGCTCCTTCACGATTATGAAAAAAAGAACATGCATTTTATTAGTTTCCATGATTGATTTATCTTTGAAGAAAAAAATTGAAAAATAACACAACAATAACTAAATAAACACCTAGTTGTTTTTGTTGACAACAAGTTTAGGTCAAGATATTGAGACATGACATAAGGAATTACAACTTACAAAGTTTCCAAACAACAGAAATGGAACATACATGAGCATTGCACAAATTATATCAACCACCTTCAAAAATAAATAGCCATATGCAATGATATTTCCAGTGGTAAGAGAAATAAACAAGACAATACTACCAACAAATCATATATAATATATGATAAAGATTCCATGACAATCATGTTTATACTTTAACATATCCAATAGTTGGCTCAATTTCATGCCTTCAGCATTACATAATGGATTAAAATTCAATGCACCATGCAACACTAAAATTTATATGGTGTAACCCAACATTCATCAATATAGAAGTCAAATAACATGGCAAACAAAAAAGAAAAACATCCAATTTCTGAAAAAAACCTCTTACATTGCATGCCATATATTCGACAGGAAAAGGTTCAACCATATATTCTATAGGATAAGATGTATTCAAGGAAGGTAAATTCGAGAACTTTTAAAAATGCTCAGCATATAGTGCTGCACCATATTATTATCCAAGTCACTCACAAACACCAAGATATGGAAACCGTAATTTGCATAGGGATATATCCTGCCCCCTGTTTTGGGAGATGGAAAAATGTGTCTTCTCAATTTCCAGATACCATGAAAATGTATGGAGGAATTAAGAGTGCACTACTCTCTTTACATATCATCACAAAAGTAGTTTCTTTTAACATATCATAGTTTCTTATCAAACTGAAATAAATTATAACCAAAATGAAATAATTCATTAAAGAAACACAAAGACACTAGGACTAACCTCCTATAGCATTAAAAACCACTGTATTGAAGATCCATAAACGTCTTGTGATCAAACACTCTCTTGGTAAGGACCACCAAAACATGGAGACAACATTTCAGATAGGGCTATATCATGCCTCCTATTTTACGGAGATGGAAAAAGGTATCCTCTCAAGTTCTAGAAACCATCAAAATGCATGGAGGAATTGAGAGTGCACTCCTCTCTTTATAGCTCATCAGAAAATAAGTGTCTTCTAACATACTAGAGATGATTATCAAACTGAAATAACTTATAACCAAAATGAAAGAAGTCATTGAAGAAATATAAAGAAACCAAGACTAATCTCGTGTAGCACTACAAACCAGTATATTGAAGATCCATAGGAATTTGGTGATCAAACACTCTCTTTGCACAGACCACCAACAGACACAAGTATGAGGCATCAATCATCTTGTAGATATGTAAGGCATCCTACCAGATCCAAAATAGTGAATCCAAAATATTTCTCAGAATATAATGCAACATGGCCTCATAGATAAAACAAATCGATTGTCAAAGTAGCAGAACCATCCATCAAATAAATTTGAATTTCCAATTGTAGCACTTCAAAAATGTCGACTAGTTGCATAAATATGAGATCCATCTCTTTTCATCTACATATGCTTGAAATCCATGACAATAGTACCAAATCCAAATACTTTTATAAAAGAATTCCCATGATTTCATGCAACCACCAGAGCCATAACTGTGTTCCTTCGACTTGGTTCCAACATTGTTCATCTACCAAAGCCTGAATAGGATCAAATAGGCCATCAAGTGTTGTTACGTTAAAACATGAATGTAGGTACTTCTACCACTCAATGAATTACTAGCTTCATCCATCAATTTTTCATATCGACCAGAATAAATAACTAAATAGCCAAATAGAAAAATAATAATTATCCACCATTTATGCAACATAACTAATTTCCTATTGTAGATCATATGCATCATGTTGAAAAAGAATTCAATTGAGAGTCAAATTAACTCTTTTTTCCACCACTCACAACATCTACACTTGGAACCTTCTAGCTCTAGAAAGGATCAAAACTCCTCTCATCTACAAAACAAGGCATTTAATGGAGTGTTATGCCATCCATGAGGGTTCCATTCTTAACATCGTATGCCCCACAAAAATGACATGAGTTTCGAATGATGAGGCAAGGTGAAAGTCTGGGTTGTCAAATGGATGAGCAAAGGTTCCATTTATGTTATCAATTTCGCTCAAACATGTGACCTACTCTTGGAAAGCAATCAAGACATTCCTTGGGCCTACTGTGGTAGCTATCAAGTATCAACAAAAGTAACTTTATCATACTAGAAGATAAATTCTGAGATGATATTATGTTTAAGGTCAAAATTTGTGATGCAACAAACAATTTAAAATATGAAACATAGAGTAGAGATAACCTACCTTTCATCAACAAGTGCAAATTAGGCATACCAAAAGAAAATAACCCAACATCATCTCAATATCCTATTGGATATAATTCTTAGTTTTCGTGCAAAGTGGAGATTATGGAAATGGTTCAAAATTAACTGCTTGCATAAAATTTTAGTTTGTAGCAAATTAACATTCAATTTGATGGAATTCTTTCATGTTAAGACAATTTTCACATCCCTTAACACAGTCATTGCAATATAACATATCCATTATATTCCATATTCAAGACTTTTAGTATACCAGTTTTAAAACATCATCTTTCTGATCCTCATCAAATATGCAAAAAAAAACTTGTACAAATTCTACAACTTCAGTATATCTGTATTCATGTTGGACAAGTGCATGGAAAGAAAAAAAATGACACAATCATGATTATAAGTCTTGAAATCATAGCACCTATTCACATAACTGCTCCACTCATAGAATTTAGGTGGTGTCATTCTCCCATGATTACATTCTTAATGATCCCCCTTTAAGTCAAAGATAGGAAGACCATTCACAAGTGAGCTTCCCGTTCGACTGAAACAATCTAATGACCTAAAGGAATTACAGGTTCTATGTCAACCAAAATGGAGAATGTTCAATGGATCATAACATGTTCATGAGTTTAATTTAAAGAGTTGGGGATTTTTCATTCTTGTTCGTTTATCTTCCAACTCAATGATCTTAACAGTGATTAATCGAAAATTGAAATACTCATTAAAGAGTAAGCACATTAAGAACTATACATAATTCATGGTACCCAATTTTCCATGATTGAGAAGCTGAGATGCATCAATGTTGGTCTCATGACTTTCTGATCCTAATAGGACGATTGTTTATTGGATAAGGATTAGGAAAATATCTCAGTTGTAAATCAAGTTTTAGATGCTATACTATACACACCCAGCCACAAACCAGAAATATAAATGAAAACTCATGACAATATTCAAGCAGTAAGCATATGAATCCCTTCCATATGTTCAGTAAGATCAACAATACAAACCCCATCATTTTTTATAGGGTTGATTTAATTTATTTTTTCCATTCAGGAACCAACTGAGAATGGAGAAGAAAAGATGGGTTTGATTTCTTTAATTCACTTATTATAATGGTGTCATTGTACTTTAGGGTTTCCCTCCTATTACACTCATTTAGAATGAAAGAAACCTTGCTGGGATGAGATTAGGACATCACCTACTCATAGTGAAGAAGCATATAATGAAGGAAAACATAAATTTCCATCTTTGCTAGCTCGTTTCCTGGACACTCTCTGCTTCCTCCTCCAAATGGGATGATGATCGTGCCTTGGGAACAAAATTCTGATGGCAGTTGGAAGGAAAAAAAATTTCAAACATTAGTGTGGGAGACCGACAAATGCCCGCTCCAATTTGTTTCAAGCAGAAAGGACTGAAATTATAAAAAACATGCAAATAGCAAAGGCCTGGTCAAATTTGTATTCCATCTTTCTGGTTCAAACTTCATTGGATCATGATAAACAAGAGGGTCGAGCTGTACATTTCTCAACAATACTTATTGTCCAACCCTTTTGAATCGTAAAACCTAGAGTAAGAGTAGTCTAGTGTAAGAATTTGCAAGTTGGAAAACATATGGCCCAATTTAGGGCCTTATTTTCTATGGGTGGAGAAAGGCTAAGTGGCATACCGCTAAATTGAACATCACCTATAGACTCCCTAAAAACCATGGGCGAATTGTTCACTAACTAGATGCTTTCATCAATGATCTACTTAAAATACCACTCAAATGATTCCTTCATTAAAATTAAAAAAATGCTTGGTTTTAGTCACTGCTTTAGTCCAAATATCCATTCAATAATAACACATTTTGAAGGACTCTTACCTTACAAAGGTAATGCATTTCTCAAAGCTATGAGCAATTCATGTGACTTTGTCTCTCAGTCCTTTTCTTCACAATATTCTCCCGATAAGCCTACAAAGCATCTCACTTATTGGATTTAACACTACAAATAATTTCAACCCGAGAATAATATACAAGAATCTGGCTAGTGGCCACCCTTGATTTTTCATAGATTTCAGGATGTTTTAGTAGAAAAAAAATTGTCCACATGGTCAAATGTGCCGAGGACTCATGCCCAACATTTAGATACATAACCAATAAGTCAATAATCACCTCATTTGTTAAGAAGCAGCCGGTTTCATCTTTCACCTTATGTAGTGAAACTAACATGTCCCCATTTTCATCTTAATTTTTCTCTTCCTTTCACCTTCTTTTGTCTATTACAGAATGAATAATTGCTATGAGGTTTATATATGCATGTTCGACCATCAAAACAAAAATTTTCCACTGAAATTTAAAAAATAGATTGATGATCCGACTCTTTTTCTTGAGATTGCATCTTTCCCAACAATAAATATGATTTGGAAATACACTAAAATGACATATGATGGCCCCACTATCATTAAAAACCATTTTTTCCCAATCCACCTAAATGTTCGACTCATTATTTTGAAAGACTCGGTATTTATCATCACAGCTATGCAGGACACGTTTCTCTAGATTTTACATGACATTATATTTGAAATTACTATTTTAAAAAATAAACAAAGGAACACAGGATGTGAGGGCATGCCACTTGCCAACGTCTTCCTCCTTCCCAAGGATCACAACCAGCCATCGAGGGAGATGTCGTGACATTGCAATATATTTCCTGGTGTCTAATATTTTTCTCGATGCCAGTTGCAGTGTCTTCCTACTTCCCAAGGAGCACAACCCAAGAATTGAGAGGCATGGGGACATTGAAAACTTACAAGTGTTATTTTCAACCCATGCAGCTCAGACAATGGTGGAATCATGCTTTCCTTGATGCTTGAGGAGGACTTTGTGTCATTCTATACCTAAAATGGGTTTGTTGTTCTGCACCCAAAATGAGTTCGCTATTCATTTAACTAAAATACATGACTTTATGGAGGAATTGTTGCATTTCCAGTTTCCAAATTTAGGCATGCTAAAGTCAATTCGCAGCTACTAAATTGTGATATGGCCCTCAAATTTTGTCATTTCCATTCCAAAGAAAAGATATATCATAATTTTTTATTATCAAGAATCTAAAAGAGCTAATTCGGTGGCTAAAGGAGAGTGAAATAGTAGCTAAGAAGAGTCTAAAGAATGGCATGAAGGAAGGTGAGGTATCTAACAAGATGAAAGAGATGATGGAACAGTTGGACCGAGTAGGTGAAGGAATTGAGACTTATGTTTCAAATATAGTGCCTCCCCTGTCATTCATTCACACAGTTCGAATTACCAAAGAATTGACTACAATATCCCAGAAAGTAAGTTATTTCAATATCTCTACATCGTTAAAGTTTCTGAGGTAATAATCAATTTTGATTCACCTAGTTCTAGTATAGAAGAACCTCTTTCCAGTAGTGCACAGAGCGATCTAAGATAGAAAGGTTTTATGAAGTACAACGTTCTTTTTCCACACAGAGAGAGTTGTATGGGCCTATCCAATTTCAAACCTTGGGATTTGTCGTCATAGGCCCTCCTGGGTTTACATGAGGATTCCAGCGAGCAGGACTGGAATGGCTTGAACTTCGAATGAGTTAGAACTGTACATCTAAAAAGTGACAAAAGCCATATTTCTAGTATCTAGCATCTGTTGTAGTTCACTTCGGTTAGTATGAGCAAATTTCTATGAGAAATTTGCATTGGGGGGATGTCTTTTGCCTAGGTCCTCGCACTTTTCTAGGGTGAGAATTTCTGCAAGTACAGGTTTTTACAGGATCACGTTGGAGACCTGTGTCAGCCTAATATGAATTGCCACAGCCTGCAACTTGTTGCCGAAGAAGTCACCCACTGTATCTTTTGGGAAGCTCTCAAGCATCAATGTTTTACGCCGTGTACAGGTTTGAACTAAGTTCCTACATTCTCCTATTCCTTTTGTTCAATATGATTTTTGTAAATCTTCCAGCAAAATTATTTTTAAATCCAGAATATTGCAATATGCAGTATTGGATCGAATGGCACTTCCTCTTCCCACTGCCTCACATGCAAATTGGGTCAGCACCCCAAATAATCTACATCTTTGGTCAAAATCAGGTCACCACCACCACCTTTGTTCTATCCACTAATGCAACCATATAAACCGCCATCCTAACCAGCCTACGAGGAATCCACAGTCGGCTTTCATATGACCCAATACGATACAATTAAGAGAGTCATCGAGTGTTCCCCATACAAGGGAATTGACAGATTGAGGATCAGAGAGCCATAGTGTAATAGCCCCATTGTGACCCTTCGGATGTATTGGCTTGTAATGTAAACATTTTATATGTTAGTACTATTATCATCCGAAGGAAACTTTTGTATCACCAGGTCAAAGGTATCTTAGAGGGAGAATCCAGAGCAATAAAGCGGCGTAGGTGAAGCAGAAGACATTCAAGCCATGGTGTTAGGATGATGCAGATAAATCTCAGAGGATTAGTTATTCATAGATCAGCTGAGAATAATTGTAGTCAAGACTCTTAAGCGCTTCATGCTTATTCGGCTCAGATCACCCTTGATAGAAAGCCGCTGTGGATAGGTGTCAGCTCCATAGGTGTCTATGGGACTCAAAGCAGTTTCCCCATAATGCCTTTCGAGAGCCCTAAAAACATTAAATTCACCACAATGGTTTTACGTATCACAAGGCGCCAGACAAGGAGGCCGTGTAGGGAGAGGGACCCATTCTTAAAAGTTGTGCCCTCTTTGCACAAATCTTGAGAGGGATGAACAGAAGATCGACGATTTCCCAAGCATCAGGATGATGAAGCTGCACAATGTTTAGTGCTTCCAGTACCTCCCTGAAGCAAAGCCGCTACTTCTATATGGCAGCTCTAGGATTGTTTAGGGGCCTTCAAGCGGTTCCCCTAACCTACATTTTAAGGGTCCTGAAATGTCACATACCCAAAAATCTGAATATTTTATGTTGTGAGAAAAACATTAGGTTATAAGTTATTGTAAAGTTTTTATGATTATTGACCAAGTGGGGTCAAGGATGACTGTAATTAATTACTCTAATATTTTATTATTAATATATAAAAGAGGAGACAAATATCCAAAGGAGACTGTTAAAGAGTGTTCACTAACCAACTAGGAGGAATGAACTGGAGTGGGGAGGAAATTGACAAATGGTAGCATCTTCATTCACTTCTAGCTGTTGCAAGTGGCAACTTCCCTATATTTTATGGTCATGTTCCCCAAGAAAGTGGAAATGAGCAAGTGGCTCAATAATTATTAAATTGACGAAAAGACCTAGGCACTCTTTTAATCCCATCAAATTGAGCAGGTGGCTCACTATGTTTTTCCTTGTGGAAATTCTGAGAACACAAGGTGAGAATGCACAAGAGATTCGATGAGGGGAAGGCTAGGGAGTGAATGATAGAGTGAGTCTACATTTTTGAACTAGTAATTATGAGTGTAGAGTTCATATTGCTGAGTGCAGAGAGCATACGATTGAATGTAGAAGTTACAATATTGAGCACATAAAACAATTACTACTGAGTTGTAGAAGGATAAGATCTTACCTCCGCACAGTATCTTCATCCTAGTGGTTCAGTGAACAGGATCAGGGGTCCTAAGGCAAGTAACATTGGCTTCTTTCAAGAAAAGTTTGGGTGGAATGGGCTCCTTTGGGTTTTTGTCCCCATCTACAGTTATCAGGTTCTTCATTGTTTTAGTTATTTAATTCTTGACTACTACCTATCTCTGAAAGTTGCATGTTACTTAACTGTTAGATTATAAATACTGAACTGATAGTTTACTTCTGTATAAATGTTTAAATGATTGAATCTGAGAATTTAACCGAAGGAATGAATTTATTTCTGTATTTTTCCAGTCTTCGTATAGACATACTCTAGTATAGAAAGATTTGTTTAAGTAAGTAGATTCGAATGATCACATATTGATAGATTGAATGATGTTTTTTATATCTAGATTTGAATGTGGATCTTCTATTTTTTTTTACAAACGAATATTGACATAATTATATACAAAAATAACACTCAGAAAATTTAAGAATATTGTTTATCTCTTTTACAGTTCATATGGTTCCAGAATAGTACTTAGTTTAAGTAGTAATCTTTCATACTTACTGATAAAATAGTTTATGTTATTAATAGACATCGAATAAACATTACATCTATTCTAAAATCAACATTATGTACATGCAATCACAATTTGGCCCAGATTTTGAGCCTCGTATTGCTCACTCTGTTATAAATATCATAAACAAATCAAGTACTTATCAGTATCTTAAAGGGAGGCATCTCGACCAATAGTCGAAAGACTGAAACTATTTTAAAAGATACCTAAAAACATAAAAGCAGATCAAATTTAAATACAAGTTACAAACTAAGTTTTCATCCTAACACCCAATTTAATGAAAGAGCTAACACATTAAATATACAGTAATGGCGTAACCAAGAAGAAAACCAACATAAAGAAAATATTTCATAATTTAAGGTTATCCCTTAAAATACTTTAGCCTCTCGCTTAAATTATTTCTGAAAATACTACGAGTTTGGGGCTATGCCCAGTTGATCATTTTGGTAAGCAAAACATTCTATTTAGTTGTAAACAATTATAAAAACCTTAATATAAACCAAAATATTACGTAAGTAAGACTCTAGAATTTACATAAGAATGTAAATGATTTCTTTATCCACATAATCAAAATAATATACAGTCGAAGGACTCTATGGAATGGAGCTTGACGCCACCAAAGCGTGCATAAAAACGGAACAGATAAGTTTTAAAATATTAATACCAAGTCCACGGTTCGAGTCTCGTGAGAGCTCACCCTTTTTCTATTTATTTAAAATATACGAACGGGCAGGGTTTAGGGTAAAACCCTGTATCATCCCAAAAATTTAATTATCATTTCAACAAAAGATAACACATGTATGCACAAAATAATAAACAGCTTACGAAACTCAATTCCAACCTAGTTAGGGTTTGGTGTAGGGTTAAATCCCTGTTGTATTTAAATCTACTACCATCACCGAGCTAAGCATTAATGCAAATTATGATTTCAGGGTTTTTCCCAAATGAAAAAGGTGAACCCTGTACTTATTACATCATTAAAAATTGATTTAAACTTGTATCCACCGAACTACAGAATTCCATCATAGGGTTTATTGTAACATAAATTATACAAGCACGCAGTTTCCATCATAAATGAGAAAAGAGTTACATTAACACAGAGTCCATTTGTAACATTCACGTCAAAAATAACCAAACTTTATCAAAACACAGAAATGTTGTATATTTTATATTATTTGAACAGAGGTAGAAACCCCACAGTAAAACGTTACAAGTTTGTAAACATCTATTCAAATGCCTGAGGCATTACTGTAAATACAAATGAGTTCAAACACTGTCTTTTTAACTAAATATATGTTGACAGAGGAAACGATGAGTAGGACCCAAGGCTTACCGTGGCTATTTCAACCACTAGAGTTGCTTTTCTATCCATGATATCGTAGCCATGAGTACCAAACAAGAACCGAGAACAACTGGAAATCCCTTCCTGCCATTAAAATACCAACTGGTCATACAATGATATAAAATAATTTATAAACAAATAACTTAAAGGAAAACATCAATGATAAACCCTTACCTCTCTAAATGATACCAAGGCCAGGAAGACAACGTACAAATCCTACGACATAGCCAAAGCTTAAGAGCACAGCCTGACAACAATAATCTATAACCGAGAACTCAACTGTGGTTCCATGTTTAACGTAGAGACTCGCGGGTTTTCCATGGTAGCCATGGCATCCGAGAGAGAGAGTTCGGCTCTCCAATGCTAAAGCAAACAAATGATAATAATGAAAAACTCAACAAAGACTTATGTTTTTGTTCCCTACATGTTTCTCTCACCAACATCACGTGATAACATTTAATATGTTGTCTGTCAACCACTAACATTTCAATTTTATACCTCTTCCTATAGTTTGGGTCCCCTCTCGCTTTATCAACGAGTTCATAAGTTTTACGTGCACCATGTTTCAAGGTTCCATTGTTTTGATATTGTATCCACTTCCATATAGTTTGAAGTTCAACTTTGCATAAGCGCCAAAATTCCTTTATCATTGAATTATTTTACAAGAACTCATTAATGCCAATACCTAGGGTAAAGACCCTTAGAGTTTAAACATAGCACTCATAAGTTGAGTTAGGGTCTTAATATGTCCCTTGTACACTTTATATAGTTAGCTCATAATTTAGCTAATGAAAGCCATACTGATAATAACCAAAGCTTGTGGAGACACCACCCTGTAACTTGAGCAAGTAAGTCATCGTGCATTAGTTTCATAAGCTAAGTAAACCCCAAGGCTACTTCAGAAACCACTTGAACAAGATACCTAGTTATCACATAATGAATCAGGAACGATAATTGTAAATATCAACATCGACGAAATTAATACGTCATTATGTTATCTATTGAATTAAGTATTTTCATAATCATTTAAAGATGGTTATGACACACTAAATGAATTATGACATATGTAAAAAAAAAGTGTCGACAATACAAAAATATAGACATATAGATAATTATTACACATTAACCTGTCTTGGCGAAATATGAAACATACTTAAGTATTGCATCTTTAATTAACATAAGTCTGTCCATCCATAGATGAGTACCATCATATGTAAATATAGACGACACCTTTTTATTAATATTAATGAGATCTAAATGCTCATCGTATATATTCCGCACAGTAATTGTAGCTTTTACACTATACAGAAAAATTTTAATATTTTGTGAAATTTCGGGATGTTACATGTGGTATCAAAGCACAAGTTCAAACTCTAGGCCTGGAAGTGGCTCAACTCGCAGAATTGAATTCAAAACAAAAAATGCAACTACTGATTTTTGTTTAATTTGTTTGTTGTACAGTACAATTTATATTTAGTTTGTAGGTATGGAAGGACCAGAAGAATTAGTTGAGGATAGGTCCCAACATAATGATCAAAATAATAACGAACATAAACATATTAACGAAGGAAATATATTCGTAGAATTAAATGATAATTCATATGAATTACTTTGAATAGTTAAAGATTTAAAAGATGAAATGAAAACTGTCAAGGAAGAGAATGAAAGAATTTTATGAGCACAAGAAGAACTGAATCAAATTTTACTGGATAAATATCATAATGACGAAAATGATAAAAGAACAAAATTTAATTCTGAATCTTGAACCATGTTGTATCAACATAAAGGTAAGAAGCTAAAATTATCTAATAATGAAAATAGCTCTTCTTCCGAAATTAATGTTAAATCATGCAGGAAGAAACATAAGTATTCCAGCGATAGTAGTGATAGTGACTACCATTCTAAAAAGAGAAAGTACAAACCATACAAAGAGATTTATGGAGAGTTTAAGAAGATAAAATCCCCAAATTTTAATGGAGAAACGGAAAAAGGAGAGGAAGTTGAAGCATGGTTGTCCGGTATGAATAAATATTTTCAAATATACAACTATTCAAGCTAGTTAAAAAGCTAAAATGGAAATCTATAATCTGATTAGAAAAGCCGACATCTGGTTGCAAGATATAAAACGAGTAAAAGGCATAAAAGAGAAATGCATAAATTGGAGCACTTTTAAAAGGTATTTTAAAAATAAATTTCTCTAGGAACAGTATTATGAAGAACGAGCTAAATAATTCTATGATTTAAAGTTAGGTTCCATGAACATGAAGGAATTAAGCAACAAATTTCTAAGTTTATTGAGATATGTGCCTTACATTACTGATGAAAAACCCAAGATACAGAGGTTTCTGAGCTGCCTACCTTTTCATATAAAGGATAGAATTGAGTATGATGACCCTAAGACCCTTGAAGAGGCCATGAGAAAGGAAAATTTATGTTATGAAAAGAACAGAAAAAGGAGAAGAATACCTAGATGGAAGGCTAACAGGCCCAATAATTTTGAACAAAGAAAGAAATTTTTTACATTTAATCGAAATTTTGGAAACAATAATGCTCTTAACTTTTCTAACATAAATTTTCAAGGAAATAATCCAAGAGGCAATACACAGCAAAACTTTACAGCTGCAAGAAACAGAGATCTGGCTAATAATTATGCTAAAATTAATGAACAAAAGGAACTTGTAAAATGTTGGGAATGTCAGGGGCCTTACTATGCATCAAAATGTCCTACTAGGAAAAGAACTGTCAACAACATCCATACAGTGCAGGAAGAGGCAATAGTTGGTGACTTAGCAAGGGAAATGCCCAGGATCAATGCATCCTTGGAAAACAGACAGGTTGATCATTAAACTTCAATGGTTGAAGTAGAAGGTATGCTCAAAGATAAACCCATCTCTATTTTAATTGATCCGGGAGCTAGCCTAAGTTATGTATCTCCAAGTATAGTGGAAAAATGTAAATTGCAAGTAAAAAATTTTGAAAAATCTTGGCTTCTTCAACTAGCTACAGGAACTAAAAGAAAGGTAGTTGATTTTGTTAAAGATTGTGATTTACTTATGAATCAATTTAGAACACAACTAAAACTGAATGTATTACTGTTAGCATCTTATGATGTCTTAATCAAAATTATTGGCTGGAAAAGCATAGGGTAGTTCTGAATTGTTTTGAAAATACATTTACATGCTTGAATGATAACGGAGAAATAGAAACAATAAGAGAAATCCCTAGAAAAACTTTAGTTTGACAGATTTATGCTTTGCAAGTGAAAACGGTTGTACGAAAAGGGTGTGAAATGTTTGTTGTAAATGCAATTAATGATGAACACACAACTAAAGAAGATAAGTTAAAACTTGAAGACATACCAATCCTAAGAGACTTTTCAGATGTATTCCCGGAAGAAATTCCAGTATTACCTCCAAAAAAAGAATTGGACTTCACCAATGAGCTAGTACTGGGTGCAGTACCAAACTCAAAAGCTCCTTACTGGATGAACATCCTAGAGATCAACAAATTAAAATCACAGTTAAAATAATTAATAGATAAAAAATACATAAGACCAAGTGTGTCTCCTTGGGTAGCACTGATCATTTTCATTAAAAAGAAGGATGGTACCTTGCATTTATGCATAGACTACCGTCATTTAAATAAAATGATGATCTCAAGGAATTAACTATCTCAACCAACTCTTGGAGGAAATAAATGATTGGGTACAAAAGTCAACATGGGTAGCTAAGGGTTTATGGGTTCTCTCATTGAAACTTGGCTTGACTTGATTAGCTCCAAGGGTTTGAATATTTTCGTTCGAGTACCTTGTAAAAATCATGCCCCCATGTCTTGTTGCATTGCATTGCATAGATAGTTGTGGGTATTTTATTAAAATGCATATTTACATAATAATTTCAATTCCATTGTTCCTGGCTAGCATGCAATCCATATGCATCACTAAATGGATGGCGGGGCCTTGGACATGACATCCTCACCATGATTTTATAACGATATTACATCATTTACATTTTAATGCAATGGGGTCAAATCAGGATATTACATGCATGGAATCTCTCATGATCATGTGTCTCACTTCCAGAGTAAGTATTCCTTGTGTCTTCTCAGAGGGAAAAGTTGTGCTGTTCAATAATTTTGGTCATTTGATCTATCTTCTTCTCCATGAAGGAACTCTCTAGATGGTTTCCTTTCTTGCAATAGGTACAATTGGTCTTCTCAAACCTCTTCTGCTTATCCTTCTTGGAGTTGGAGGCTCCTTCTGTTGAATTAGGTTTCTCCTTTTGCTTGGATCCATATTGCTTTATGTCCTTTCCCTTCTGATTCCCTTTATCATTCACACTTTTGGACTACCAAGCCATAAGAGCCTGATTATTGGAGGCTTGCATGGCTCCCATTTGAATTAGTTTGTCTTGTTCTTGGATTAGGGATTCTGTGAATGCATTTAAAGAAGGAATTTTCCAATTGGGGATTGGAAATATCCCAGAGTAAAAGGTGGACACAAATACTGAAAATTCAAGGCCAATCTTGCATAGGATGGAAAGCACCAGCTGCTAATCCTTCTTGTCAATTCCACATTGTTTGCACTGCATAAAAAGGACTTGAACTCTGAAAAGAACTATTGTATGGTTTCGAAACTGTTGGGTGGAAGATAAATTAATTCATTCTTCGAAATGTGACCTATAAAATCATCTTTCTTTCCAAAGAGAGTTTCAAGCTTCTTCCACACCTCCCTTGGGGTTTTAAATCCATCAATATGGAAGAGTAAGTCTCTAGAGATGTGAATACACATAAAACCAAAAGCCTTATCTAACTTGTTCAGTTACTTTTATTTCTCAACAACTACCTGAGGTTCGACTTCCTTGCCCATTGTGACCTTATACAAACTCTTGTTTTGAAACACAATATTCGTAATTACCCTCCAATCCAGATAATTGAAGGGTGTTAGGATTCTTGGTGTCAAAGGAGCATTTGAATTCTTCATCGACAACTATTGTAGCGAATGAAAATTGCTACTGCTACTTCTCAAAATCTTGTAGAAAACTCTCAAAATGAAGACAAACCAGCTCTAATGAGCTCTGATACCATGTGAAATTCTACAAGACAACAGATCATTGAGCTTGGGAACATATCACATTGAAATAATCAGTAAGGAAGAAGAATTGCAGTGAAAAGTGTTGACTCAAACCCAGTTGACAGGGGTTCCCATCACTTTCAATACCAACCCACTACGATCTCCCTTAGCACCAGCCCAGATAGGTCTTACCCTATCGAGCAACACCTGCAGAGTAGATCGGGTTTGACCCATGGCGATCAAGGGAGAGTGGACAGAACAATGTTTCTACTGAATGAAGGAAGATTATTGCGGCAACAATTACTTAACTTATCGTAGCATTCAAAATAGATCTATGCATTCAAGATTAACGTCATTCGTATTCATAGCATAATTCAACATAAGCATTCATTGCGACAAGTATAACATTAAAGTATTAACTGTAGCAAGAAGTCATTGCAACATGCATTAACATAGAAGGTACACAAGGAATTTCACCAAACGGTTATGTCATGTCATATTACTTCAGAAAAACCCTGATACAACATCTTCGTAAAACTAGATTTTCAGTAATATCTCTTGATCTCACATACAGACTCAAAGATGCACACAAACAACATCCGCAAATCATACCAAGATCAGATTATCCAACACTTACAACTCATGTCTATATATAGGCTTCTGCCTTTACAATGCTTGTCCAACTTACTAACAACTTCCTAACTGACAGTTGGACAAACGACCCACAATCTAACTAACGGAGTCTAAATGACCCAAAACCCACCTACTACAGTACAATTAGGCCAAAATTACATATCATATGGTCCAATGACCCAAAAACCCACATTCTGTGGTACAATCGACTCAAAAATACATAAAATAATTCAACCTTCTTCCTTCCATGACCTCTTTTGATGTGTCACAGCATCGACGATGCTGCGATTCTTCCTTACCAAACCGCCTGCCAACAGACCCCCCAACATAAACTTATGGCTCACCCTCAAGCCACGTCAACTGGACACGGTGTATTCTATGGTCTTCACTTTGAAGTCCTCATACTGCTGCATGACTATCGTCACCATTTCCTTGACTTTTGTAGCCACCACTTGACTGTCGATCACATCCTCTGCATATGGATGCGCATTGAGATTCACCGTCACCTGTTGATGACCCTTTTGTACTTCCTGAAGCGCTTCACTAGCCTTGGTCATGAACTATCCCCCAACCTCCTGAAACTGCTCTAGCTGCAAAACACGCTTCTTCTGGTGCTCATCAGCTTTGAGTGTCACCAATTTTCCTTCTGCGTCCTGCCGATACTTGATCAACTGGTCAACCTGCTCATCTTGGACAATTTGGCTCCAGAATTGTATGGTATTGGCTGTGAGCTTCCTCGCGGCCTTTTCCAGCTCCTCCATCTGAGTTGCGACCTCCTCAATCGCCCTTTTTCTGTCATCGACTTCAACTTGAGGCATACTAGGATTCACCTGAGCCTTCAACTCTTGATTCTCCTGTTGCAACTAGACAATGGCATCCCCAAGTCATTGCACCCATTGGAGCACATCTGACTCTACAATTGGCTCCTGCACATGCTGACATGCCTCAACAATAGCCATATCGACCTCCACGCTTTGATCCCACAGACGGGCCTTCTCCGTAATCAGGAAATCATGTTCTTTCTTAAGTCCTTCGATTTTGCGAGCCTTCTTAGCTCGTTCTTTCTTAATGTCTTCTTCAATCTCATCCACAGCCTATCGTGCTAAAGGGGCCCTGCCATTCAATTCTGCAATGGTATGCTCTGCGTTGGCCTCGCTCTCCTGTAATCGTATGCACATACCACTAATCTCCCGTAGTCGGTCTGTCATCTCCTGGCTGGTAGCTGCATGCATGGTGGTCAACCCTTCCACTGGCAATGCATTCACATTGATGGTCACCTTCTCCAACTTTTGCATTAAGGCGTTCACCACCTCATCTTGAGTCACAATCGCAATTGGGGAAATCTCTACATTCCAGACCCGTGGCTCAGTTTTGATTGTGCTAACTTGTGGTGCCACTGCGTCTTCTGGTGCCCTCCACCAAATCATGTGATACAAAGAGTCCACATGACCTGTGAGTGCATGGAAGCCTTCATCTGTCGCCCTCATCATCTTTTGAGCTGCTATGGTGGATGCATCAATGATTACTTTGATAAGTTGACCCAAGTGCACTTTCGTCAGCAGGGGCAACCCACTAATTGTTCCCAGGTCCTGGTTCCCTTTCGTTATGTTCTCTTCCAAGGTGCAGTCACTGTCATGATCCGTTGGTGTTTTCATGGACTCTTGATCAGAATCGTGATGACTGTGCGGGTCCTGTGTCGATATACAATCTTCTGGACCCTTTGTCAGCCCTCCAGCCTCAATCTCGGCCAATGCCACAGGTTCACAGCACCATTCTGTTGGCCAGTCATTCACGATATCCTCCAATGCTTCAGTCGTTACCTTGTAAGGGGTCAGCAACCATTGCTGACCAGGGTCACGCCTTGGCTGCACGTAAATAGCATGCAGGCAAACAGCAAATTCGATGATCAGCTTAAACTTTGTTGTAGTTTCTTTGGATATCCGTGGTACCTTTTTGTTGCATTCCAAAGCATCTCCCAATAGAGCCAAAATAGAAACTGGCAATCCCGTATTCATTCAGGTTCCCATACATACCATAAGTTCTGATAGCGTGCACCCCGCCGCTCTTTTATATCCATAACTTCCATGCCCTGGTACACATAAGCCTCCTTCCAAGCCACAAATGCAATCAAGAGTAGTAGCCAGCTATATGTAAACCAACCCTTGCCGGCCTGAACTGCCATAGCATCCTCTGCCAACTGATTTAATAGAAACAAGGACCACCTCATTTGAATGCCCTTCACACATTGTACTACACATGCGACAATATCCGAGTTGCACTGGTTAGGTTGACCAGCCCTAACCACCTTGCAATATAAAATCTTGGTGCCGGTGAGTACCGCCTCATCATTAATAGTGCCAGTGTGATACCCATGGCCATCCATTTCAAAGCCATATTTCTTCACTAGCTGTCCTGCCTGCCTTTTATCGTTCTCCTACCCATAGAAGTACTGCGATGGGTCGACTCCATCTTTAGGAAACCCGATAATGTGGGAGATCAAATCAACAGTAACCGGAATTTCTCTATCCAGCCACAATGAACCACCATGGAAGCAAGCAAGTAACTGCTTTACACACGCATTAACTTCTGTCAGCCGCCCAATGTGTGGCATGTTTATGAGCCCTAACAAGCCGACCTACTTCAATCCTCATGCCCAGTCCTGCGGAATCGACATCGCGGTAAGTTGTGATTTGAGCACATAAGGGGTTGATGCAATTTCTGGGTAGGCCACCATATCATGATAATCATATCGTAGGTGCATCAATGCCGGCACAATATCAATAGAGAACTCCATTCCAGCAGGGAGTGCTGGGATCTTCACACCATACTTCTTCTTCAGGTTCAACTTGTGTGGGGTTGCATCTGGCCGATTGGGAGGGAGATACCCAGGGATGTCAATAGTTGGCAGTCCCTCCCATGGGGTAGACTCATCAATGTAGTGACTGGACTTCCCTACCTGCCCCTGAGCTTCTCCTACCACTGTAGTAGATGATCTAAGTTGCTTCTTGCTCTTCGGGGACTCATAATGCTGACCCCCCTCCCCCCCCGACGCTTTTTGACAATGACTGATGCTCCCACTGGCATGTTTGCAACTTTTGCCTCAAGATTGATGTCTCCCGCAAATGCAACTTCTTCCTCAATTGCAATCTCGGTGAAAGGAGACTCAACCTCACTGCTAATCTAGACTATTTCTAGCTCTCGTGGCATACCTTATGCAACACTCTCAACTGATAGCTTCTTTTTCCTAACAGAACTTTGTAGGTTAAACTGAACCTTGCCTAATGCACAACTGCACTCACCTAGCTATAACAATACTCTTTAGCTCTGCACAAGCACTTTACAACTAAACTCTTGGTGCCTTCCGACCAACTTCTACCCATTTTTATAGCCTCCAGCCAAATCCTCCGTAATCATCACTAAATCCTGCTTTAACGCAACCAAAATCTTGTATTAATGATGCAAATCCGTCATCAATCCTGTCAACCGATCAGTCAGATCCGCCATTAATTCCCATCATTTTAACAAGTGCTATTAATTAACTATTTTTATTTTTTGCATTTATTGCTGATTTGAACTGATCATGACAATGCTACTTGTCATGGACCGCTCCTAACTTGTGGCATAATCCTCCCTGCTTTCACATTCTGTTCCTGTCGGTGCGCCAACCTACCACTGATCTACCTGCATTTGTTTTTTTCCCGATGCAACCTCAGGCATTGCGTTGTTCCAAGCCCAACTGATAGGGCTTCAACCTACTACCATTAATCAACTTGGGGAGCATAGCTCCATCCAACTGCTGCAATTGTACCGCTCCACCTGAAGTTATGCTACTGATGCAATATAGACCAAGCCAATGCATCTGCAATTTTCCTAGATGTTCCATAAACTATCATACAATAGCACCAAATCGCCCTGTTGAAACTGTTCGCTTTTGATGTGGTGATCATGCCAAGCCTTATCGCAATCCTTCTCCACACCCTGATGGAAACCGGTGATAAAGTGATCTTCCTCCAGCTGCACTAACTGTACTAGACATTCCTCCAATGATATCGTAGATTCCAGTCCTATCAGTGCTGCAATGCGTAGTCTTGGAACAATGTACTCCATTGGCATGATTGCTTTTTGGCCATACACTAGCTTAAATGGTGTCTGACCCATCAACCTTTTACATGTGGTGCGATAGGCCCACAATACTGCTGGGATTTTGAGATCCCAGTCATAACAGTTTGCATTGCACACCTTTGTCAACGCATGTTCCAATATCTTATTCAAAGCTTCCACCATGCCATTTGCCTGTGGATGATATGGCATACTTTTATTATGTGGTATCTACAGCTCCTCTGTCAATGCGTTGATGGTGCGATTGAGAAAGTGGCTGCCTTGATCACTCAACAATATCTTGGGGCAGCCGAAGCGAGTGATAATGTTGTCAAACAAAAACGTACAGCCGTGGCTATGGAACAACCAATGACTAGTGCAGCTTCCGCCCATCTTGTCAAGTAATCTGTCATCGTGATGATATACCTAGCACGAGTGTGCTCACCCAGTGGATTGATTGGTCCCACAAAATCCACTGCCCATTTGTCAAATGGTTGTAGTGTTAACTGAGGCATCAGCGGCATCTCATCTCTCCTTGATGGATTCACAACCCTCTGACAGGCATCGCAAGAATGCGCATATTCTGTCTCATCATTATGCACCAATGGGCCACCAAATCCCCATAAGAAGCACCTTCCTGGCAGTTTCCTGACAACCGTAGTGTCCTCCAGCTACTCCTCCATGTGCTTCTACCAATATCTAAATTTTCTCCTGTGGCAAGACACACCGTCGAATATCTCATCAGCACCCATCTTGTATAACTCTCCTGAATAAGCTGGAAGTCGGCAGCTTTAACCACCAACTGCTTCTTTTGACTAGTGGTGAACTCTTCTGGTGTAGTACCTGTTGCCCAGAAACTGAATGATTTCTTCAAAATAACGATCGGCTACTTCAACTCAAAACAATTGTGAATCAGAAAACCCATCTTCAATGTTAGTTGGTTCCTCTCCTGTTTCAATCTGTGATAGAAGATCAGGGTCGTAATTCAACCGCCCTGGCCTCACAATTACTTCAAAGTCGAACTCTTGAAAGAGAATTAACCATCGACATATATTCCCCCCCAACATAGGCTTATTGACCGAGTACTTTAATGCAGAGTGGTCTGTGAACATCTTAAAATGTCTGCCCAATAAGTAGTGTCGGAACTTCGGGAGCGCATAGACCATCGCCAATACTTCTCACTCAGTAGTGGTGTAGTTCTTTTCTATGGATGATAGATTCTGACTGGAAAAAGCAATAGGGTGATCAGGATCCCCCTCTCCTGGTTGCGCTAGCACCACACCGAGTGCAATTGACAATGCATCAACATGGACATGGAATACCTTACTCTAGTCCGGGAATACTAATATCGGTGTCGAAGCCATCTTATCCTTGAGATGCTCAAAACTATCCTTACATTCAGGGCTCCATTGAAATACGACATCTTTCTTTAATAGCTTCTCCATAGGGGTGGTGATTGTTGCATATCCCCTGATGAACCTGCGATAATACCTAGTATGCCCCAATGTTTCCCTCAACTGCTTGACTGTGGTCATCGGTGTCAAACTCAAAATAAGTGCAATCTTTGCTGGATCGACTAACAACCCTTGCTTACACACAATATGACCCAGCAATATCCCAAACAGGGCGCAAAAAATACACTTCTTCAAATTCAGCGATATCTGGTGCTGTCGACAGTGCTCCAGCATCAATCGTAGATTGGCCAGATGATCCCGGATCAAACCATAGACTATCCAAACATCCATGTATATCTACAAGAACTTGTGGATGAAATCCTTTTATGCAGCAACAACAACCCGCGAAAATATTGCAGGTGCATTCTTCAACCCAAACGACATGACAGTAGACTGGAAACATCCCCATTCTATCACAAAAGTTGTCTTGTGGCAATCTTGTTAAGCAAGATGGATCTGATGATAGTCTGAGAACCCATCCATGAAAGAGTACATCTCCTGGCCACCTACTCCCTCAAGCACTTCATCAATAAACAGGGTCGGAAATGGATCATGCAAATATGCATCGTTCAACTTCCGCAAATCAACACGGATGTGCACCTCACTAGTCTTCTTGTCCTGCACCACCATAGGACTGATCCATTCTGACTCTTTGACTGGTTCAATGATACTAACATCCAACATGCGATCAAGTTTTTCCTTGACCTTCTCTTTATGTCGCGGATTGAGCTGATAAGGTTGCTGCCTGATTGTTTTAGCATCTAGTTTCAAGGGAATCTTCATCTCGCCTAGATCACCCAAAATACCTTTCATTTCAGAAAACTTCGTAGGAAAAAGGTATTGAAACTCATGTAACAACTCAGTGACCTTTCCCATCATCTCATCATCCCAATAATCTCCAACATTCGCAAACCTGGGAGTGGCCTCCATCCCAATATTGATCTTGCAAAGCTTCAAGGGCTGACGGAACGGATCACTTGGCGCACCAGGTGGTACTGCATCGCGGCTTCCTTCAGACTCTGGAATACTAACATTCCACAAATCATCACCATTGTCATGCCCACTAGTGATATTGTAGCATTCCATGATGGATTTCATCTAGCAGTGTGTATGCAGATCCACCGGGTACGCTACAGGAACAACCTTTAGAACCATGTCGCGAATGATCTGCAGAGTGTTATGGACATCCAGATTGGGATCAACAAAACTGAATGTATGAGTAAATCATATGGTAAATTCCAACCAAGTAGTGATATCTCCCATTAACTCAGCTGCAGTATAACATGACCGCAACATTTCATCAAAGGTATGGATAAATGCATGGACCCACTCATCTCTTGGTCGTGATGCCCATACTGTTTGACACTCGATCAAATGGCCTTCAAGATCGTTCCAACCATCATACTTCCCTACGTGGTAGGCCTCGGTATTGGCAAAGCGTACCATCATCAATCTTCTGCATTTCGACCATCCATCAATTGATGCCTTATGTGTCTCCCACCAGTGTGCTGGAGCATCCTTCAGTGCTTCATCCAATGCCACCAATCGTTGTGGTTCTGAAACTCTTTCCTCGAACTCCGCCAGAAAATCAGACAAGCCAGGAAATCCTTCATATACTAGTAATGTGACTGTTTTAGTCACGACCCGCCATAGCGACTGCGTGATCAACCCACATTTACAGAATTACACCTCATGTAAACGGTTCTGCCAATGTTCTAGCGCGTCATTAGAGTTAGAAGATGTAGAACTGTCACTGCGCCATCCACTCTCACCGTTGTCAGTCGGATGAATGTAATCTTCTGAAATATTGAATGCATGGTCCCATCTGTTGGGATCTTCATCTTTCACTAGTTCAAGATATCTGCATCCTTCAGCTAGATCCGCATCCTTTAGCCAGATCCAACAAGGCTATGACTCTGAGATTGTGGTTTTCAAAAGTCATCATCCACTGCTTGAAGTTGATTACTGCTCCACTCTCGTTAGCCCAACCAATCCCCAACAATGCGGGAGAAGAACTACCTCCTTCAACCACTTCGATGACATTGAAGTTAGCATAGGTCTTCATGGCCTCAATGTCCACCACCAAATGGGGGACTCTCCCAATCAACGTCACTTTAGCATGATTAACTAACCAGAGCTGTACAGGAGACCAACTCAATGAGGGGCTCCCCATTTTCTTCCATGCTTGCTTGGTTAAGATGTTGACATCTGAACCAAGATCCAGAATGACTGAGTCGACATCGTAATCTCCAATTTGAATATTCATCTGCATCTCCTTGCTAGTCTTCCTCCATTGTAAGAAATTGACTGTGGATTACTGGCGTCACCTTGGAAATTGCTGCAACAACCCCTCTATCTCGTCAAGCATAGCAGGATCCCTTGCCAACAACAAACAGCTCTCTAGGAATTTCTGCAAAGTTCCAGACTACTCCGATGGACCAGCTTCTGATGTGTCGTCAAAGACAGGGGCATGTAACAGATGATAGCCTTGCCTTTATCCAATGCCTGTCATGCCCGGTGGAGAATATCGCTCTCTGAATTGATGTTAAATGACACCTTCTTCTGCCCGGCCAACTAGATTAGTGGATGTGAGGTATCTTCTCCTATTTTTGGACCTCCCCAAGTGATCACCGCAATGGCTACATCATGTGGCCTAGGCTCTACTAAGATTGTTGAAACATTCGCACCCTGATTCTGGTTCAGCGGTAGATTCCCCGACTAGTTCACATTTTGATTAGCATTATGAATTGGGCATTGGTTCTGGTTCTGGACTGGTTGCTGCACTGTATTTTATACTGGCGGTTGTACCGGGTTCTGATTCTACAACTGTGGAACATTCTCTTCTTGCCATCGTGCAATCAACTGTGGGCAGTTCTCTACTGTATGGTCTGCAACGAAGCAAAATGTACATTGCGTCTGCAATAGTGGACAATCGCACTAATAGTGTCCCCATACCGCACAGTGATAGCATTGCACAAGTCCACGACCTCCTCATTGTCCTCCACGACCAAATCCTCCACCATGTCCACCCCCGGTATCCCCCATGGAATCTTCCCTGCTACTGGTAATGCTATTGGTTGTACTGTTGCTACATCAGAGCTAATTGCATGCCTTTCCCTTGTTGTGCATACTATGGTTGCTGAACGTATTGTGGCTGCTATGGAGCCATTTGCATCAGAGCATATTGGGGCAAAAACTGTTGTGGTTGTTGCTACGGTACAAGCTATACCTGCAGTTGAGGTAGTGTCTGGGCTACCTGCGGCTGCAGTGGCAGTTGTTGTACGGCACCCTAGTCATCCTTTACATAGAACGTGTCATACGTTCTCTCGTGGAGTAACCCATATGGCCGAAAATCCTTGTCATCATGTCCCACTGATTTACAACAAGTTCAATACAGATTCATTGGCTTGGTGACCATTTTCTCCATATATGGAAATTCTTCATGGGGGTGCCCGAAGACTTGACAAACATGACACCACGACATGCTAACACCATTTAATGGGTTTGGCGCTCCTGAAACCAAATAATTGCGGAAGTCAGGGCAATTATCCTTCATATGCCCTTCCCCTCGACATCGTGTGCCCCATACTTCTTCGCGCTGCTCCTTGCCCTTCTTCAAATCTTGCAGCTGTAGGTCAATTTAGCTAGCTATGTATGTACCTGCGACATCCCAGCTGCATTGTCGCCAATCGATGACGCCTGCAACCGCATTGCGATATCTAGAGCTTCATTGGGCATCGAGATGTTTTGTTGCCTCAATGGTAGCCGAATATGCGCTAGTAGTGCCGCGATGAACCACTCCTTATGTTGGATAGCGCTCATATCGAAACTAACCCTTTCCATCAGCGTCTTGAACCTCTGGTCAAAATCCCACACCGTCTCGTTGGGATACTGCTTGATTTCTTTCAATTCTATGATATATTGGGCCTTAGACTTGGGCATCCTGAATTCTGCAATCAACCTATCCCTGATCTCATCTAGTGACTTTGCTGGAGCTCCTTTAGGGACTAGAACAAACATCATAAACCAATCTAAGGCGCGAACTCGTAGGGTCTTCGCCAGCTGTCCTTTCTTTGCATCATCATTAGTGATCTATTTTACAGTCCAGACTGCTTCACATAAAAACCAATATTGTTCTGGGTTATCTGTCCCACTCCCATGGAGCAATGGTAACTTAGCATCATCGCTCGCCATCCTGGGCTTCCTTCCTGCAGGTACTGAACTACTAACGATCAATTTTTGTTGACCCGGTGGGGTCGAAGTGGTGTTTCTCACTGTTTAACAGATAGTGAGTGGAGGTGTGGGTACGTTGTTGCTGGGGTTAGGTCCTACCTCTATCCTGGGAATAGCCTATGCGTCCTTGTCCGGGCTGTGAGATTGCTTCGTCCCCTATGGTCTCCCTTCATGAACTCGCGGTTCGATTGCAACAGGACCTTCTGCTATCCACTACCTCTTTTCCTATCGAAACTTCGCTCCTCCCCTTGTAAGACAACTCTCTTCCCCGGCTTCACTCACAGTATCGTCATGACCCGCACCCATTGAACATTGATCATTCCATGCACCATCCCCCCCCCACTGTCACGATACCCACGGCCTCCACCCAACAGGTTGCTTACTGATCTATATGCATTTTCAATGTACCCTTTTCACCAATAAGCATCTTAATGGATAGTTTGAGTGACAGTAGAAACCTACCTCAAGGTTCACGAAAGAAATATCTTTTGGCTTCACTATAAGACTTCTGTGTGTCAACCACGAATTCAGTGATATACCCTTCCAAGATGCTATCAAGCCACACTTCCACAGCCTGCGATGCTTAATTGTCGACCTCCTACAGTTCTTGGATCAAATCCGGGGTCCAGGTCATTGGCTCACCACCCTGGAAGTTCCTCTTCCGAAAGGTCAACTTCGCCAACCACTCAAACAAAAGGACCGGGAATTCACAGAAGAACCATCCATGCGGACTGTCATGAATATATCTATCCACACACTGATCTACTGTCAGTCGAGTGTTCCGACTTTCTTCTTCAACGAATTCCTGTAGCTTTCGATCAAACCATTCCTGGATCTTGGGTTTCGTCGAGTGCCACAACATATCCTCCTTTCACTTTGCACACGGTCCCGTCAATGGAACCATTTTTTGACTCAAACCCAGTCTACAGAGGTTCCCATCACTATCAATACCAACCCACCACGATCTCCCTGAGCATCGACCCAGACAGGTTTCACCCTGTCCAGCAACACCTGCAGAGCAGATGAGGTCTCACCCGAGGAAATCAAGGGAGAGTGTACAGAACCATGTTTCCGCCGAATGAAGGAGGATGATTGCGGCAACAATTACTTAACTTATCACAGCATTCAAAATAGATCTATGCATTCAAGATTAACATCATTCATATTCATAGAATTATTCAACAGAAACATTCATCGCGACAAGTATAACATTAAAGTATTAACTGCAGCAAGAAATCATCGCAACATGCATTAACATAAAATGTACACGGGGACTTTCACCAAACAGTTCCATCATGTCATATTACTTTAGAAAAACCCTGATACAACATCTCCGCAAAACCAGATTTCAATAATATCTCTTAATCTCACATACAGACTCAAAAATGCGCATAAACAACATCCACAAATCGTACCGAGATCAGATTATCGAACACTTACAACTCATGTCTATATATAGGCTTCCACCTTTACAATGCTTGTCCACTTACTAACAATTTCGTAACTCACAATTGGACAAATGACCCAAAATCTAACTAACGCGGTCCAAGTGACCCAAAAACCTGCCCACTGCGGTACAATTAGCCCAAAATTACATATCATATGGTCCAATGACCCAAAAACCCACATTCTGCAATACAATCAACTAAAAAATACATAAAATAATTCATCCTTCTTCCTTCTGCGACCTCTTCTGACGTGTCGCAGCATCGGCGATGCTGGGATTCTTCCTTACCAAACCGCCTGCGAACAAAAAGTAACGAGAAGTAAGCAGTAAAATCAAACATGCAAAGAAAATTAGTTGTGCATCAAAACTAGTGTCATATTCTATTAGTCTGTTAGCAAAAGGATATAGTAAATTTGAGAGAATTTGATTATCCAAGAGGAATTTGAAACCATGTCAGTATAGCATAGTAAATATCACCACTACAGTGCTTCGAAGGTTCCAAAATAAACTGATTTTTAGTGAAATAAATCTACTATCAATCAATTGATCATGAGGGGTGCATCGCTAAGTTTAGGATGCAAATCAAGGTAGAGAGGGCGCATTTGATCACAATCAGTTGCAATCGGAGCTTAAAACCCCCACCAGAGTCATGAAATCGGGTGGATTGAACAAGATCACTGAGTTAGCTCCTAAAATGTAGGGATCTGACTCTGCATGGCATAAAATCATGCATGCAGGGAGCATCAAGTGGATAATGTGTCCTATATGACATATGCACACCACTAGGGGGTCAACAAAATCATCCAATACTAGGAAAGGGAAATAATACTAAGGCAGAAAAAGATTAGAGTATTAATTATCCTAATAGAAATATGGCAACTTTGATTTCAAAACATTGTAGAAAAGATGTGATATACACAATCATGGACTAGTGTTGACTACTTGGATAGAATGTAGTTGGATTGATGAATGGCCATGGTATATTTTGAATAGCTGCTTGAGGACTTCATACAGATGTGTATCTTTGATTGTACTATTGTATAGTGATCCTCTTTCCTTCGTTTGATTTATTTGGAGTGGTCGATTGCGATTTGACTAGAGAAGAAATATGACTGAGATTCAATTGATATATTTATTTTGATTAACTCGAGAGTGGTCAACTAAGATTCTTCTAGTGGTGACAGTCAATTGAAGTTTCAACTAGATTGTTTGTTGATTGAGTTTCGATTGATATTGTTTTGTTTTTTTTGTTATTGATGTTTTTTTTATCCCTCAGTTGTGTTTAAAGGGGGGATAAATTTAAGTAAATTGAATATTTTTGATATGTAAACCCAAATGATGTCGTAATGTCTACTCAACTATAACTTGCTCAGTCCGACGAAACTTAGATCGACTAAGTTGCTTATGAGATATGATTGGGTATTGTTTCAATTACTTAAGTGATGGATGGACATAAACTATATTTCTAGATAGAGACTACTTATTTGTTGTGATATTTCCTAATTGATTCATTGAATAGATTGTGATGTTTTGTTTTCTAATCGACTGATTGATTGGGACTATTTGAACATTAGCGTGGAAAATTGTTTGATGAATTGGATGACTGCATTGAGTTCTAATGAAGGATTTCAAAATGTTTCAGACTTCTTCAAAGGTATTATTGTACTAGGATTTACCAGTGTTTGTGGTTCAGGTCAAATTAATGGGGGAATGCTACATAATTTGTTCTTTCCTCCAATCTGAGTTTACAGGATGGGTGTTGGAACCTATAGTTCATTTGTAACCTAACCTAGTAAGAATAAGGTATCTAACCATTCTAAGGTTCCGAACACCAATTAAATTATGAATTAACAATGTCCACTTTGGGTCCTCAAATCCACGATCTATGAAAAATTATTGTTAGCTACCACTATGTGGTCCTCTAGTTGTTTATTGGGCACTCATATGTACCTATTTATAGATTGTTATTATTTACCATTATATCACCACATAATGGGATCATCTAGATCATATGACCTTTGTATCCTGCTCATTGTGCTTAAGTGGAAATGGTATCTTTTGACACCATCTCTCTCTTGGAAAATTTGTTGTCACTTCTACTATTTATTTTCCTATCCCACATGCTCGAGATCCCATTTGAGCATCAACCCATGACATTATGCATCTAGGTCATGTATACTTAGTGACTTCAACATGGTTAGTAGATGATACCTAAACCTAGGGCCCTAAAAGAATCTTTTAGCAACCCATGGCTAAAAATATTTGATCTTCCAACCAAACATGGCCTCCTAAGGGTATAATTGGCATTTTATTGAGTAATTTGTTTCCTTAGATGGTTTTTATCAATATTTATCTATCTTAGTGCCTTCGAACGACATTCTATGGAATAAGACCATGCCTTCATCCCTAAAGAAACCTTTTAAAAATTCAAATCCATTAGTAATGAAACAAAGCACCATGCATGACTTTGTAAGGTATCCATGGTGCTATGTATACAAGTCTTAGGGACATGGGGTCTTGGAAATATTCAAGGAAGGAGACTTGACCCTCATGCCATGATGGAATCTTCTATCCATCTAGGTAGAAAAAATGTTACCTCTTCCAACCACACATGCCCTCATGAGGGTATCATTGGATAATAATTAAGCATGTCAATATCATTAAGTCATTTTTAGTAGTATCTACATCTCTTAAGGTCTTGGGAATGATATTATAGAAAATAAGGTCATGTGTTTGGCACTAAATAAATCGTTGAGGCATATAATTGATTAAAAACTCCTTAAGGCACCATGCATGACTTCATATGGGTATCCATGGAACTATGTATCATAGTTTATGGCCTTGGAACATTACACATGGAAAGTGGCGAACACCTGAACCTTTATCCTTAAATGAATCCTCTATCCATTGAGGGTGAATGATTTTTCCACCACCAACCACACATGGCCTCTTAAGTGTATAATTTGTCTATGATTAAGGATGTCGGTTCCATAAGGTGGTTTTGAGTAGTATGTGAGTGTCTCAAAGACTTGTGAATGATGTTCCAATGAGCAAGTCCATGTCTTTGGCCCTAAATAAATCATCAAGGTATCCAAAATCATGAAAACTACCTAAAATTTCAATGTATGACTTCATAGGGATATCTATGGAACTATTTATCTAGGTATTTTGGCCTTTGGAACTTGGACATGGTTAGTGGAGGAGATGTTGAACCCTATCTCTAAAGAAATATTTTAGTCATCTAAGGCTTCGTATATTTCCTCCAGCAACCACACATGACCTCTTGAGGGTATGAAAGTCATCTAAGGCTTCGTATATTTCCTCCAACAACCACACATGGCCTCTTGAGGGTATGAAAGTCATCTAAGGCTTCGTATATTTCCTCCAGCAACCACACATGGCCTCTTGAGGGTATGAATGGGCTACGATTGAGTATGTTGGTGCAATTAGGTGGTTTTGAGCATTATGTTAGTGTCTCGAGGGCTTAGGAATGGCATTCCAAGGAAGAATACCATGCATATAGGCCTTCATAAACCATTCAGGAATCCTAATCTATGAACAATGCCTCAGAGCACCATGCATGACGTTGCATGGGTATCCATTGTGATATGTATCTAGGTCTTCTGATCTTGGGTCATTGGATTTGGTCAATGGAGGATACATGAACTGTGATCCATAGGAATCTTCTATCTATCAAGGGCTAAGAAGGTTTCATCCACCAATAAAAGATGGCCTCCTAAGGGTATCATTGGCCTATGATTGAAATGTATGTTTCTTGAGATGGTTTGATAAATATGTAGGTGTCCTAGGGCCTTGGGAATCACTTTCCAAGGATGAATATGATGCCTATGGACCTAAATAACCACTAAGGCATTCAAATCCATGAGCAATGCCTCTATGCATCAATCATGAGTATATAGGAGTATCAATGGAATTATGTATCCAAGTCTTGTGGCTTGGGGTATTGGATGATTTTCAGCAATATGTACATGGAAATGTAAAAGAAGCTTCTAGGAATCCAAGGTAATGGATTATGTATCAAAGCACCACACATGATTTATCAATAGTATCGATGATCTCTCACTGGGAATATTGTTGCCATTAGAAGTGTTTTAGGACTAGGTATAAGTCTCGGTATTATGCTCATGGTTCAATAACGAACCCATCTCTAATAATTTCAAAGGATCATAACATACAAAAAATCCAAAAATAATCCAATTTAAGTAGAGATTCTTTAAATTTCACTCATAGATAGAATTGCATCTTAATAGCTTGATCTAAGAGAAACCCAAAATCATCTTGATTATAAAATTTTCACAACTTGTCCTCAATTTCAGTTAACATTATGCCATCACAAATATTTTTTGGCCTTTTACAATGAAATAAAGGCCATCTAAATATGCCCGAAGAAGGATAATTAGAAATTAGGATTTCACTGTTTATTTTATTGCTTCAAAGCCATGAAAGAGGCCTGAAATCACAATATCTAATCTCTTTAGGGGATGTTTGGCCTCCGAGAAGGATATGGATTCAATTGAGAGGATTTGGGAACTAAGTGTGGGTTTTAAGGCACCGGACGTGGTAAAGGGAGGAAACCTTACAAGCATTATTCTCTAAAGGAATCTTCCAAGGATCAAGGTAATGAATGAGACCTCAATCAACCACTTAACATTGGTATATGCCACATTTTGTCCTTCAATTGCAATATGGACACCATTAGTATATTCTGAGCTTTAGGGATGGGCCTCAAACCCCTAGACATTGTTCAAGGAGAAATACCACCATATTATGGCATCGCACACAGACACACATATGGTTCATGAAACATTTTTAAGGTCCAATACCATCACATAATCATTGTAAGGAAATCCTTTGGCATACACGTGTCATAAAAGGGGCATTACTATATTTTGTCCTATGTGGATTGTTCTCAAGGAATTTCTTATGTTTTAGGAATATAAATTGAGATTGTAAGCCCTAAAGTATGCTTCTCCGTGGCTAATGGACGATGTAAAATGCCCTCGAATGCCTCAAATGTCCTCTAATTGGATCTTCTATGTCAAGTCATGTTTTGGGGACAAAATCTAGGAAATAGTATTGGATTGATTTCTTTCAAGGCTCATGATCTATGCATGGTGCCAACAATAACGATTCATTCCTGTAGAAAGATGCACATGTGGTGACAAACAATGACTCATTCTTATTGAAGGATCATTTTTTCAATGAGAGGCATTTGAACATGATTTGAATCTTTAGGCACATTATAGATAGGTATCTTAATTTGCACCATAATCTAGACTCAGAAACCAATGAATCACATACTAACCATTACTTCAAAGACTCATAGATTACGTGTATATCTTATGTCACATAGAATAAGCATGTAATAGTCTGAACTGTCATACATAGCATATCAAATAGAAAACAATACAATAAGCAAAAAATGTAAACCTTACAATACATTCTTGAGGAATTAAATATTGAATAGTTATGTGAGTATGTTCACTCAAACATCTTAAACTATTACACATACGAGTTTTTAATCACTTTCCTCGAAGGCCCATAAAACCTATCATAACCCAACTGTCAATGAGTAATGAGGAAAGCCATCCCTACTTGCTTATGCAAATTAGTAACTTATCATTGTCATACAAGAAAACCTACTACACATGAAATATCCTAGTAATGAACCATTCCTTTGGGTGTTTCCTTCCATCCAAAAAACAACACAAATTTTAAACATACTAAAACATACAATATAAATACATATAATTTATCTTGAAACTTTAAACATTCAAACTAAATATTACACATATTACAATATTTAATTACTTTTATATAAAAAAAAAAATTAAAACATTCTAACTAAATATTATAGATATTATAATATATAAATATTATACATACCATAATGTATAAAACTAAAAATAAAACCAAATAACCTATCATAATAATGTATAATTATTACATTATTATTATATATAGTATAATGTATAAAGCAAAAAATAAAAACATATATAGCGTAAGGTAAATACTATTTTAGGTTTAACAATTCACACATATCTACATAAAAAAAATTTAAAAATATTGGAAAGTTGAAGAAATAATATCTATCTACATCACTTGCTGCTTGCCTTGCCTTGCCTTAGAAGTCCCTTGACTCTCCATGTAATGCTTCGCTGTTCCTTACGCAATTCCAGGCTCAGGAAATTCAACAAGAAGGAAAATGGAAAATGTCCATACAAACACAGTAAAATTAGGCTGATCACAGAGTTAAGGAAAGAGAGTAATAGTGTTCCATTGTTGGAAGGAAAGAGAGCGTTCCATAAGGCAGTCGTTTGACCTTACTAATAAAGGAGTAGTTATCAGGTTGACCTAACTAATAAGGGTGTCGTTATCCATCCGTAACTCTAGTAATCACCATGTTTATAATAGGGATATGGAAGTAACCCCAACATACTTTTGCTTAAATAATAATTGAGGGGAATATTTGAAGGAGTAAATTTTCACGGTAGGAGCCTACCTCCGGGCCCATCGTTTCATTCTCGAGGACTTGCCTTAGTGGACTGTATATCGAACAAACATACAGATCAGCTTGCACTGACTAATCTTTCATCTAACATTTATTCTATGCAAAGTGATAATTACTAATTATCTTAAATAGAAAGTTTTACACAGATAAATATAGAAAAAAATCAAAGAAATAAATACCCAAAAACTGTTGTAAGTTGGCAGTACCCAGGAAATGTTCTTCGGGGATATTGGGAAAGAGTTATTATTAATTGGCAGTAACATAGGAAATTTATGTGCCTTATTTCCTGCTGATTAGAGCAGGAAATTATATTATGAGAAAATTATGTCAGTCCATCTCCACCGAATGAGGACTAAATTTGGAAATATGAATTGTGCATGGCCAGTACTATGATTTTTTCTTGGAAAGATCCCTTGAAATCAGCACAGCCACAGTTAGCAGCTATGCTATAAATATGTGATACTCATCGTTTTTTAATGCTGAGAAGTGAAGAGAAATTTTCAGATGCAAATACATAGTGTCTCGTTGGTGAAAAGAAATCTCAAGACATGGTGTCATTGTCATTATATCTGTGGTGTATTTGGGGCTCATTGCAATTCTCTTCTTGATGCTGGCAGCCCATGGTAAGATTGGCTACTTTTATTTCTGCTTAATAAAGTAAATTTTATCTTTATTTTAATCATTATCTTTTGGTTGTTTTTTAGACCTTTTTGCTGTCGTAGAGGCTAGTGATTGTGATCCATATACTGGTTGTACAAGCGGTGCTTCCTGCCCTGCAAGCCATCCTCTTTGTAAGCAGGGACAATGTTGCAGCTTCCTGCTACCTGCTTATCATAAGCCATAGAAAAAGCTTTGTTTGGGAAAAATATTTTACCACGTGGGAAAAATATTTTATGATGTGAATTACTGCATTTATATGGAAATAAAAAAATTAAAATATTTTAATAACTACATTACTTTATTTATCTATGTTTGTGTTCTATGAGAATGTCATATTTTGAGAATAAGTATTTTAGATCTTGTTTACTGTGGAAACTTTTGTTATTGATATTAGTAGTGATCTTTTGAAGAATTTTTATTAATCTCATTTAGCAAAGAGCTTTGTGTGTATTTTAAAAGCATTAATTATAAATGACGTTACAATTTTTTCAACTCTAATATAAATCTGAAATATACATTACAATAGTAGCAACATTATATTGATGTTTTGCATTTATTTGTGTTACAATGAATACTTTTCTTATGTTTTTACCATAACTAATTTTCTTATGTTTTTGTTCGAAACTATGGCAGTAGTTATAAAAAGTGCTATAAAGAATTTATGTATCTTGTATTATGATGTGTGGCAGACCTTATAAACAAAATACATGCCTTTTACATTCCTGGTAATGGGAAGTAGATTAATTCATAGGTTAGTTTTCCCGAAACTATGTTGGTATCATTTAACTTATTATGATAGAAAAATGAATCAATTTACAAGTCTGGGTCGCATGTCCTCTAAAGCTTACTTTAAAAAAAAATTTAATCAAATTTCCTCAATCTATTCAATCTTAAAAAATTCTGGATATAATCTCCAACACATGCACGCAGGAATCCCTTTACACAATTCACTCTTTTGAATGAACTTGTTCCTCTTATAAGTTCGATTGTTAATTGAATAATATTATTATAGTTGCCAAATACAAAAGGGTTAACCTAATGTACTCCAAGTTACCCACACAGAATAGATATAGAGATATAAATTACCAGAGTTCAATGGTATTGTATGATATATTTATTTTTTTATTTGTTTATGGAATGATGAAAACATTTTATATTTATGAATCTTAATATTTGTAGTATTACTGAGATTACATGAGATTACATGCAGTACGTTATTAATCTCAGAAGCCAATGATTAAGCTCAAATGCTGCAGATATAAATATATAAATATATGATGTAATAAAAGTTTTCTTAAACAAGATATTACGTTAAAAAAGTAAATACTTAAACAAGTAAATACTTAAACAAGATATTATATTAAAAAGGTAAATACTTGTAAGAGATTATGTGAAATTCATATTTTGATAATGAAATTGATTAAAAAAGCATTAATAGAAAATCAGGAATATAAAATGATTAATTTGAATTTGAGTTTGAAATTCAATATAACTTTCTAATATAAAATAGGTAATCTAAAATCACTAAATTGAAATTGTAGTTTGATAATGATAATTAATATACTTTAAAAATTATTTTAATTTTTTAAACTTAAGAAATAAATATATATAATAAAAAAATATATAAAAAATAGATTTATATTCAATTTATATAAAATAGTAAAGTCAATATTTTATTTTCTTTTCTTTTATATAAATAATTATATACAAACTACATATAAGTTTGTTGTGTTTCCTATAAAATATTTCAATAAAAAATGTTTTTCTCATGTTTTGACTTTTTAATATTAAGTCCTCTTTTTTATTTATTTTTGTATTATATAAATAACAAACTTACCATTATTGAAATTACATACAAACCACATTTTGTTGTGTTTCCTATAAAATATTTCAATAAACTATTATTTTGTAGTGCTTTATTGTTTTTTAATAATAAATTTTATTTTTGTAATAAAAAATATATTGACAAAACAAGAAAAAACTATAACAAAAATATTTAACTAATTTAAATACATTTCATGAATTGAAATACAATTTAAAAATTCTCATTAATAGAATATTTGAAATCTTTAATTTTTAATTAATTTCTTAAATTACTTTCTAATATTTTATATTAGAATGATGATTTAAGTGATTGTTTTAATATATATATATATATATATGAAAAAGTCTTTTTTATAAACAATGTAATATGAAGGAAAAGAGATATATTGAAATGAATTTGTTATGTACACCGTAATGGTTGTCCCGTTATGTTTTTTTAAACTAAAGGAGTGAACAAGCAGTTCTAATAAATTCTAATGATATCCTCAATAAACAATTTCCATTCCGTAAATACAATAGTTGTAAAGTTGCTACAAAATTAACAAATTTTGAAATATTTTAACGATTCCCACTATTGAGGAAGATGGCTACAAGGAATGAACATTCAATGTTCATGGCACTGACAGCCTCACAAGGGAATGATGAATCGCTTACTAGAGCGAATACTCAATTCTGTGTTAAATTTGCTTAGACATTACTTAGTGTTGACCGCATTGGATATCCCTCTTAGCATGAAATTCAAAATATAAATATCATTTGTAAATTCCATAATTTGAATTTTTAAATAATAATATTATATAAAATAATGGTGATGATGGTAATTAATTTTGATTGAGATCAACTTTAATCTATGGAGTCTGAAAAGTGTAGAGAATTACATTGAAGTACTTCTTCATTTTCAACTTTTTTAGTATTACAAAGATGACAAATTATTTTACTATGGAGATTGTAAGAGTTTGTTTTCTTTCTTTATGTAGTAATAATTTTATTATTATAACTATTATGTAGAGTCACATCTTTTTTGACTCCCCAAGACATGGTATGTTTATGTCAACGTGACATAATCCACAAGTAGTTTTAATTTAGAGAGTATGAACAAATCATAGGAGGTGTCCTATTTCTCATGTTGTTTAATTTGTTTTTATACATGTGTTACCGAGTTATAGCCATGATCTAAATGGGGGATAGACTTGTTTCTATGAAAGGATAGGAAATGGTGTATTGCCTTTAATTTTGAGGTTACAATGATGATGAAGATGGTTAACATCCACTCAGACCAACTAAGGTCTATCAAACCTTCATAACATTATTTGGATTGATGTAAATTTTTATTTCAGCGGTTAAAAAACATAAAAAGAAGTATTCCTACGTCACCATAGTTATATGCTATAAAACACTTATGGATTTTCTCTATCCTTATCCATGATTCTCTAAAGATGCTTAACCCCAAACTTCACCTCCACATAAGATAAAAGGAGTGACAAGACTAACAATAATGAGTTTCTTTTTATGTTGAAGCCAAATATCTATTGATTTACAACTGTTTTCAAGTCCATAATAAGGTTTCCACCCTTTGTTAATCAATTTTTTTAATGTTATAGCTCCATCTAATCTTGTGATCAATTGATTCCATAATATTTGTATGAATTCACTTCCTCCATCTTTTCGTTGTCATATATGAAATTAACATAAGGTTGAATACGTGAAAATGGATAACACTTTTTGGCCAAAAGTGATGGTGAAAATTCATTTTTTAACTCATTTATTAAATCAAAACCCTTAAAAATCACGTTTCAACATCGAACAAAAAAACCAAATTATAAGAAATTATCTTTTCTTTCGAATATATATATAATAGAAAAATAAACAAATACAGGTCATAAACGATTATAATTGGAGGATTCATAAATAAAAAGCTAGGACTAAATTAATGAAAGGAAGAATGATTTACAGAGTTTAGTTACAGATAAATACACCATGATGTTTGTTTGCAGGGCTGCACAATCTACATTCTCCCTCTGGTGCTTCTTCTTGGTATCTTTCCATCCTCTACATTTCCTCTATCCTCTTTTCTTTCCTTTACCGCATTGAGTGGAGAAAATCCAATCACTACTATTTAGGGTTTGTTGCATGGTAGAATAAGAAAGCATTATTATTTCTACAAAAACAATGTCAAAAGTATGTGAGGGAGGGGTTTGTCTTACGACACGAAGCTGCTCAAAGTATGTGGTCGCAAATTGAATTCCATCCAAATGATGTTCATGGTTATAAGTACAAATGATGTTCATGGCTATAAGTATAATAGTTAGGAAAAGATTTCCAAAAAGATTTCATATTATATATATTGATATTAAAATCAAAGTTTTTGTTCTTTCCAATATGTTGATAGAATCCAATATTAGAAAGAGATTTTTTCGGCCATGGAAGCATTATCATGTTGTACAATTATCAAGTATCAAGTAAGACCCTTTTTAAGTATGATTTCCCTCTAGTGGTGAAGAACTGATGGTTTTGATATTGAGTCTAACTTTATAATGAAAAAAAGCAGCCTTTTATACATACTCAATCACAACAATTTTGACTAGGAAGTAATTATATTTTAATTTTATGGTTTTAATGGAGTAAGGGTATGAATTTATAATTAAATTATTGTTGTAATTAGTCTCAGTGCCAATGACTAGAGTTTGTTCTATATTGGGTTCAAGTGATCTTAATCACATTGGCATTAGGAACGTTTTGGTTCTATCCAAAGTAATGTCACACAATTATTGTTATTAGTGTACAACCATTCAAATAATCCAAATACAAACAATAGCGAATGGAAAAGAAAATAAAAAAGCAATATATTTACCATAACTAAATTTGACTATTTATTTAAAACGATTATAATTGTTGCTCACTTCTATGTTTAATAATGTATATACATTCTCCCTTTAAATAATAGCAATTTCCCCAAGAGGAGCAAAAGGAACGTTCAGAGGAAAAGAGGAAAGGTACAAAAAAAATTGCATTTGTTATTTAATTTCAATGCATTTGCTATACTATTGTATGGGCTATGTATATCCATATCCATGTGTCAACTATTGTGAATATATCATGGCTTCGACTGAGTTTTGATCAAAGAATTTGTTATTAATGTTTAAGGATGTTTCTGAAATACAAGACATTAAGAGAGCACGATTGGGAAACTTTAACAATTTTTAGGTAGAGCACCATTTGGAGGTGAAGCACAAAAGGATTGTGAGAAAAGAAAATATACTAGTGACCATATGGTCAAATCAAATGACTAGAGGACAGCTTATGAAAACTACTATCATCCAGAATAGTAATTTTTGCTTATTTCTTGAAAAATGGGGTTGGTCAATCCATTAAAAGGGTGATGCAACAGAAAATTCACTGTTGAGGAACATAATGAATGCATAAAGGATTTTAGATGTGTTGTAGCTTTGAATTTATTGGTTAAAATGCAATCCATGAAAGTACTTGCAGCTGCAGAAAGTTTTCATAACTGTTAAAACATCATTATATATTGGTTCCAAGAGAAAGGGGATTAAATAACAAGCAACTTGATAATCAAGTCATATAGAATTAGGATAAAATCTATCCAATATGATGTTATCATAGTTGGATATGATGTTATAATCGACGAAGGTTTTAGAACAAATTACCACTTCTCTATGTTTAATGAAGGTTTCTAGTGAAGAAAAGTATCCAAAGGTTTTAAGGATGTTTTTTATTTTGGTGTAGGCTTAAACCATTAAGATGCATCATGCACTTACTTATCACTTGCATAGGTTAAAATATTTTATAAAAAAGTAGTAGTCATTTGCTCAAAATAAGTTTGCTACTTATCCAATATTTTAATAAAGAAATGTAGTTTTTTTTTAACCATATAAAAGGCTACTTATAGTTATTCGTCCATGTTCTTGGTTCATAACAAGATCAATGCAAGAGTTTACCTTCTAAACCCTGATGTTTTATACGATATTGAGCTAAGACCCACATTCATAAGTATTCACTAAAATCACACAATATAAATAACTTGTTGGTATGTTCTTTCCTTGATTCTACACAGTATCTTCCCTATTTGCTTTAACACTCCTATATTTATTCAATATAATATCTTCTAATTGAACAAAAGTATGAAACAAAAATCAATTATCAAATATCATGACTTCTAAGATGTGATTTACTACAACAGATGCTATCAATATTTTATAACTAATGAGCAAGTTGGATCCACAATCACCACACATTAATCTATTAATTTGAATTTGCGCATAGCATGAGAAGAGGACTAATTGCCTGTAGGTTATTTAATTATTCTTCCTGGGAGAAATGCGCTGATCATTCCCTTATATGTGTGTGGAAAATGTTTCATTCCACTATGTTTAATTGAGTGTGCACATGCACACCGGTGTCTATATTTATATCAATTTGTTCATTGATGGAGAGGGCTAAGTCTTGTGAAGGCCCAGAAAGCCCAGATTGCTAGTCATGGCCTTGGGGGAGAAATAGACACCCCCCTATTGTGTCAGTGTTCCCTCTGTGGGTCAGATGAAGGGAGGGGTCATGGCAGAGTGGATCAGAGCTCTTTACATAATGGTACAGAGGAATGGATGAGGTTTGGGGAAATAATTTGGTTGGATGAAGGACAAAGTTAGAGTTCTCAGGCATGGCAGAGGATCACACCATTGCATATAGCTCATCGATAAATTTCCAGTAGTACCAGGTTTTCCAAAAATGGAATTAGGATGAGGAAGTTATCATCCTGAGCAGTTGGCAGTAATAGGGGTATGTGGCCAACTTCTGAATTTCTGATCCTGCATTGTGGATTGCGGATTATGGATGTCGGAGGCGTGAATCTTTAGAGTTGCACATTGTGGTTCTGACTTTCCGTCTCCCGCAAGGCGGATTGCAGATTGCGTAAGTCAGAGGCGTATTCCTTTGATGCTGTATATTTTGAGTTCTTACTTTTTGACTCCTACAAGGCAGATTACGGAGTTCAGAGGCATATTTCTTCGACGTGTATATTTGGTTTTCTGACTTCCGATTTTTGCACTGAGGATTGCATATTATGGAATTTGGAGGCATATTTCTTCAACGTTGTATATTTGGTGTTTCGACATCCAACTCCCACACTGTGGATTGTGGATTACGGAAGTCAGAGGCGTATTTCTTCGACACTGTGTATTTGGAGTTCTGACTTCTGACTTGCAACTTGTGTATTGTGGCTTCCGGATTGCGGATTGCAGACTAAAGTTGTTGTAGCTATGTAAAAGTGTAAAGTTGCAGATTCTTTGAAAAAAAAATAAGAAGGTTGTTTCTAAGAGGCCCCCCCATCACATCTAAAGGGAACCGAGGGGATTGGGGACATTACATGAATGATTTTTTGTTTATTTTAGAATGTATAGATTGAGCCAGCTGAATTATGGTTTTATTATGCCCATGATGAAATGTTGGTAAATGCATTCTGTGTGTGTGTTAATATGGTTTAATTCCACTATGTTTGTTTATTATGCATTGCACACATATTTAGGTGTGAATAATTTCATAATGTGATACTGGGGGTGAAAATTAGCACCCCTCCTCTGTTTCTCATATTCCCTTCATAGTCAGATCGATGGGAGGGAATGTGACAGAGTGTTCAGAGCAATAAAAATTACCGGGTTGTTATTCTAAGGAGCTCCCCCATCACCTATAAAGGGAACCGAGGTGACTGGGGACATGATAGAGTAGTATCAGATCCCACGTTTGCAGCACTGGGGCTGCTTGGGCCAAAGTATGAGCTTACAGGAAGATAATCATAATATTTAGAAGAGGTACTGATGAATTTTAGGAAACATTTTGATTAGAATGATGACAAAAGCAGAGTTCTCAAGTGTGGCAAAGGATCACACTGTTGCATGGGGCTCACCGAAATATTTCGAACGATACCAAGTTTTCAAAAAATGGACTTAGGAGAAGAAGGATATTGGCCTTAGAAGTTGGCCATAACAGGAGCATATGGCTGACTTCTGACTTTCCAAACCCACATTACAGATTGCAGATTGCGAAAGTTAGAGGATTAATTTCTCAAAGTTATTCCTTTGTGGTGCCGATTTTCTGAACCCTCATTGCGGAAGTTAGAGGCGTAATTTATCGAAGTTGTTCCTTTAGAGTGTCGACTTCCGAACTCGCATTGTGGATTGCATATTGTGAAAGTTGGGGGCATAATTTCTTGAAGTTGTGCCTTTGGGGTGCCGAATTTATGAACCCGCATTGAGGATTGTTGATTGCAAAAGTCAGGGGTGTAATTTCTTGAAGTTGTGCCTTTGGGGTGTTGAATTTCCGAACCCGCATTGCAGATTGTGGATTGCGGAAGTCAGGGCCATAATTTCTCGAAGATGTGCCTTTGGTGTGCCGACTTTCCAAACCCACATTGTAGATTGCAGATTGTAGAAGTAGGAGGTGTAATTTATAAAAGCTGTTCCTTTGGGGTGCCGACTTTTTGAACCCGTATTGTGGATTGCGAAAGTCAGAGGTGTGATTGATTGAAGTTGTGTGTTGTGGTGCCAAATTTCTGAACCCACATGAAGGATTACATATTGCAGAAGTCAGCACCCCAAGAGTGGATTGCAGTGGGAGGGACACTAGGGGTTCAGATCTCATGTTAGAGCTAGTGAAGGCTCAATTATCTTTGGTTTAGAATTCAGGACCAACCATACCTTCCCAGGTTAGTGATTAGGGAAGGGGCACCCAAGGGACTGTGTAGCAATGAAGGGGACCTTACTTAGGATGAGAGTGGAGCTGATGGGGGTACCTAGCCTATATGAATCCAGTTGGATATTCCTATAGCTCTTTGGTTGAGATAATTGGCTTAGAAAACTCCTTCCCTTTATCTGCACTTGCTTGACACAGCCAGCTGTGTGTTGGATTAGCTTGAATGGGTTTTCCTAAGGCTATGAGTGAACCTAAGTAGTTACTCCTTGGTGGATACATAGCCCTAGATCAGGGGTGTTCTCTGAGTTGTAAAAGAATATAAGCTGGTAGATATACAATAATTTTTAAGGACAACTGTATTATAAGTTTTCAGTTATTACAATAACAGTTATGACAAGTACTCTGTCACTTCAAGGACATCCTATGTAGCAGGAATCATTTGAAGTAGAATAAATTAATATTAGATTCATCCCATTGAGTGAAAGGATACTGAATGCTTCTATGATTTCAAGAAAAAGTACATGATTTGTGGGTGGAAAAATAGATGAAAGCTTGTACCATTTGGTGCAATGATATTTTGTAAAATTATAGCAAGAGCTCCAAAATGTTACATTATAGTTTCTCCTCGTCAAGCCTTCTATAGCATGGTTATTTCATTTGACTACTTAATTAGGTGATAGTTACTTCATGCACCATGTATTAACAATGATAACCTATGTCCAAGTATGGTTTGTGCTTTGACGCATATCTCTAGGTAAATGCGATGACATTAACCAATAATCAAATCTTAAAGCATGCTTCTACTAGATCTTTTGGGGTCTTTATTTCTTCTTCTATTATGCTCATCATACAAGAAATATATCTTGGGAGGTGATATAAATACTTAATTGAGACATATAGAATTGCGATGACATTGTAAGTGTAGGTGAATATGTAGAAATTTGATTATTATAGAAGGAACTACATAGCATTATAATATAGTTGGAGAGCCACTGCAAAACATGAGAGTTTTATTTTGTCAAACATGATTTTGAACATATTTCCAATGCACAAATTAAAAAGTCAATGAAAATCTTCCCAAAAACTTGCACCTGAAAGTTATCATACAAACCCGATGTAGTTAGTTGGAATTTTAGTTGCACATTTTGTTTTTAGTAAAATTTTAAATTGGCTTATGCCCAAATTTAGGGTTCAAACACCTAAAAAAATAACCACGCTCTGTAGCAATCCCAATATTTTTACAGGGTGAAACTCATTCATTCAATGTTTGTTTCCCTCATGCAGTTACAATAAAGACCCCATTATTTGGATCATTGAAAAGGGTGTTTATGACTTCCATGATTTCTCAATCTGGAGTCCCATTAATTCAAGTTTGAGGAATCATAGTACCATGATAATCCAAAAGAATGGCTCTTCTATTACTCATTTTGTAAGCCTAGAAAATAGTCTCAGTTAAAAGGTTAGAAAAATTAGAACCAAGATGGACCAATCTGAATCCCAATCAAAATCCTAGTCTATAACATCGGATTCTTGAGTACTCTTTGCAAGTTCTTTGCAAGTCTCCTATGAAAATATGTGCCCAAAAGGATACATTATGAGTGTTGACATACCTAAAATGATTTTCATTTCTCATTTACTTCTCATCATTTAACATTGTAATGCTAGTATTCATATAATCTGCTAAAGCTTCAATATTACATAGATTTACATTAATAGCTCCAATAAATTCAGAAACTACCAACATATTTTCTTTATTTATCATATGTGATTCCAAATATGGCATCTACTTCTGCAATACCTTGCCTACAAACAATGTATTCATATGGGATCAAATTCATACCATGTCGAACTGCAGATACAATACAACATTATGCAATTGTATAATATGAAACCCTATCATACTCTACTATTTTCTGTTGATTTCCTTTTCAGATGAACCTGCAAATTTGTTATCAACATGTAATAGGTGTCATATTATAGACTAGCTAAAATACCTTATTCATTATCATAAAATAATGGAATATACAAATATCAACATACAATGAAAAATTCAACTGAAATCACCTTATAACTATGGATGTGGTTAGCAAGTTCAACCATTTAATCATTTGAAATATTTTTGCCTGACATTAGAGACAAGCTGCTCCTTCAAGATTCTGAAAAACAAAACATGCCTTTTATTAGTTTCGATGATTGATTTATCTTTGAAGAAAAATAATATAAAATAAACACAACAATAACTAAATGAACACCTAGTTGTTTTCGTTGACAACAAGTTTAGGTCAAGAGATTGAGACATGACATAAGGAATTACAACTTACAAAGTTTCCAAACACAAAAAATGGAGCATACACGAGCATTGCACAAATTATATCAACCACCTTAAAAAATAAATAGCCATATGCAATGATATTTCTAGTGCTAAAAGAAATAAAGAAGACAATACTACCAACAAATTAGATACAATTAATATTTGATAAAGATTCCTTGACAATCATGTTTATACTTTAACATATCCAATAGTTGGATTAGTTTCATGCCTTCAGCATTACATAATGGATTAAAATTAGATGCACCATGCAACACTAAAATTTATTTGGTGTAAGCCAACATTCATCAATATAGAAGTCAAATAACATGGCAAATAAAAAAGAAAAACTTCCAATTTTTGAAAAAACCTCTTACATTGCATGCCATATATTCCACAGGAAAAGGTTCAGCCATATATTGTATAGGATAAGATGTATTCTAGGAAGGTAAATATGGGAACTCTTAAAAATGATCAGCATATAGTGCTGCACCATATTATTATCCAAGTCACTAACAAACACCAAGATATGGAAATCATAATTTGCATAGGGCTATATCCTGGCCCCGGTTTTGGGAGATGGAAAAATGTGTCCTCTCTATTTCCAGAGACTATCAAAATGCATGGAGGATTTGAGAGTGCACTCCTCTCTTTACATATCATCACAAAAGTAGTTTCTTTTAAGATATCATAGTTTCTTATCAAACTGAAATAACTTATAACCAAAATGAAATAATTCATTGAAGAAACATAAAGACACTAGGACTAATCTCCTATAGCATTAAAAACCATTATATTGAATATCCATAAACATGTGGTAATCAAACACTCTCTTTTCAAGGAACACCAAAACATGGAGACAACATTTCACACAGGGCTATATCATACCTCTTGTTTTGGGGAGATGGAAACAGGTGTCCTCTCAAGTTCCAGAAACCATCAGAATGCATGGAGGAGTTGAGAGTGCACTCCTCTCTTTATAGCGCATCACAAAAGTAGTTTCTTCTAACGAACTAGAGATGCTTATCAAACTGGAATAACTTATACCCAAAATGAATGAAGTCATTGAAGAAAAATAAAGACACCGGTACTAATCTCATGTAGCACTACAAACCAATATATTGAAGATCCATAGGAATTTGGTGATCAAACACTCTATTTACATAGACCACCAACAAACAAAAATATGAGGTATCAATCATCTTGTAGATATGTAAGGAATCCTACCAGATCCAAAACAGAGAATCCAAAATATTTCTCAGAATATAATGCAACATGGCCTCATAGATAAAATAAATCTATTGTCAAAGTAGCAGAACCATCCATCAAATAAATTTCAATTTCCAATTGCAGCACTTCAAAAATGTCGACTAGTTGCATAAATATTAGATCCATCTCTTTTCATCTACATATGCTTGAAATCCATGAAAATAGTACCAAATCCAAATACTTTTATAAAAGAATTCCCATGATTTCATGCAACCACCAGAGCCATAACTGTGTTCCTTGGACTTGGTTCAAACATTCTTCATCTACCAAAGCCTCAATAGGATCAAATAGGCCATCAAGTGTTGTTATGTTGTAACATGAATGTAGGTACTTCTGTCACTCAATGAATTACTAGCTTCATCCAACAATTTTTCATATCTACCAGAATAAATAACTAAACGACCAAAGAGAAAAACAATAATTATCCACCATTTATGCAACATAATTAATTTCCTATTGTAGATCATATGCATCATGTTGAAAAAGAATTCAATTGAGAGTCAAATTAACTCTTTTGTCCACCACTCACAACCTCTACACTTGGAACCTTCTAGCTCTACAAAGGATCAAAACTCCTATGTTCTAGAAAACAAGGAATTCAATGGAGTGTTATGCCATCCATGTGGGTTCCATTCTTAACATCATATGCCCCACAAAAATGACATGAGTTTTGAATGATCAGGCAAGGTGAAAGTCTGGGTAGTCAAATGGATGATGAAGGGTTCCATTTATGTTATCAATTTCGCTCAAACAAGTGACCTAATCTTGGAAAGCAATCAGGACATTCCTTGGGCCTACTGTGGTAGCTATCAAGTATCAACAAAAGCAACTTTATCATACTGGAAGATAAATTCTGAGATGATATTATGTTTAAGGTCAAAATTTGTGATGCAACAAACAATTTAAAATATGAAACATAGAGTAGAGATAACCTACCTTTCATCAACAAATGCGAATTAGGCATACCAAAAGAAAAACCCGACGTCATCTCAATATCCTATTGGATATAATTCTTAGTTTTCATGCAAACTGGAGATTATGGAAATGGTTCAAAATTAACTGCTTGCATCAAATTTTAGGGTGTAGCAAATTAACATTCAAGTTGATGGAATTCTTTCATGTTAGGACATTTTTCACATCCCTTAACACAGTCATTGCCATATGACAAATCCATTATCTTCCAGATTCAAAAATTTTAGTATACCAGTTTTAAAGAATCATCTTTTTGGTCCTCATCAAATATGGAAAAAAAAATCTGGTACAAATTCTACAACTTTAATATATCTGTATTCATGTTGGACAAGTGCATGGAAATAAAAAAAAATACAAGATCATGATTATAAGTCTTGAAAACATAGCACCTATTCACATTATTGCTCCACTCATAGAATTTAGGTGGTGTCATTCTCCCATGATTACATTCTTAATGATCTCCCTTTAATTCAAACATAGGAAGACCATTGACAAGTGAGCTTCCCATTCGACCCAAACAATCTAATGACCTAAAGGAATTACAGGTTATATGTCAACCAAAATGGAGAATGTTCAATGGATCAGAACATGTTCATGAGTTTAATTTAAAGAGTTGGGGATTTTTCATTCTTGTTCATTTATCTTCCAACTCAATTATCTTAACAATGATTAACCGAAAATTGAAATACTCATTAAAGAGTAAGCACACTAACAACTATACATATTTCATGGTACCCAATTTTCCATGATTGAGAAGCTGAGAGGCATCAATGTCAGTCTCATAACTTTCTGATCCTAACAGGGCGATTGTCTATTGGATAAGGATTAGGAAAATATCTTAGTTGTAAATCAAGTGTTAGATGCTCCACTATACACACCCAACCATGAACCAGACATTTAAATGAAATCTCATGACATTATTCAAGTAGTAAGCATATGAATCCCTTCCATATGTTCAGTAAGATCAACATGAAAAACCCCATCATTTTTTATAGGGTTCATTTAATTTATTTTTTCCATTCAGGAACCAACTGAGAAAGAAGAAGAAAAGATGGGTTTGATTTCTTTAATTCACTTATTATAATGGTGTCATTGTACTTTAGGGTTTCCCTCCTATTACACCCATTTAGAATGAAAGAAATGTTGACAGGATGAGAATAGGCACTACAAGAAAAAAGGTCATTGGTGAGGGTCCAAAAATGTCACCATAAGCTCATTGGTGATGGTCAAAAGGGGCCCTGTCACCAAAACCCGAGCATCTCCAAAGGCACCATCACCTAAATTGGAGGGTATGTGGTGACATTCAAATTCCGCCACTAATAATTATTATTATTCCAGGTTCTGACCGTCACCAATCATTATGAAGTTTTGGTGATGGGCCAATTTTGGCCCTCACCATTTGATGCATATATGGTGACCGTCAAGGACTGATCATTAGTGATGGTTGAGACATGCCACCATAATCTCATCGATGATGGTGAAAATGGAGGATGTCACCAAAATTTGAATGTCACCAACAACTTTGTCCCCAAAAGTAGAGGTGGTGTGGTGACATTCAATGTTCATCACTAATAAGGATTATTAGTGACAAATGGTGACCCTCACCAATTTATATGAAGTTTTTGTGATGGACCTAAGGGCCTCCATAACCAAAAAACTGAATGTCACCAATGACATATGATGAGGGCCTTGCAATGAACCTCACTATTGAGGATATTTCCATTAACATATCATTGGTGACAACCACTATGAGATTGTCACCGCTTTTCATTTTGAAAATATTTTAATGATGCAACATAAAGGACCATTGCCATTTCAATTAAAATTGCAAAAGCAATAGTTATAATGGTCCTTAAAGGATAACGGTGAAACGTCACCATTGCTTTCCACAATGGTGACATTCTTTGGTATGTATGAAGATGGACAGTAGCAATACATTCATAGACCAGAGCTAAGAAAAATATCATAGAAAAATATTCTTGCCTTATTTATAAATTTATAGTAGCAATACCTTCCTTGTTGTTTTGGGTGTCGTTTCAATTCAGCCTACATAGATTTGAAGGGGTAGTTTTATGTTGTATTGAATGTACCTTAGAAAGGCATATTTCTAATTTTGCTGGTTGTAGTTTACAGGGGCAATTTTCTGAGTTGTTGGTTGTACTTGGCAAGGGCATATTTTTGTTCTTGTTGGTTGTACTTTACAATCATAGGAATTGTTACCTTGCATGGATTAGTTTCAGCAATCCTATAAACTTGCTTGCAAAAAATAATGCAGTAGGCCTATAAATATTTAAACACTAAACTATGGTAACACAAAATGTTCTCTAACTACGATTACATCATGCCTATTAAAATTCTTGGATCATAATTCTCTTGGCCATCATTATTTACAATTTGAGGAAATCCTAAGGACATAAAAATTTACTATCTAAACTTAGTTTCACATGTTCCTTCAAGAGAGAATTTTGGAGAATGGATTCAATATGTTGGAACTCATTCCCGTATATTGATTAAAAAGCATGCATGTACTTGTTATATAATTTCATGTTGACTAACCTGCCAGTATTAAAGAGCTCTTTGCAACAAATCCATCTGAACATAATTTTATTCATTGTAGATTTTATATGACATCTTAGGTACATATGCCCCAAACTGGATGGTGTGGACCTCCCAAGCTCGTCAATGCAGACCCCCAAGCCCAATGAAAATGTGGGGACCTAAAAAGCAGAGAGACACATTTTAACCCTAATATTTGCAAACAAATAATAAAAAAAATAATGTGGATTCCAAGATATATAATAAATTAAATGGTTTAGTAAAGGACGCTATGCAAAAGATAGAGCCTCCAGCTTTGATATGTATTTTGTTCTCATTGTAATACTTGAGAATTTTCTCTTTATAATTGTCATGTTCCAGAATCCAAGCATTAGTTTCAACAGGTATATAAACATGCTTGAATAAACAACAAAGTAGCATATCCTATGAATTATCAATGTTATCTCAACTTACATGCATTTTTTAATTATCATTTATAACATAAATGTAGAGCACCTATAAAAGTGAAAAATTCCTAAGATTCATATTGGCATGAAATTACACATTTGTTTTTGGAAATGCTTCAAGAAAATTCCTCTAATGCGTTACATAGGGTAGACTTTCTTTGCTTACCTACCCAATATGAGGTGTAGCTATACCCATCAAAAGTTATTGGGACTAGTACCCGGCCTCATCCCTTCTAAACTCATGTCATTCAAGTGGAGCATGTCACAAGCAGAATGTAACCCTAGTATATGGTGATGACCAATGGCCTACTGGAATAAATTGAACATTTGGTTATTACTATTATAACATTTTACTAATTTGAAAAAGAAAAAATATCACATTGTTATAAGTAAAGTAAATAGAACTGATTCACTAACCTGTTTACACAGTAACTAAAATAGATATCTAATCTTTTTTAAGCATATGGAAACAATATACCAAAAGATGATATAAAATACTGTAACAACAGTTTAATAAAGTATATCTACAGGCTTGGCCTAAGCCAGTAAGATGAGTTGTTTTTTACACTTACAGATGCACAAATGGAAATCAGACACATGAGCCTTCTTTGGAATCATGTCACCCAGCTCATCCTCCTGTTTGTTCCTCCAAGTTCGTTCTAATGTTAACTGAGGAGTGGAATTATTGCAGATTGGTCATAGAACAAAGGAAGCATAGTTTATGCTTCCGCTGTGATGAAATGTTAATGAAGGTTAATGGAAACTAAACAAGCACTATAAATCAACACTATTGACAACAACAGAAGCACAAGAAACTATTCAAAAAGCTATTCAAACAACTTTTTTGAACTCCAACAAAAAGCATAAACTAAACCTCAGTCATTATTTCTGCCAGTTGCTTGATAGTGACCTCATTGTTAGGATTGCCAACATTGAAAATGTGACTGTTTTCCCTGGAAGGAATTTCCTGAAAAATGAAATAGGTAAGTACTATAAATATATAAGCACCATAAAAGATCAGTATAAATCCACCAAGGATTGTTGTTACCTACAATCATCAAGAGAACAGGCCAGCTAGCATATTGTGTCCCATATGTTTAAAGACTGTTTACACAATTCCAAGCATGCAAAACCAACACAGAACAACACTAATTTTTTTCTTAAAGAAATATATTGTGGAATAACTCCAAGTTAATGATTTAGAAATAAAAAACAAATGCAAAACACAACAAAAATACACCACTATAAAATGATATAATTCCATACACAAGTTAACACATCTAGAAAGTCAATATGAAGCAATTACAACCACATAGCAGTCCACTTGCTTTCCAAGAGCATAATTAAACATAAAGGATGAGCTGTAAATAATCCATTGGATAGTCCAAGAACATCTTAATTCAGTCCAAAAAAAAATATTAAAACTATCATTTATCAAGAACATCATTCATTCAATGTAAATCCGAACCATTAGTGACCCAATATGGAAAGTCTGCAAATGTATATACCATGTGAAGGTGAATATAGCATAATCAATATGTTTTATTGTTTAATATTCAACCATATTCCTTCACAACATTAACAACATAATCCACATTCATGTCAACATCAACATCAACATTGAATATATCTTCTTCATTTACACATATTGCTTCTTGAAAGTCTGTAGCCCCCGACAAATCTGCATACTTGGATTCATATGATGTACTATTTCTCAATCGTTTTGGAGGACATGTTAACACTACATACCAATCAGTATCAGCTGGATCTTGTACATGGAATACCTGTTTAGCTTCCGATGCTAGAATAAATGGATCATCTTGACAATGATTTTGACTAAGCATTTCTTCATATTCACCATTGTAAAACCCAAATCATCAGTTTTAATCCCTCTCGTATTGTATACATAGAACTAATTACATTTGAACAATGTGTACTCCATACAAAAATAGTCCAATATAATTATTTCTTCTATTACTCCATAAAATGTTGTTTTCTGAAGTACAGGGTTTGGATATTTGGAACTTGACCTCATCATTGTTTCGGCTTCCAGACACACACCACTATTTTGGGTGGTTATTTCATTATCCATTTTTTTTATATGGTATCTATAACCATTGGTTAGGTATCCCTTGTACTTATTCACAAATTTCCTTGGGCCCCGCGATAGCAATTTAAGTGTATCAGACACATTTCCATCTCCTTACGCCTACATATTTTTAGTTTTTTTAATGTAGTTAGAAAACATACATCCAGCCTGTGATAAAATATTTAAATTTGTACATGATAATTTTCAACATGTAATGATTTTTAAGTACTTATAATATAAATAGTATAAAGTCATCTGTTTTTTCAGCCAACTAGAAAAATGTTGGGTGTGGAGTCTTTGCAATAGAGCTTCATCTTTTTTGGTTTGGGTAAATGAGTTGAGAATCTCCATTTTGTGCATCCTAATTTGACAATTATGGACAGTATAAATGGTTGTTAATTTGTTTTGATAAAATATGAATAAAAATAATTTGAAATGTCAAATATATGATTCTATCCATAGATCTGTATTTTCTTAAACCACAAATAAACAAAAATTTTAAGGTCAAACATGTTACTTACTCTATCCATGGATCAACTTCATTTGTGTGAAATCGAACTCACCTATGGGCTTGTTCCCAACTAATGTTATCTAATTATAATGGAATTGAAGTAAATAATGGCTTTCCATCAAGAATTACTTCTTCAACTTCGTCATCCCACACTTCATTTCGACCATGTGTGGTTCCAATAGCTTCCATACCTTTCAAGTATCCTCCAAAAATTTTTATTGATTCCTCCACATTGTAGCTTTCAATGATGCATCCTTCAACCCTATTTTTTTTCTTAACATAAGTCTTGTATACTTTCATACAGCTACAAAAAGAGCATATATTTTATGTAATGTCAAAATATTTGAATAAATTATTCTTCTTGTGGTTCTTGATACCAAGTAAAGTTTCATGTACCTCTCAAAGGGGTACATCCATCTATATGAAACCAGGCCACAATATCAAAGCTCACATACCAAATGTACATTCAAATGCATCATTATATCGAAAAATGAAGGAGGGACGTACTTTTCAAGCAAGCACATTGTCTTCACGATATCATTTTCCAACTTGTCAAGGCTCTCTATTGAAACCGATTTTGCACAAATTTTCCTATAAAAGTAACAAAGCTTACAAAGTGTCTTTCAAACAACAATTGGTAGCACATGGTGTAGAGCTACTGGGAGAAGCTGTTGCATTAGAACATGGCAATCACATGCTTTCATTCCATGGAACTTAAGCTCTTCCATAGATATATGATTTTTTCTAATTAGAGATATAACCATCTGGCACTTTCAATGTGAAAAGAAGATGACATAGGATCTCTTTTGCTTTCTTTGAAAGAGTATGCAGTGCAGGTGGAAGGAATATTTTTTTTTCTTTAACTTCTGGCCACAGTGGATTTTCTCAAACCCATTTTTTGCAAGTCATCTCGTGATTTCTTTCCATCTTTGGAATTCCCTTTTATATCTAAAAGAGTTCCAAAAATGCTTTCATGCACATTCTTCTCCACATGCATTACATCTAAATTGTGACATTGTAGGTGTTTCTGCATTTTAACACATTGAGAATATTGGAAAATCATTTAATATGGAGGAAATCATAAACAATGAATTCAATGAAGACATCTAAGCACAATGACGTCATATAAGCATGCAATGTATAATAATTAGAAATGGTTGATGTCTCTACATACCTCCCAATATGGCAGATTGAATAGTATTGATTGTTTCTTCCACACCACAACATTAGTTTTTTCACCTTTTTCCTTATTTCTTTTCCTTTTCTTTGATTCACTCTCCCCCCTAACTGTTTCATTTCCCTTTTTTTCCTTAAAAGTATTTGACACTCTTACAACTAGAAGGACATAATGAAGCTCCTCCTTCCCATTAAATGATCCCTTCCATGAGAAAAACTTATGATTTTAACGAAGAAATCTCCTATGTCCCATGTACACATATTTCTTGCTACAATTGAGGTACTTTGATTCTGTGTTCTTTCCACATATGGGGCATGCATTATATCCTTTTGTTGTGCAACCAACCATATTCACATATGTTGTAAAGTCATGAATCACCCACACAAGAATTTCCTTCATGTTAAAGCATGTATTATTGTAAGCATCATATGTCCATACTCCTTGGTCCCATAATTCCTTTAGTTCATCTACCAAGGGTTCAAAATACACATCAATGTCATTACATGGTTGCTTGGGACCAAGTATTAACAATTTTAACATACAAAAAATTATTTTTGTGCACAACCATGGTGGGAGGTTGTATGTAACCAACACTACAGACCAAACACTATATGTACTTCTCAAGTCTCCAAGTGGATTAAATCCATCTACTGCCATTGCAAGTCGTACATTGCGGGGTTCGCCTGAAAAACCAGGCCATTTTTCATCAATATTTTTCTAGGTTGGACTATCAATAGGCTGGCGCATATGACCATCATTGCTTGCATTGTCATGATGCCACCTCATTTTTTGTGACATGTCTACAGAGCTAGAACAACAAAGAAAATCTTTCATTTATATATAATATTATCATATAATAACACTATGAAAAATGCTAAAGATAATACAAGAGGTTGAAAACTTGAATACAATTATGTTGTTGAAAATCATACTTATACATTCTATTTAGCCTTGGTGCTATGGGGAAATTTCTTAACACCTTTGTAGGAACACATTGACGCACCTTTTGATATTGAGCATCCACCTTCCATTGAGATTTTCCACATGTTGGCATTCGTGTTTACTTTTTTTACTTCCTCGATATAAAATGAAATCATTGGGACATGCATGTATCATATCATAGTTTAATCCCAATGATTTTATCAACTTTTTTGCAGCATATGCAGAATATGGAAGTGTGTTATCTCTAGCAAGTGTATTTTTATGCAATTTTAACATTTGGCCAAAACTTCTAGCAGACCATCCACTATTCACTTTGAGATTGTAATATTCCATGGTTGTTGATAGTTTTGTGAAATCAACACAACCTGGGTACAATGGCCTCTTGGCATCTTCGATTAACTTCCTATATTCAATAAATTAATTTAGTACATTTGTTGATGTCAACCCCACATTATCACAACCTTCATTTAGGTTTTGATCAAGACATGGATAAGCATCATTCACCATATGAAGCACTTGATCACCAACAATGGTTGTATCATCATCCTTTTCAAGGGGATCATTATCATTCTGAAATGATGTTCCAGGCTCATCAACCTGATTATCGTAATGGCATTCTATATGTCCATAACCCTATTAATAAGAGAATTAAAATTCATGTTAGTGATTTTATGGTTTTTTATGAAAATTTGAATGAATAGAAATTTGTCAAATAGGGGCCTTTAACCATGCAAATTAGCTTAATAGTTGAGATGATATATGCTCTATAACTTCATGTAGCTAATTTTCAGAGTGTTTCCTAGCCTCATCAATAACAGATGGAATCTAAAGGTGAGAGGAAAACATAATTTTGCACATATAAATATAATTGATATCTTTATTGTAATACAAGTTTGAAACTAGATCAATTCATTTTTTTCAAGATACCTGACTGTGAATGCTCTCTCCATGAAAATACCAAATTTTATATTGTTCTTTTATTCCATAAAAAATCAAGTGCTCGTGTATTTTATGAAATTTTTGTACTTTGACTATGCCACATTTATTACATGGACATTTATGGACATCTTATTCTTTGAATGCACCTCGGAAAACTTTAAAAATTCGTCAACCCCATCTCTATATTCTTGTAGTGTCCTACACATAACCAATTTCCATTAAGTCACATAAATTTAATTGAGAACAAGTAAGCACTAATACTTTTTTTTGGTGTATCACGATGAATAATCAAATATAGAAACTATACCTATTTTTCAAGTTCATCCAATTTCTTTTGTCCATTTGATAATATGATCCAAGCTCCTTTGAAATTATGTCTACAATGAACAAAAAAGGTTAGTTGATACTAAACCTCATATATATTGAAAACACACAAATTTGCACTAACAACTTGCGGTCAAACAACTGCATAAACGCACATTTCTTATTAAGAGGTATTCTAGTATAAAAAAGCTCCCTAAACTATTCAAATATTTGACTTATATCTTTTGGAAATAATCTTTGTGGCTTAATGCATTATTGTAATTGTATCTTTAGATGTCATTTTGTAGAACCATTAAAATTCGAACCAATATGAAATATAACTTCTAAGAAAGTAGAACCCATAAAGATTCTACCCAGACTCAAAATTAATTCATTCCAGGAAGCCCTTCAATGCTGAGTGTTCAACATCACTCCTCTTCATACTGAGCATAATTCCAATGTAGTGAACACTCAACCTTAGATCTTAATTCAACCTTAAAATTAAAATGTAGCCCAACAGAGAGTAACACAATTATCATATAGAGGATTCAATTCATGCCATCGAATTCAATCTCCTCTCTTCAAGAAAATATTACGATCCTCCTTATAAGAATATAGTATTCCTGTAGCTACATATCACAGAAGGCATTCGACTTTGAACTCTTGTCCATGTATAATATTTAATCTCATGATTTATACACGGGAGTATTGGATATATATGCGCAAGTTTGTTAACATCAAATAAGAAGTGTACATAATCTACCATTATTCCCAAACATTATTTCTAGTATTTGAATTCGTTGCAATCCTTAAACACCTTCACACAAATCTAGACAATTTCAATCTACAACTCATACCTGAATCATGTACAAATTAAATTGAACCATCATCTACGTTCATTCCCATAGCTTGACTGTTCTTCCTACTATAGTTAGAGCACAAGCTAACTAATTCATTTCTTGGTTTGCTTGTATATTCACTAGAGTTCATCAATCACACAGACATATATGTAATTAGCACACAACATCATGGCAAATAATCCTTTTTCATTTATTACTTGGAAATTTGTAGGCTCATAAACAAAATCTGACCTATCCTCTGTTTTTCTTGCCTTGATTCTTACATTGTATAGCTAACCCTCCTAACCATCATTTTTCAAGCCTCTCTCTCTAACCTCTAATGCTCGCAGGCATACAAGATATACTGGAAACATAAGTTGTAGTTAAATAACAAACTTCCTACATTTATGGACCTAAATCCTAAAGTTCTTGTAATTGTAATTGCCATTGTTAAGTTAAAATAAATTGATTTTCATCCTTAAGATAGTTTAGTAACGTATATCTATAGGATTGGACTAAGCCTGTAAGTTTAGTTGTTGTTTATACTTACATATGCACAAATGGAAATCGGACACATGGGTCTTATTTGGAATCATGTCACCTCGCCCATCCTCCTGTTGGTTCCTCCGAGTTCATTCTGATGTTACCCGAGGAGCGGATTTATTACATACTAGTCGGAGAACAAATGAATCACCGTTTCTGCCTAGATTAGAGGATCTGTTGATTCTTTGAATCTTGACACATCCTCCCTGATTTGTTATGATGTAATTGCTCTTTTAATTAAGTTGCATAAGATCGAAGAATCTAGATTATATTCACATATTCCATTTTCTTGTTTTTTTGTTTCCGTAAAGGGTGGAACTCCTGGTTGAGCCTAAAGGAAAGAGGTTTACTTATCATATTAGTTCTCTCCATTTCCAAATATTAGTGCTCCATTCTTGTTACTCTTTTTTACTTTTTTAACTTGCAAGAGAAATGGAAAAATATCATTTCACAATTCGTCTGGCCTCTATAATAAACCCTTACAGACGTTGCTGCATACAACAGAAGTCCACGGTACAATCAAACCAAGCCACCAGTAGCTGCAGCCTCATAAATCAGGACATATAGTAACCCTAGTAGATGACGGTAAGGCACATACAACCTCAACGGTACCTCCTTAGGCCATGACTCAATAGATCAGGCCTCAAACAAACACACATTCAAAGTTTTAAATTTTTCATAGACCATGAGGTCTTGATTCTTGTCCTTAAAACAAGGAGGGGTTCAATGTAAAAATCTTGTAAATGTTCAATAGTTTGCAAGGTTAATCTAGAAGTTTCCAAGTGTGATGAGGTGTCAATGATGAGTCATCCTTTAGGATAGAGCCAAACATTTATTTAGGGAGGCAGTTATAGAAATATAGAAAGGTCATTAGGGTTACACCCATTACATTGATTCTTCATATATACGATTGTAAGCCTACGGGCCATGACAGAGGTAGAGCAGAGGTGAGGCAGAGGCAGAGAGGATAGGAAAATAGAGAGGAGAGGACCAGGGTAGATTACTCCCATATTGTGTAAGAAGGTCACAAAATTCTTAGTAGTTGAATTTGATTAATGAAAGCATTTTATATGCATATGGACTTGTGAATATCTCTTTCTATCTATTTTTTATGAAGTTCATTGTCTCTATTGAATGTGAATGGCGTCTGGCTGAAAACATAAAGTCATTACTCTGGAATTTGTATGTAATTCCTGCAGCAAAATATGAGTACATAGGCTTTGTTAATTGGTTGACTTCCTAACAGTAAGCAACTACAGGAATATGCAATTTCTGTGAAGGATTTGGAATTGGAATACCCTTCTGAAAACTGACTCGATGTGATTGTTTATGACTTGAGTGTCCTTATGTTATGAGATCTCAAGTTATGCAAATCGGAAGGAATTGAAGCGATTGAAGTTGGAACATGAAGTTACTTTAATTAGATTGTTTAAAGTACATTCTACATTGAACCCTAACCATAACCAAAATTTAACACAATAAATAAATGTGTTGGGTGAGAATCTACACTGAAGGTAAAATATTGGAGATTTTTGGCATTTGTTTAACATTTTATACACAGATTGAGTTATGGAATTGATAGCCAGGTTCCATATTTCACGGTTAGGGTTTGAGTATTTGTAAGTGTGTTGAAGGGTAGTAGTTATTTTTTTCCACTTGTTCATGAAAAATTAAGTTTCTCAAATGTTGAAACAAACCTTGAAAAAATGAACGCTGACCTAGAGGAAAAATTGTGGCAAATTTTCATTGTGCACAAATTTGAATACCCAGGTATACTCTATTTGGGAATCGAACTCCATTTTAGATTCCATTTGTGTACAAGCAGTAGTAGATCATGGCCCAATTGTAATCAAATTATTAAAGGGAAAACACCATTTGTGAACAAATAAATTGAATTTATCCTCAAGGTAAGAGTTCAAGAATTTGGGGAAGTGTTTTTTGTCCAAATTGCAGGTGGTTCCTACATCAAAAGTAAAAAGAAGAGCCACATGCATAGCATTGGAGCTTGATTTCCATTGTTCATCTCACTCCCTTTCCTTTCGATTGGCACCTATGTCTATCTCTCCATGCACGGTTCAACCCAACAACATTTCATCTTGATTTTTTGTCTATCTCTCCATGCGCATGGTTTAAACCAGAGCAAATCATTACCACCCTTTCATCCGCAACAATATTCAAAAATTGAATTTTTTAGTCTCTGAAAATTGTATAAAATTGTATCTTTTGAATATTTGAAAATTGTATAAATTTCAATGTTTTTAATCCTTAAAAGTTGTATAAAATTGAATCTTTTAAATCTTAGAAAATGAAGGGATCATTTCTTGATGTAATTTAATTTACAATATACAAAGTGACAAAGTGTTACCATTATTGCAGCTTAATATTTAAATATGTTTGAATGATTATTATTATTTTTGTATTATTGATCTCCCCATGGATTTAATAAGCTACTAGTTTAAAATGGTTTATTTGACCAATTAATTAAAAAAAAATCCCCGGATAGGGTGTCTCTTAGTCACGTGATGGAGGGGACAATTGCCACCCACGAGAATGTTTCCCATGGAAATCACGTGGGCGACCAACCTCCCCAACCTCCATCCCAAGCGCAATTATATCCCCTCTAGTTTGATGAGATGGGGATTTTATTCCATAATTATCTCCCGACTGCAACTTGACATAGATGCTAGTAAATGATCATTCATCACTACACGCACCATCAATTGCTGAGAAATCACAATGTGCAATTAGAAATATTCACAGTTTTAATGGAAACCATTATGATGGATAGAGTTGATGGAAACTGGAGTCGACGGTTTCTGTCAATTATGGATCAAATCACCATTTTAAAGTTTGTATCAATCAATTTGGGCCTGGTTGAAACTGTGTTTGCAAATTCTCGGTTTGGTTGAAACTATGTTTTCAAAGCTTTTCCAAGCTCTTGGAAAACATTCCAAGTACCCTGAACGTAACTAGTCCTCTCACTTTTGTTTATAGCATTAAAATGGAGATGCACTCTCCATTTCACGACAACCCTGCGATGGGTGGGCCACACCCACGTGTGAAAGTGTCTTCGGCTATAATGCAAAACAACATTATAATATAGGTGGTTCTTTCAAACCTATAATGCAAAACAACATGCTTTAGTTCCAACTTCATCCCTAGATATGAGGGTAGCGATAGAAACAGTAAGCAAATACGATCACATGTATACAGAAAATGCACAACTACACAACATGTAACATGGGAAGCCCTCATGGGGGAGAAAAACCAATTATAACCTTTCACTGTGATAGAATCCGCAAAATCAAGAGTCATGCATGGCTTCACAATGTCTCTTGCCATAAACCCTAGGCAAACGCATACCTGCTGGGAGACCATGCATTATACATCAAAGAATAAACGAGTATAAGTGCTCTACTACATAAGGATAGTGAGCTAGAGAATAATGAACCCCAATCAGAAGCACAAAAGGAAGACCAAGTTGATAGAACATGATGACAAAATGGCTCTCTCATATATATAAAGGTCTGGGGGTAATCCTCCAATAAGTATATGATCCCACACAAGACCGACTTAATCAACAAGTTAAGTTAGGGGTCACATATCATGGCCAATATTCCAACATTAGGTGAGAGAATCGCAACCAGATAAGGAATTTTCTATACTTATGACACATGGAACACCCATCAAGGAAACCAACTCAATCCACTATCATTAAGTAATGCTACTACCATCAAGGGATAAAATAGGTGAAAGCCAACTATATGCTAAGGGATCCATCCCCTGGTTCAATGGCGTTGGAAAATGCTACCGTCTCTCTGACTAGTGCTCTCACTTTTGTTTCTAGCATTAAAATGGAGATGCACTCTCTGTTTCATGACAACCATGCAATGGGTGGGCCACACCCTCGTGTGAAAATGTCGTTAGGTATAATGCAAAACAATATTATAACATAGGTGGTTCTTTCAAACCAATAATGAAAAACAACATGCTTTCATTCCAACTTCATCCCTAGATATGAGGGTAGTGTTGTTGCAGCAGCCTGATCCCCATAATTTTCTGAAAAATTATAGGGCCCCTCCTTTCATTGTTTAGAGAGTTTTGTGATCCCCCTGAAAGCTTGGTTTTTTACTGTTTAAGTTGTTCCCTTTCTTCAGCAAAAGTTGTTTTTTGGCTAAGGAAAAACTTCAGGTTTCTCTCCCAAAAGACTTCTCGCATATTTTAGTCTATTTTTCTTCGACTAGTTGTTTTATTATTAAGGTGGTCATAGTATTTAAAGTTAACCTCGTCGACTGGTCACATCTTTCTGGCTTATTTTTTGACAATCGTTGCGCAATGTTTCATCTCATCTTTCATCGATCGATCACTTGTAGAAGGACTTTGTCTTGCATTTTGGTCCCAGGGTTTAACGTTATTTGTGCTGAACGTTGCGTCGGAAGTGAGATTATCTCTGCCGACCAGTCGCATTGTTCAACGCTAACATGGCCGACCGGTCGTGGTTTTGTTTTGTCCCTTCGCCGATCCACGTCGCATTGCCCAGGTGCAGTTTGTAATTTTGACCTCATGGACTGTTGCGCCAGAGGTGAGATTACCCTCACCGACCTTTGTGCCAAAAGTAAGCTTACCATCCATCGCTTTGCAGAGAATCTTGACCCGCCCACCATCACAGTTTTTAACTCTTTTTGAGCCGATCGTTGTGCAAGAGTTATGGTAAAATCGCCAACCATCAACATAGTTTGTTTTGGAAAAAGTAAAGGATGGTGGTTGGAGACTTTAAATCTAACTCTGTGTGAATTTATTGATCGTTACATCAAGCCCATGCACCACTAATGGTCCCAACTGCCAACCCCGCAAGTCTTAAATAGTCATAGGTAAATATATATGCAATGGGGTTTTAGTTCTTTTAACACCATTTGCTAATAGTGAGAAACTGTCGAGCACCATTGGAAGCATCAGACTGTCACAAGTCAAGGGACGCATACCGGCTCCAGTAAACCTCCCCAATGTCGATAAGTAGGCTCCATTGACCCCTTTTCCATTTGTTTTATGCACTTGGGACCTTGGTCTAGTTTTTCATTTCATTCTAAAACTATTTGGGGTCATTTTATAGGATGAGTTCTTTAAAGAAAAGCTAGACCCTATCACTGAAAAGACTCTTCTGCCCCAGGTATTTTTAACCCATGCCTGGTATCCCTATCAACGTTACTTTCATGGCCCTGGCCGGTCCATCGAAGCCTTCAATTTGACATTGGTCAAGTCTTGAACCTGGTACCCACTTGGAAATTTCCTGTTCTAAGTTCGCTAGGCTCGCTGTCAATGAACTTCACTCGAACCTTAAACCCCGACAACCACTTTGTTTATCATCTTAATGAATTCGTTTTGGACCTAGAAGAAGTTACATCATGGCCACTATGCTCTGTTTCTTCTCACACACATGCCCTTACTGCTAGTAGTTGCTCACAAGTGTAATTTTCGGCTGAGCCAGATTCGCTTGCATAGTCATTTCGTTGTCAAGAATTGTCCATCCTAAGGCTTCACCCATCACCTCTTAAGATAGTTTTGTAGAAATATTTATTACGTTGGCTTGCTTGAAGGCTTGTCTTCTTCCCTTGGCATAGGCACTTTGTATTTTTTGAAATTCTAAAATAGTTCCATTAGTACTGGCTTGTTCACGAATTATGATGCTAAGATAATGTTAAATGACCACCAATAGCACTCGTTGTTTCTGTTTAAGCCGCACGCGTTGAATTGCCGCATGAACGATTTTTGTGTAAATAATGGTCTCCATTTTTTCAACCTTAATGGGCAAGTTTAAATGGAAGCTAACATTTATGTTAATTCTAGTTCTATTTTAAATACCATGAATATGAATACTGTATTGATCATAAAAAATTGGAATCCCTCATTGTCATCATAGGTTTGATATGCATAGATGGTTTTCCAGAAAGAAAGGCAAGTTATATGAGTCAAACTCAGATGTGGAAATCCTCTTAGACACCTCGCTCGAGATGATGTTTGACGACACGAAAGCTATCATAGGAGCCGCCCCAGAATATCAATGGGGTGAGCTATACAAAGCTGTAGAAAACAAAAACTTCCCTGAAGCCTCTTTGGAAGAGCTAATGGTTTATAAGAACATAAAAAAAATTGGTCTCCACAAAGCGGCAACTTGCCTAGAGCTGTTCCTGTGCTTAGATGTTATTGGTTGGGTACTACCCTAGGTGAATACTGGCACCAAATTCATCACAGATATCGACGAGATGAGTCTTGCATCATTTGCACCATATTTTATCATGACGACATACAAACTAACCTACCCTAAAACCCTACTGAATAATGAATGGATATCTGGGCTAAAGATGGACCCTTTGGAATGTGCTAGAAAGATGTCGATTGTTGAGAGGAAAATAAGGCAAAGAAATAATGGAGAGTATGAGAGCTAGCTTCTAAGGACTCCATACAGACTCATCGCCCTGATGTTGAGTCGGGTTTTCGGCATGCCAAATGGAAACATTTACAAACTTAGCTGGGTTCCTGTGATGTTCCATGTGGCCACACATGGAACAATATTCAATTGGGAAAACATCATCTGAGATTACATGGATTCACTTATAACCGCTTCCTAGGGAGGATTGGCTCAAAATAAAGCCGATTTCTTCATTGCCTCTTATCTGGTGGACTGCTTACTGATCAAGCACCCTTTCCCTGATTGAGGAGCATCTGGAAGAGCAAAGAATCTCCCCTCCATGTGGCTTATCAGATAACGTGGGCTCACAAGTATGCAAGCTACTACACTCATATCTATGAAAAGTTCATCATGCCCCTATATCAACTACTCTTCAAGGAAAAACCAAACTGCTTATCAGGGAATGAGATGCCAATCATAGAAACATTCAGAGTTTACTACTTCTCTATGGAGGGGACATACATCAGAATGTGTGGAGGGAGTTGTGCCCCATCCCTATTGCCCCGTTATGCCATTGATTACGTAGTGCATAAAGAAACTGTAAGGAAACTCTTTATCGATGGAGTTAGTAGAGTGCTCCATGACAAGAAGAAGGTCGCATACCCACTGATGCCCTTTCCCATTCGGGCATACCACCTCCCGAAGGAAAGAGATTGTATAGAATTTCCTTAGGACTTAGAGGCTTTCAATTTTGGAACAAAGATCTTTAGAAGGCATGACTCCGAAGGCAAAGTTGTTTCTCACAGTAATAACCTCAAGGTCACTTTTGAGTACGTGCACTTTTTCGACAAGGATGAAGAATGCTTTCGAAGTGCCAAAAATATGATCGAGTTGGGAAAATGCTACCACCCTAAAAGCGGAGCCAGTCCCAGTTCCACACCTATTGGATTAAAGCAAAAGGAATAGGAAGAGAAGGAACAGCAAGAGGCAACTGCAGTGCAACTAGAGGAGGCTGAGAAGAAGAAAAAAGAGGAGGCAATTAGACTCCAAGAAGAAGAAAATGGGAGGCTTCAAAGGGAACTAGCATAGAAGTAGAGGGAAGAAGCAGAAAGGATTCAAAAAGAAGAAGAATAAAAGCAGCAGCAAGATGCAAAAATTGCTAGAATTTAGCAAGAGCAAGCTGCAAAAATGCAGAAGGAAGAAGCTGAGATAATAAAGAGAGAGGAAGCTGAAAAGTTGTGAGGAAGAAAGGAGAAAGTAGAAGTGGAAGCAGCAGAACTAGAGAGGGAGAAAGAGGAAGCAGAGAAGTACAAGGAATCTATGGAGCAGGGTTACTCAATCCCACAATCCATGGACATAGATACATCAACAACAAACCCACCAGAGATAATCACTGAAGGGGATGCCTGATCGGAGGAACTCACTCTCACCCCATACACTCCCTCAAAACAATGCCAAGTGTAAAAGCTGGATTTCGTCTTTTACGATAAAAAGAAGAAGGATATCATAAGTAGGTCAGAAAAGAGGATGAAAACTTAAGACGACCAGGACGAGGTCAGAATAACAGAAGTCCCAATTTTTCAAGGGACTAATAGTGACCCACAGTTCACGGCAACATGCAGTGTTTCTTCGGCTCAAGCGAGTGCCGATAATGTAGATCTACTGGTGGAAGAAGTAAGGAAATACAAGGACAAGTGCTTCAAGGTTAAAGATAATATTTTGAACGAGGTGCACCAGGGAAATGAGCTGAAGAGGAAATACAGTGATCTTCAAGGAAAAAAGAAAGAATTATCTTTGCAGACCCAGAAGCTTGAGGATGAAAAGAATGCTCTACATATGCAACTGGTAATCGCAGAAAGAGAAAAGAAAATGTTAGAAGCACGCATACAAGAGTTAGAGTGGCATGAAGCCAACAACATGCAGCAGGTTGAGTTCTATAAGCCTCACTTCGAAAGGATAATGAATGAAAAAGAACAGTTGTTAGAGAAACTAAAGGATGCAAATGAGAAGAAGCAAGACCTAACCGTCCTCCATGAGAAAGCATGTGATATCCTGAGGAAATTTCATCAGTCACTAGAGCTGATAACGGAGGAGGTGTGTAAGGTAAATGGATTGAATTCAAGGATGAAGGTAATTGAAGCTGATGCGCTGAGACTTAGGAAAAAGTATGTGCTCAACTTGGAGGAAATCAGTAGACAACTTGAATGCAGAAAAGGGAAATCAAGATACCCAGGGAACCTAGCTACCTAGTCCACAAATGATTCAAACCTAGATATAGGACTCCTTGAGTTTTGTAGAGACTGTGGTACAAAAATAATTAGTGGAATCTAGAAAACCATCGGGAAATGTACAAATTTCTACTCAAAGGCCCGGAAGACCCATGAAAAATGACATATGGTTGTACCTCAAACCATAGATGATTTTCCTGACAGAGATCAGTGTTTGTTAGACTTCCAGGGTGACCTAGTTTCAGAAATAGAGTACCTAAGAAAGATAGAGCTCTCAACACTAGAAGACCGCCACCAGATTATTGGGAAAACTTCTATCCATGCTTATTTTATGGAAGACATCGCTCAGGAGACAGTAGCAAAAGCAACAAACATTAAATCAGACCTGCGTATGCATGAGATATCACTAAAAATGATGATTTCTGTGCAGTGGAATTTTATCTTACGAGAAATCGGCTAGTGGACCAGCTACATTGCTGAAGTGGACGACTCAGCTAAAGTAGAAATACTAGCTGAGGTAGCAAGGCTAGTTGGGAATTAAATTTTTTTTATTGTAAATTTAGAAAAGACAGTTGGAGGCTGTTATATTGTATAAATGTTTAAAAAATAGCTAGAAATTACTTTTGTCTCATTTAGGCACTAGAAGACAAACTTTTGTGTTTCCCTAGGGTTAGGGTATGAGAAGAGACAAATTTTGTAAAAGTTATAAATAGAGGAATAGAATAGAAGTAGAGGGGATTTTTGGCAGGTGAAAGGACTGACTTGTTCTGTACGTGAATTAATTTGCTGCATTAATAAAGAAGGACCTACTTTTCCTCGGAAAAGCTAGCACTGCATTTTGCTTGGGAATATGTTGAATATCTATTGAATTATTTTTGCATCTTTCATGCATATACTGTGAGATTGTTCCTAACTATTTTGAATTAATTCTCTATTATGAATGCTTTCATTTCCTGTGCAAATATTATGTGTTAAATGAGTAGTGGAATGTTTTAATTTTGTCAAAGCTATCTTTGATATCTTTTACTTTCTATTGTAAATGCATCTATATTATTGAACAACTACCTATGAGATTCTTGCGTGTGTTTCCTACGTATTACTCATATTTTAGTTTTGCTCCCTGCAGGGATAGATTAATTAGCTTAGATAGTTTTATATCATATTTGTTTTAATTGCATGCATTTAGATAGAGCACTTGCATATCATTTTTAAACATAAAATACATAAACAGTGGATCAGGCCACAACCGGTGAAAGAAAAAAAATATTCAAATCACATATGGCAACTGGACCATTAACTGAACGGGTTCCCCACACCAAACGGTAAGCGATCTAATTGAGCCTGCCTATCGGGGAGAATCCCTTGCTGATTGGTGTTGTGAATTTTGAGGCATAAACATTTTTTTGGTGCTAGAAGGAGGGCCACCAATGCATGGCTGGCAGAGGAGATCCTTTCGTTAGAATAAATCCCACTGAAGACCCACTTGAAACAACTATCCCAAACGATTTCATTTTGGAATCACAAGTTCAAGAAGATCCCAATCTTGAAGTTGAACATCAAGAATCATTATACCTTGTCCCTTTTGAAGAAGTTGAAAACTTCAGAAGGCATACTCGTTCTTATGTTCGAATGCTTGGAGGATTAAACGTAATTCCCTTCTTACCAAGAAGGAGAGCTCCCAAAAGAGAAACACAGTTCACCAGAAATTCATTTCTTGTTGAGAATTTAGAAGATTTTCTAGATCTATCTTTACAAGAAATCACAAAACCTTTGAGTGAGATTAGACCCGAAAATCCTTTGAATCAAGAAGAATCGCATACTCCATTGCATTCTCCCCCAAGAGTTATGTATGTACCTGCGTGGAGAGCCAGAGGGGTGCTCAATTTAGCTGTACCTTTCCACGATCTACCAAAAAATCCAGAAAAATTCTTGCCTAAGTACGATCCAAGAAAAGGTAGTTTGCTGAAAATCACCTTAAGAGTTTTTATTTGGATTTGAATCTTCTCAATGTAGAACACAAGGACATTGTCTGCAGACTTTTTTCCTATACATTTGAACACAAAGTATCTTTTTGGTACTTTAGTTTGCAAGCTAATTCAATAGCAAGTTGGGAAGATTTTGAAAAATGTTTCCTAAGTAAATATGGAAATAAGAAAACAGTCACTACACTGATGAAATAATTATTGTCTACGAGGATGGAGAAGAAAGAAAAGGTTCAAGAATTTAATCAAAGATTTACTACTTTATTAAATAATTTTAGTGCTGCAGTGAGACCCGCTGAGGAATCTTTAGTATAATATTATACCACAGCACTTGATCCACCCATAGAAATGATTGTTAAAAGAACAAAGCAAGCCACGTTGATAGAGAAATTTGAAGAAGCTAAGAAGGTTGAATCTAAAGCAGACAACATTGCTAAACATTCCCTTGAGTTGGAAACAAGGACAACAACCAACAAGAAACCTATGTTGTTAACCAGAACTAAGGAAGAGTTGTCAAATGACTTAGAAAATGTGGTCAAGATGATGCAAAAGCTATCCAATAAAATTGTAGATTTGGAGAAACATAAGGTGGCCAACACTTCAGGGGAACCCTTCAAACCTTTCTATAAGAAAAGGGAAGAAGGTGGATAGCCTCTGCCACATGTGAACAATTTTGTTGTCCTAAATTTAAACAAGGTAAGCATGGATCATTTCTACACCTTTCACCAAGAGAAACATTCTAAAAAGCGTTGTCTGTAGTGGATAAATTCAATGAGATTTGTTATGAATCAATTGTTGGATGCACAAGTAACAGACCAAGAAGATCCCCAAGAAGAGCAGGCACTCAAACAGGAACAACCCACTGCATACACCACAATGGTATTATGGGATTGGGTGCTCTTACCAGAATTGATGGAAGAAGATGCCAAAGAAAGTCAAGTTTCAGCCATAAATATTACTACTCAGAGTAAAGCTCCGGTGGATGATCCAAGCTTGTTTTTCCCCAAACCTAAAGTTGCGAAAGAAACCCCCAAGAGGCACATCACTGTTATTCCACCATAGCCTAAAGTAAAACCTACACTAGTGAAAGAGACAAGATTAGGGATTAATTGACACATCACTGTCATTCCACCACAAACTAGGGTGGATCCAATGGTGGTAAAATGATCAAACCTAGAAATAAACAAACAACCAAAGGTTACAACAAGCAAAAGAGAGAATCATGGAAAAGGCTCAAAAGAGTATGACATGGGATATGATATCATTGAAGATATCAAGAAAGCAAAAGCAAATATCTCTATATTTGAAATGTGCAGTATTCCCCAGCAAGGTAACAAGTTGTTAGAATCCTTTGATCCACAATCTATCACTTCGGTAGAAAATACTGAGGAAAATCTTGAGATAAATGAAGCTAGCATTGGCGGGAAATCTAGATCTCAAACTTTTCCTTTTCTATTAACCTTTGAGATTTTTAATCATAATGTACATAATTGTTTGGTAGAATCCGAGGATTCTTCGAATGTCATGCCATTATCAATCTACAAGAATATTAATGGACAGCCAATACCATCCCCATATCAGATCATACAATTGGATAGGATTGTTGTTAAAGTAATTGGAGAAATGAAAGATGTACTTATTAGATTTCAGCAGATCCTAGAGTGTGTCAATTTATTGATATCATGGTGGTAGATATACAAGAGGCTTATGGTTTAATATTGAGCAGGGACTGGTCTACGAAACGAAATGGTTACTTTGCAACAGACTGATCTCACTTGTAGTTTCCATACCAAAACGTGCAAAATCATATCAAAATACTAAGAAAACCCCACATGAAACAAAATGTGACTCAGTTGGAAGAAAAGAATGAGGCTGTAACTTTTTAATCTTCAGTATTGAGAAATTATCTTTTATATATTGAACCAAGGAATTATGAATCAACAGAAGTTAGCCATGAATCAGACGAGCAGTCCGATCTCCTTCATTTTTCTCGGATTGAAGATATTGTTTGTAACATAGTAGGATTAGTCACTGACTTAGGTGGTAGTAAGACTAACTTAATTAAAACAGAAAACACATTTTGGATTCTATACTTTTATGGTTATAAAACTCAAGAAGGATCCGGAGCCGGTTGTGTCTTGATTGACCCTGAATCGAACAAACATTTTTTTATCTTATAGACTAGAGTTTGAATGCACAAATAGCACATCATAATATGAAGCTCTAGTACATGCATTAAAGAAGGCTATTAGTTTGAATGTTAAATACTTAAAAGTTTTTGGTGACTTAGAGATAGTTGTCGGACAGGTAAGATATACAATTCATTGTATTTCACCACATTTAAAAGGTTATCAATATGAAGTTTGGAATTTGATCTCAAATTTTGATGCATTTAATGTCAATTCTATTCCTAGGTTACAAAATGCTGCGGCTGACTTGTTAGCTACTTCTGCTTCCAGATTAGTACCTACAAATAACAAGTGCTCTATTGAATTGATTTTTAGACCATCTGTTCTTGATAATATTACAAATTTAAGAGTGTTTGATGATGATGATCAAATGATCATCTTCTTAACTATTGAAGATGCTTTTCAAGAAGCCATAATCGATGAAGAGAAGAACTATTTGGATTTGCAAAATAAAGATGCAGTCCAAGGAAACTTCATGCCGAAAGGAGTAAGGAAACTGGAAGGACTGCTTGATATGCAAAACAATTTCAGGAGGCCAACAGATGTCAAAACTAATAGCTCCTCCATGCAGCATGAATTGGTAAACCTAGGCACAGAATTTGAGCCAAAATTTGTTAATCTTGGTAAATGTTGCTCACCAGGTGAGAGAGATAAGTTCATCAAACTATTTCAGCAATATAAATATGTTTTTGCATGGAATTATGAAGATCTGAAAACATATGATACTCGCATTTGTAATGTCCCAAAAGAAGAAAAAATTTAAAAATTTTCTGTTACTGTAATAAACTAGTTAAGAGGTGATGATTGTAAATTAACTTCAGCACTGCTAAGAATATACTACACTGATACTTCTTTTGCAAAATTTTGAAGAGTCTCAGTTTCATAAGTATCATGGTCTTACTGGTTGTGAATCCTACAGCTTTGCGGAAGTGTTGTAATGAATAGAAGTGTAAATCTGTCACAAGTGTAGAAATGTTTAGAGGAAAATAATTCAAATCTCCTTCTTACAACTTTAAGAGTTTGTGTGCATATTTATTAAAGTCTAACTGGTAATTCAGGTGGGATGGACCCCTATTGGTGGCGGTTGAGGCCCGTGATGTGATTCTTGGTCTTTCAAGGCGCAAAATACCCCAGCAGGGCTGCCGAGAGGTAGGGTGTAAGAAATGGAAACTTCTGACTTACTTAGCGAATTTCGCTAATGCATTCAAATTGTATATGGATTTGTAGGTGTACCTACTACGACATCTACCTAGGGTGCTTACGCCACCTCTCCATTGATTGCTTAAGCTCAAAGGGTGTGATGTCCAAAGGTTGGCATTTTAAGATCCTTGTTGGAGTTTGTAACACTTGTTGAACTTGCAATACTTATTGACCTTGCAATACTCATTGGTGATATGGAATGTTTCTGGCGCTTGTGAGGTTCATTGTGTTTATAATACTTGTTGATCAAAGTGACTCTACAACTATGGAGGTCAGGGTTAATAATGAAACCTTTGGGGTTAGTAGTGGAATTAAATGCAACTTTTGCGATGGCACACAACCAATGCTATCGGCTATGATGAGGGTTTCTCCCTTGGTTTCTACACCAATGAAGGTTCAATTTCGTGGTTCATTTCACTTGTTTTGATGTGGATGCGTTTGAGGGTTTCATGTACTGACCTAAGCTTGGATCATGGTCAGCACACCATATGGGTTTCGTATGCAGAGATGGCAACTAAAAAAAATGAAGGTTATTCATCCTCGATTTGCACTACATTTCCTGCTATTTCATTTAGGTAGATTGTGATATTAAACTCAAGGTTCTGACTTGTATGGATTGTTGTTTAGTAGGTGTTGGTTGGCGTTTCTCTTCTACATGGCCAGTACTCGACATTGATGGTGTTGGAAATGGTAAGTTCAGAGTTTCATCATTTCTTAACTCCTCCTCTCGCCTCTGTGGAGTATACTGTTGGTGTTTTCTATGAGAAATTCCGTGAGCCCGATTTGGGTTTACTGCAATGAGGTTTGGGTTCCTTGAGGTCACCGCTGGCTAGACCATTGTGAAAAGTATCTATTGGTTTTTAATGGCCCTGAAGGGTTTTAGGGTATGGTTTGGCCATTCGGCTCAATGTTGAACCTTGTAGAAGTTGTAATAATAATACCCAATATCAAATTGGGGTTTACATGTTTGCGTATTTTGTTTATAAAGAATCCTTGGACCTGTGAATAGAGGAAATGGCTTTACTACATTATTCTATAGTCGATTTGCACATTACCTAGTCTCTGCGTGTTCTTATGCTAAGACTAGTAATTCTTGATTTTTGTATTTGTTGTTGTTGCCTCTATTTTTTAAAGTTGTTGGTTGAGTATTTGTAAAATAGGAATCGTGATTTTTCCATGGCTTGCATTTATCGTGAGCAGTGATTGCCTCTGTCTGAGAAATAGGGGAAGTTTGACCTTTGCATTTTTCTATGAGACTTTGAACCTATAATTGATCTCTGTGTGTTCTCTGTATGAAATAATGGTTAAGGGTTATAGAACCCTCATGTGACTATCATGGCTCTATCTGTTGAATGGATTTGAAAAACTTAGTTTTATAATAGCTTCCAGAATAAAATGTGTTTAGAAGGTGGAGCGAAATATTTGTCTGATCTTCTCACATGCATGTGTGTTTTTAGTTTGGTTCTTCATGTTGCGTTTTCTTTCTGGTAGTTACTTCAAATGGGAGAATGGAGGGATTCGATCCCTTTCCCTGTATTTCATGTTTAAAGGATGGCCGTATGTGTTTGATTAGTGTTAGCGAAAACACTTGGTTGGATGTGTAAAGTTTCTGTGTGAAATTTCTATGCCGCTTGGCTACTGTTAAAATAGTATGTCCTTTAGTGAGGTTCGATCTCTTGACTTCTATTTCTAAAAAGTAATATAGTTTATTAATATGGAAACATTGGTTTGATAATCGGGTTCGATCCATAAAAGAATATTATTGTCGTTTTTGATTTAATGGTTGACTATTTAGTTGCAATCGTAGAGATGTTGGTAAGGTAGAAATATACCTTGGTTTGAAAGAACAGAAAAAGTAATAGTTACTGTTTAAAGTTTTAAACTACGATTGATGTGTAATGTGACTAGGAGATTCGATGTTTGATTTGATGCTATGGTAATTTCTATCTAATGATTATTAAGCATAAAGAGAATAACAATAAAAAGAAATTAATATGCACAAGTAATCCCTGCACTACGAATTGGTAAGATGATTCAAACGGAAAACTAATCATTTGTAAGTTTGCTGATGGCATGCTGTCTAGCACAGGCTAGATTGGCTAGACATGCTAGACCCTCCACTAGTTTCTTGGCAAAACCTCTAAGTGTTGATAATATTTGTAATGAGAACAATGTTGAAATATTAATTCTAATTTAAAAGCCTATGTCTACTATAACTGGTGAATGGAAACAATTAATACCACATACCTGGTTGCTTGGGCACTCGATCATTTCATGTAGAAGCTTGGCTGCTTGGCACTTGATCTTTTCCTATAGAAGCCTGCACACTCAAACAATAATTTAATGCAGAACCTGTTGTATTTAGCTAACCTATTACGGTGATTTTCCTAGATGGATAACTTTGGGGTTACCAAGTTCCTCCCAACCATGACCCTTAGACCGTTCCTGGTTCTAACTAGATCCCCCCGAGCTGGTTCCAACATGCAATGATAGATAGAGGCCATAGGTTCACTATTAGTTCAAATGTGAAATTATATAAGGCTACTTCAGTTTCTTGGAGTAGAAGACTTCTCTCTGATCACCATAAGAGAATGATAATGAAAAGGATAGATGATACCCAAAACTTGGGATCTGCCCTGTTTATGTAGGGGAGTCTTGAATTATCACTGTTGGAATAATTAGTTTCTTTAATTTAAATAATTAATATTTAAAATATTTTATTTAATAAATATCTAGCCTTTTTGCACTAAGACTTTTTTTCAATTGTTCTAACTATAAGTGATTTTTTATTTAAGGTCATCATAATAATTTTTTATAACAATATTTATATTTTAGCTTAACTATTAATACATCATTAATAATATTAAATGATGCCTAAACTATATATAATAAATGTTTTTCATAAATACATAATAACAACACTATTATTAAAGCTATTTAATAATAATATTACCCTTGAGGCCTTTATGCATGTTATTCATAGAAGACTACTATTAGTCATCCCATTCTTTAAGTGGTGGTAATTATCTTTTTTTTTTTAATTATGTATCTTCACATGATACTTCTTTTAAATTTTAAGTACAAGGTCTAATTCACTGTATGGTCTTGGTAAGCTTGGATAGGTACCTCTAGTCTCTCTCTTTGCATGTTGGATTCCCTCGTATACTATGGTAGTTCCTGCAGTACTTGATGATAGATAAAAGATGAATCATCTAATTAAATTAAATAAATGTGATGAAAGTAAAAGTACTATCCTTCCGACTCAACACTTTGAAATCTAGTAACCCTGAGTGCTCTTCAGATCCTTTTAACTCAACACTCTCACATGGGCTTTACGCTAGTGCAATTCCAGAGCCTCTGCTCAACACTAGTGCTAGAATGTTGTTGTGAGGCACATCTAGAAAATGTAAGTTGCCTCGGATCCAGTATTCGTTTATCAAGCTTGGAGTGCTCCAGGACTTAGGCCCAACACTCAATGTACCTCAAGGCTTACTCCCAGTACATAAACATTCTTCTAGGTACATTGGGGCTTATGCCCAGTACTTAGGTTATATGTGTGTTTCTGAGTCCATGCTCAACACACTCATAAGTCAAATCATGTAAAATCATAGCTCTGCACAGTAAATAAAAAAAGATCATCTTAGTATATTGGGTTTTGTACACATATCAAAGCTTAAGAATATCATTAAAACATTGGGGCCTTCTCGCCCCCTATACACTCAAATAAAGAAGTCAGTCAGGGTCCATGCCTGATATGTCAATACATAAAAGAATAAATCATAGGTGTTAGAGCTCATGCCCAATACTCAAAATAAAACTTATGTTCTGGGGCCGTGGCCCGATATAACAACAAAAATAGTTAGTCCAAAATTTGGTATATTACAGCATTACACAACACATAATACCAATGAATCCAGGTGTGAAGCCATTTCAACAACAATTGCGAAGAATGCATCCGACACTTGAGCCATTGATATAGAAAGAGTTGAAGAAGTTGTTGGATGCTAAGATAATTTTTAAGGTGCGACATTTTGGATGGTTTTCTAATTTAGTCCCGATGCGGAAGAAGTCAGGGGAGATAAGATTGTGTGTGGATTTTCGGAACTTGAATAAAGCTTCCGATAAAGACAACTACCTTGTGCCACGAATGGATCAAATTTTACAGATGGTGTCTGGTTCAAAACTATTCTCCCTGCTAGATGGTTTCTCTGGATATAATCAAGTATTAGTAGTAGAGGAGGACCGACTCAAGACCACTTTCCGTACAAAGTGGGGAACCTTTGCATATCGCAGAATGCCATTCAGTTTGATAAACGCAAGAGCTACCTTTCAAAGCACTATGGACATTGCCTTTCGAGGATTGGTTTGTCACTGTGTGGTAATTTATTTAGATAACGTGACAGTTTTTTCAAAGAAAAGAGAATATCATGTTTTCCATTTGAAACAGATTTTTGACCACCGCAAAAAATATGGCATATCTCTAAATCCCTAAGAGAGTATTTTCGTTGTTCTTGAGGGTAAGCCTCTAGGTCATATCATCTCAAAAAAAGGAATCTGGGTAGATCAAGAGAGAGTGCAAGCTATAAGAAATATTCCCATGCCCCATAACAAGAAGGCTATGCAATCTTTCATGCACACAATAAACTTTGTTCAAAGGTTTGTACCAGATTTCTCTCAAATTGTGAAACCTTTGTAGCAAATGGTAAGGCAAAGTGTGCAATTCAAGTGGACTGGAATATAGAAGACTACATTTAAAGACATTAAAACTTCCATAGCTAATTCATCTTCCTTAAGGAGTCCATATTTCGAAAAGGATTTCATCATGTACACTTTTGCTTCAGATAACTCTCTCGCAGCTATGCTCACTCAGAAGGAAGAATCAGGAAATGAGTCTCCAATATCCTTCATGAGCACTGGTTTAGAGGGTGCTGAACTGAACTATCCCACTGTAGACAACCAAGCATATGCAGTATTCAAAGTGGTAAAATAGTTCAGGCCATACATCCTAAAGAACAGAACTAAAGTCATAGTACCTCACCCCGCTATCAGATCTCTGTTTGTATAGAAGGAATTGGCTGAAAGGAGAGGAAACTGAGTCACTGCTCTTTAGGAGTATGATTTGCAATTCAAACAATCCACCATTATAAAAGGCCAAGGATTGTGTAAATTACTCACTGAGAATCCAGTTGCTGAAGAGCTGGACTAGGAGAATGAAGTCGAACTGAATATGATTGAGGTATGTCCCATTTTCATCGCTCCTGAATATTGGTATAGGGACCTAGTGCATTATTTACAATAGGGATGCTTACCAGAGCATTGGATTTCTAAGAAAAGAAGGGCACTCCATTTGAAATTAACATCCTATCAAATAATTGATGGAGTACTTTTTAGAAAGAATTATGATGGATATTTCTCAGATGTCTTGAGAAAGAGGACGCTGATAAAGTAGTCAAGGAGTTACATGATGGCCCTGCAGGAGGACACTACTCTGGTGATACCACGGCTCATAAAATACTCAGAGCTAGTTATTATTGGCCCACTTTATTCAAAGAGGCTCATGCCTATACCAGGAATTGGGATGTATGTCAAAGGAGCACTGGCAGATTGCCTAAAGCAGTAAGACCATTGCAGCCAGTTATTATTTGTGAGCCATTTGAGCAATGGGGGATGGATGTTATTGGAGAGATAAATCCAAACTCTTTGCTGTAGCATCAGTATATTCTCACGACTATGGATTATTTCACTTGGTGGACCGAATTTGTTCTGCTCCATAATGTTGATGTATATGTAACTTCAGAATGTATTTCACCTATGTATTTCCTCTATGTATATTGTACTCCTATAGAGATGTTATTATTCCTTTATAGGAAAGTGTCGTCATTTATATTGACAAGTGTCACAAGTGTTGTAACTTGCCGATGGGTTATTAGACCACCATGTGTGGGGTCGGCCTTGATTAAGTTAACCATGGGTTATTAGGCTAAGTTAGACAAGTTGGCCCCACCGGTTTATTGGGCAGGACAGGACATGTATAAATAGAGATCAGGAGATCTCTATTTGATTCATTCACTTACTCACTCTTCCATCACTTAGAAAGTGTCACACATGTGAGGAGGAGGATCAGCTGCTAGGAGAAGACTATCTCTTGTACTTTGGTTGTATCATTGCTCTCTCTATATTTGAGGAAGTTGTGGGGTTTTTCACCTTTATGGTTTTCCCCAGTGAAACTATGTGTGTCTATTGTCTCATGTGATTGCTTGGTGTGATTGATATGCATTGTTATACTTGATATGCTATACATGTTATTCTCTCACTAAAGATTCTAGAGTATATTGAATTAATGCTAAAAAATTAACATGGTATCAGAGCTTCCCTCAGAATAAGAATTATGCACTAGCAGAAACTAGGTTTCTTGTTTATTGGGTTTCTCTCTGTAGATTTTGGAAAGGAAGCAAGTTAGATTGACTCTACTCATCAAGGAGAATCTTTCTGTCCAATTAGAATTCAATTCTGAGCACTTTTAGTTTTGGCCCTACAAATTAGGGTTTCCACAAAAATAGGAATTTCTGAAATCTGAAGACATAGCTAGAAGCTCCTTAGCAAAATTGAAGGTTAGAGCTTTGGATCGTTATTTCTGGTTGGGTGAAGCTCCGGGAAACTCAAACCGTAATTCAGGGTCCTCCTAGTGAATCCGGGAAGATTTAAAGGCATTTCTAAAGGGTGAAACTTTGTAGATCTCAAATTATGAATATACCAGGATGATCAGCTCATCAAGGTGCATCTTTCTATCCTTTCAGAAAGCTGAAATTCACATTTTTTATTTTTAGGGTTTCTATGACAAACCCTAATCCGGGACCAGATCCAGTTTACAGCAAATCAAGTGATAAGACCGAAATCTTTTCTATTTCCATTTGAAGTACTCTTTAAAGATGTCTCACCACACCAAGCTTTAGGATAAGCTTGAAAGGGCTGATAACTTCCGAGCATGGAAGTATAGGATTGGGTTAATCCTGGAAGAAAATGAGTTCGACACTTATATAAGTGAAGAGGTCCCTGTCCCAAAGGAAGAAGGGGCCAAGGCTCTTCAAAAGAAGAACTTGGTCAAGGCAAAGAGGATCATTGTTCATTCTATCAAGGACCATCTCATTCCACATGTGTCATATCTAAAGACACCCAAGGCAATGTTTGACTCTTTGACCACGCTATTTGATGGAAATAACATAAATTGGAAGATGACTCTGTGGAATCAATTGAAAGGGGTAAAGCTTCAGAATGGAGAGACCATTCAATCTTATTTCTCTAAGGTCTCTCAGATCAAGGAGAAACTTGAAGCTATGGATGAAGTAGTGGACAATGGTGAAGTTGTCATGACCACATTGAATGGCCTACCTAGGTCATGGGACTCCTTCATCCAAGGAATCTGTGCAAGGAGGAAGTTGATCTCATTCAGTAGACTTTGGGAGGAATGCTCATAACAAGAAGCAAGGCTTGTGGCCCGAGAAGAAAAGATGGGGAATGAAGATCAAGCTCTCACAACACACACCAAGGGAAGCAAGTTTAAGAGGGAGAGATTTCATAACAAGAATCATTCTCACTCTCATCACAAGAAGAAAGATCTATCTCATGTTCGATGTTTTGACTACAATGAGGTAGGACACTTTGCTTCAAACTGTGCCAAGAATAAGAAAGATAACAACGACAAATTCAACAAGAAGAAAAGGTACAACAAGAAGAGGTTTCATGCTCATGCTACTGAGGATGATAAACCTCCCAAGAAGAAGGCTAGGGAAGAAAGTGATACTTCATCAAGTGAAGATGAATATGTTCTAATCTCTGCTCTCATAGGTACTATCTGTCATGGTTGTAATTATTGGCTTATTGACAGTGGGGCTTCCAAACACATGACTAGGTTTAAAGAATCTTTTGCAAATCTATCTGAACATGAGTCACCCCATAAGGTGAAACTTGGGGATGACTACCAATATCCTATCAAAGGAAGTGGTGAAGCCTCCTACAACCTAGACTCTGGGCAGTCTTTGAAGATGAAAGATGTTCTATATGTACCTGGGCTCAAGAAGAACCTACCCTCCATATCTGCATTGGATGCAAAAGGCATGAGGGTTTCATTTGTATATGGCCAAGTCCTAATGTGGCCAAAGGGTAAAACTATAGATGATGCAGTAGTGATTGGAGAGCAAGAGGGAGGATTGTACAAATTGAAGGGACAACCTGAACATGCCATGGTACATGAATCCATGGAGCCAAGTGAACTTTGGCATAGAAGGCTTTCACATGTGCACTATAGAGCACTACCAATTGTAGGCAAAGCTGTAGAAGGTCTTCCCGAAATCAAGACAAAGCATGAAGGTGTTTGCAAAGGATGTGCAAAAGGAAAGAACATTAAGAAGGCATTTCCAAGTAGTGAAAGCAAAGCAAAAGGAATCTTGGAAATTATCCACTCTGATGTATGCAACCCAATGTCATCTAGTTCTTTGAGTGGGTATCTATGCTATATTTCTTTCATTGATGATTTCTCTAAGAAGACTTGGGTTTATTTATTGAAGAACAAAGATGAAGTATTTGATAAGTTCAAGGAATTCAAAGCCTTGATGGAAAATCAAACTGATAAGAAGATCAAGACATTCAGATCCAACAATGGCGGAGAATTCACTTCAGGTGATTTCAAGAAGTTATGCAGTAATTTAGGGATTAAGAGCGAGTTGACTGCTCCCTACAATCCACAACAGAATGGAGTTGCAGAAACGAAGAATAGAACTATCATGGAAGCAGCACGAGCAATATTGCATGACCAGGATCTACCTATGCATCTTTGGGCAGAAGAAGCTAGAACAACTGTATATGTGCATAACAGAACACCTCACAAGATATTGGACAACAAGACACGAGAAGAGGTCTTCTCTGGTAAGAAACCTGAAGTCAGCCATCTTAGAATATTTGGTTGTCTAGTATATACACATGTTCCATAGGAAAAGTGGACAAAGCTAGATCCTTCAGGAAAGAAGGGTATCTTTGTGGGGTACAACGAAAGCTCAAAGGCTTACAAAATATACTTTCCAGGGTTCAAGAAGATTGATGTCAGCAAGGATGTAACATTTGATGAAAACTTAGCTTTCATCAATTCAAGGAAGACACCTGTCGAAGATCATGAAGAACCAAAGAACCAAAGGAAAATAGATTCCAAGACACCACCATGAATGAAGCAATTCCAGAAGCAGATCGTGGAGTTGAAGATCCACAAATACCTGTAGATCCACCCCGTGAGAAGAACTCTCACAAGAGGAAGCCTGCATGGGCTAGAGATCTCATTCAAGATGCAAAAAGATATGGCATTCCAGAAGAAGAACACAGAGAAAGAAGGAGGACTAGATCACATACCAGTTATGTTTTCCTACTCTGTGATATTATGAACAACGACCCTTCCAGTTATGAAGAAGCAGCGAAAAAGAAAGAATGGAAGGATTCCATGGTCGAGGAATACCAGCCAATCATGAAGAATGATGTTTGGGATATAGTCCCAAGAATTGAAGGGAAGTCTGTAATGAATTCCAAGTGGATCTACAAGATCAAGCATGCTGCAGATGGCAGCATAGAGAAATAGAAAGTGAGATTTGTAGCTCGTGGCTTCTCCCAGAAAGAAGGGACTGATTATGAAGAGAATTTTGCTCCTGTTGCCAGATACACTTCCATTGGATCAGTACTTGCTCTGGCTGCAATGATGAAATGGAAGATACACCAGATGGATGTCAAGACAACTTTCTAGAATGGTGTAGTTGAGGAGGAAGGGTATCTGGAGAAACCACTTGGTTTTGAAAAACATGATAAGGAGTCATATGTATGTAAGTTGAAGAAATCCTTGTATGGCTTGAAGCAAGCTCCTAGGACTTGGTATGGTAAGATAGAAAGCTTTCTATCCAGTTTGGGCTTTACTAAGAGTAAAGCAGATTCCAACCTTTACTACAAGGTTGAGGAAGGCAATCCTGTGATACTACTTTCGTATGTGGATGACCTGTTTGTAACAAGTGAGGATGGATTGATTGCCAATACCAAGAGGAAGCTTACTTCCGAGTTCGAGATGAAGTACTTGGGGATGATGCACTATTTCCTAGGCATGGAGGTGTGGTAGAGTGCAGATGGAATCTTCCTTGGGAAAGGGAAGTATGAAGTAGAGATCCTGAAGAGGTTCGGGATGATGGATTGCAAGGTCATGGCCACACCTATGGCATTGAACCTGAAGCTTTTGTGTGATGCTTCATTTGATCCGGTTGATGTCACTATGTATCGTCAGATGATTGGGTCCTTGATGTACCTGATGAACACTAGAACAGATATTTGCTTTGCAGTGAACACATTGAGCTAGTTCCTGACAGATCCCATAGGTGTTCACCTGGTTGCTATAAAGCATATTCTGAGGTACCTAAAGGGTACAATTGATTATGGGCTCAAGTATGATGCGAATCAAAAGTTTAACCTACAGGATTATGTTGATTCAGATTGGGTAGGCAGTGCTGCAGATAGGAAGATCATATCTGCATGTTGCTTCAGCATGGGATCAGGTCTGATCTCTTGGTTTAGTGGGAAGCAATCTTGCGTAGCACTAAGTACAACCGAGGAAGGGTATATTGTAGCATGTTCAGCTAGTTGTGAGGCAGTATGGCTCTGAAAGCTACTGTCTAAGTTATTTGATCTCCCGTTGGAGGCTACTGGTATCTTTTGTGACAACTAGAGTTGTGTGAAACTATCTGAGAACTCGGTGTTCCATGACAGTTCGAAGCACATTGAGATCAAATATCACTATATCAGGGATATGGTATAGAGAGGAGTAGTGAAGCTCCTGTATACTGCGACGGATGAGCACGTTGTAGATGTGTTGACGAAACCACTAGCTAGAGTGAAGTTTAAATACTTCAAAGAGAGGCTTGGTGTTCTTCAGATTGACGACACTTCGAGGAAGAAGTGATGGACACATTTGCAGGAGCCATTCCAATCATGGTGAGAGGAGGATCCTTCCCATGGCTGTGGATGTAAGCGCTGGATGATGAGCATCAGGATCATGCTCCAGTTACTGCTCTGTATATGCATCTGTTGGATGCTTTGATCAGTTTGATCATGTATTTGTATATGCACCCTGTTCGATGCTTGATATATTTGTATATGTATCAGGTGGATGCATTGTATGATCAGGTAGATCATGTACTTATGTATCAGGTGGATGCATTGTATGATCAGGTAGATCATGTACTTATGTATTAGGTGGATGCATTGTATGATCAGGTAGATAATGTACTTATGTATCAGGTGCATGCATTGTATGATTAGGGAGATCATGTACTTATGTATGTATTAGGTGGATGCATTATGTATATCAAATGGATGCATTTGTATGATCAGGTAGATCATGTATGATGATATGTCTCAGGTAGATACTTTGTATGCATCAGATGGATATACTATTTGATTAGGATGATCACAAATGACGAGCTTTAGGATGTTGCTCCAGATGATACGCATCAGGTTGATGCTATGATGATGATTAGGTTGATCATATGATGATGTACATCAGGATGATGTATAGTGAGTATTAGCTTGATACTTTATGGCAATGGACAGGTTGTGCAGGTAGCATAGAAAAGGTCCTTTAAAATCCTGACAGGTAGAGCTGTGTGCTCGTAACATCCTGGGAAGCTCTATCGAGATCCAGACAAGTAGAGTGGTGTGATCATAAAATCATGGGATGCTTTGAGTAGGTTTTACTACAATTTCGCATAGAAAAATCCTTTAAAATATGGACACGCAGAGCAGTGTGCTCGTAACATCCTCGGATGCTCTGAGTAGGTTTTGCGAAAGTTCACATAGGAAAGACCCTTTAAAATCCGGTCAGGTAGAGCAGTGTACTTGTAACAGCCTGGGATGCTCTATCGAGATCCAGACAGGTAGAGTGGTCTACTCATAATATCCTGGGATCCTCTGAGTAGGTTTTGTGAAGGTCAACATGTAAAAGGTCCTGGGAGATCTGGTAGGTTGAGCAATAAGCTCGTAATCAGTCTTGGGATGCTCTTTCCAAGTTTTGTTCATGCACATAATTAGTCCTGAGAATTCCACGGTATGGCTAGTGATGATGAAGACCTATAGGTGGTGGGACTACATCCAGTATGAAAAAGGAATGGCTCTGTAGAAATTCCTATGATGAGTAGATTGAGATAGCAGCAGTGATGATGATTCGATGATGATGATCCAGTGATGATGATCTAGAGAAGAAGACTTGTGTTAGTAGATCTATGTCGAGAAATACCTTCCTAGTTAAGAGGGAGTGTTGATCTATATGTAACCACAGAATGTATTTCACCTATGTATTTCATCTATGTATATTGTACTCCTATAGAGATGTTATTATTCCTCTATATGCAAGTGTCGTCATTTGTATTGAAAAGTGTCGCAAGTGTCGTAACTTGCCGATGGGTTATTAGACCACCATTTGTGGGGTCAGCCCTGATTAAGTTAACCATGGGTTATTAGGCTAAGTTAGACAAGTCGGCCCCACTAGTTTAATGGGTAGGATAGGACATGTATAAATACAGATCGGGAGATCTCTATTTGATTCATTCACTTACTCACTCTTCAATCACTCGGAAAGTGGCACACATGTGAGGAGGAGGATCAACTGCTAGGAGAAGACTATCTCTTGTACTTTGGTTGTATTATTGCTCTCTCTATCTCTGAGAAGTTATGGGGTTTTTCACCTTTATGGTTCTCCCCAATGAAACTCTATGTGTCTATTGTCTCATATGATTGCTTGGTGTGATTGATATGCATTGTTATACTTGATATGCTGTACATGTTATTCTCTCAGTAAAGATCCTAGAGAATGTTGAATTAATGCTAAAAAATTAACACGCAAAGTAAATGAAGAGGCGAAAATTAGGTTCTTGGAAGAAAACATCATAACCAGGTTTGGGGTTCCAATTTCCCTAACTTTTTATAATGCAACTTACTTTTCATCTATGAAATTAAATGAATTTGTTTATGAGAAAGGAATTAAAATTGCATTATTCAACGAATTACCACCCCTAAGGAAATGGTTTAGCTGAATCCACAAACAAAAACCTTATCCGAATTCTCAAGAAAATTGTCATTGAAAATTAGAGAAGTTGGCATACATCCCTCCCAAACACCTTATGGGAAGATAGAGCTACCTCGAATAATTCCTTAGGAGTATCCCTGTACACTCTAGTCTATTCTAAGGAAGCCATACTACCTCTGAACATATTACTCACATCCTTACAATTATCCCAAGCCTCTCGAGGTTCCAGCAGCCAAGTCCTACAATCTCGAATTGATACCCTGCTGAAGTTTGAAGAGTCACGACAGAAAGCCAAAGATAGATTCCAACAACACCAAGACACTGTCAAGAGGTGGTTTGATAAGTGGAAATATTGCAAGAGAAATTTTGAATTAGGGGACTTAGTTCTGAAGTGGGACCACTCCCATGATGAGAAGGGAAAGCACACAAAGTTTCAACAATTATGGTTTGGCCCTTACCAAACTTTTGAGAAGCTTGGCCCATTGACGTACAAACTCAAAGACTTACAAGGGAAGGAAGAGAACCTCCCTGTCAACGGCCTTGCTTTAAATCAATACTTCATGTAGTCCTAGGGACACTTTTTGTACATAAATAAACATTGTTTTGTTTTGCTAGATTTACCTTTTTCTTTTGTTTTGTTTCAAGTTTTTTGTTTCCTTTATTTTAGATTCTTTAGTCGGTTTTGTTTGAGTGTTTTCATTTGAACTTACCCTATTCTTATTTAATAAATTCCAACCCAACATTTTGGTGTAGTCGAGATTCAGGGCTTTGAGAGAATCTCAAATGCTCGAAAGGCCAGAATTTACTTGTAAAAAAATTTTCTCTATGTGAATTTGCTTTCGCTAACGACTTTCTAGAGTGAAGAGGTCCTTTCTGTTTATAATTGTGTCACAATAACCCCTGTTAAATGACTGAGATTTATGATTTCCTTGTTACTATCTTGGGGCTCCATTCACCCTCACATTAATGAATGTCTCGGGGAGTTAGCTACAATGGAGCTGCAGAGAGGAAGCATGTCTCATAGATGTATAGTATTTAAAATAATCCCATGCTGCAAATGAAAATCCAAAAGGGTTTATATCAATTAGTCAGTTTTCCAAAAATTCTCGCCTCCATTAAAGCATGGTTGAGAAAAACAAAGACATTCAATCAAGATAGTTGTTCTAAAGGTCAACCTAGCAAGGTTCTTCTCCATATGTGAGCATGATAATCAAATAAATCTCTTGCTCAGACAAAAGGACATTCTGGATTGAATAACCCAAGTTAAATGTTGAAGATTGAAGAAAGTTATCATGGAAGGCTCAAACGACAAAAGTCATAAATAAAGAAAGTATCCAAAATGATGTTTACAGCATGGGAATGAGGAACAAATGAATATGTCTGTGTGATTTTGTTACAATCCTATGGAGTCCTATGTTAGTTGGCATCTGAAAGAAATGTTTTAAAATGAACTCCATATTTTGGCCCTAAGAGAGTTGTAGAGAAGTCTGAGTCAAAGTTTCCTTTTCTCCAATGACCATTATGATGAAAGTGATCACTCCCTTTGCAGACATTGGGATAGATAAGCATTCTGCCACATATGGGGCCAACAACTGATAAGTTTCCTGACCTTCAAAAGAGATTAATTCAGAGATCTGTGTTCACTAGCGAATCGCCAATTGTTGCTACTGCAACTTGATCCCCATAATTTTCTAAAAAAATTATAGGGCCCCTCCTTTCATTTTTTAGAGAGTTTTGTGATCCCCTGAAAGCTTGGTTTTTGACCCTTTAAGTTGTTCCCTTTCTTCAACAAAGATTGTTTTTTGGCTAAGGTAAAACATCAGGTTTCTCTCCCAAAAGACTATTCACAACTTTTAGTATATTTTTCTTTGACCAATTGTTTTATTGTTAAGGTGGTCGCGGTATTTAAAGTTAACCTCACCGGCTGGTCGTAGCTTTTTGGCTTTTTTTTGCCGACAGTTGTGCAATGTTTCGGCTCATCTTTCGCCAATCGATCGCTTGTAGAAGGACTTTGTTTTGCATTTTGGTTGCAGAGTTTAACATTATTTGCGTTGATTGTTGCACTGGAAGTGAGCTTATCTCTGTCGATCGGTTGCATTGTTCAACACCAACTTCACCGACCGGTCATAGTTTTGTTTTGTTCCTTCGTCGAGACGCGTCGCATTACCCAGGCATAATTCATAATTTTTACCTCACCGACTGTTGTGCTAGAGGTGAGCTTACACTCGCTGACCTTTGCGCCAGTAGTAAGCTTACCATCCGCCGACCATCACTTTGCAAAGAGTCTTGACCCTCCCACCGTCATGGTTTTTAACTCTTTTTGAGATGATCTTTGTGCAAGAGTTACAGTGAAATCATTGACCATCAGCACAGTTTGTTTTGGAAAAAGGCTGGTGGTTGGAGATTTTAAATCTAACTCCGTGCCAATTTATCGGTCATTACATCGAGCCCCGTGCACCATTAATGGTCCCAACAACCAACCCCGCAAGTATTAAATACTCATAGGTATATATATATATATATATATATATGCAATGGGGTTTTAGTTCTTTTACCACCATTTGCAAATAGCAAGCAGCCGTTGAATGCCATTGGAAGCATCAAACTGTCACCAGTCAGGACACGCATACTGGCTCTAGTAAACCTCTCTAGTGTCGACATGTAGGCTCCATTGACCCCTTTTCCATTTGTTTTATCTGCTTGGGACCTTGGTCTAGTTTTCCGTTTCATTGTAAAACTATTTGGGGTCATTTTATAGCTTGAGTTCTTTAAAGGAAAGTAGGACCCTGTCACCGAAAAGACACTTCCACCTCGACTATTTTTTACCCATGCCCAGTATCCCTGTCAGCGTTATTTTCATGGCCACGGCTGGTCCGTGGAAGCCTTCAGTTTGAGATTGGTCAAGTCTTGAACCCGGTACCCACTTGGAAATTTCCTATTCCATGTTTGGCAGGCTTTCTATCAATGAACTTCGCTCGAACCTTAAACCCTGATGACCACTTTTTTATCATCCTTGTCAAGTCGTTTTGGACATAGAAGAAGTTGCGTCATGGCCACTATGCTTTGTTTTTTCACACACACATGCCCTTGCTGCTATGAATTGCTCGCAAGTGTAATTTTCGGCCGAGCCAGAGTTGCTTTAATAGTCATTTGGATGTCAAGAATTGTCCATCCTAAGGCTTTGCCCATCACCTCCTAAAATAGTTTTGCATAAACATTTATTGCGCTAGCTTGCTTGAAGGCTTGTCTTCTTCCATTAGCATAGGCACTTCGCATTTTTTGAAATTCTAAAATAGTGCTGATAATACTGGCTTGTTCACTAATTATAATGCTAAGATAATTTTAAATGACCGCCAGCAACGCTTGTTTTTTTCTGTTTAAGTCGTACTCGTTGAATTGCCGCATGAATGATTTTTGTGTAAATGATGGTCTTCATTGTGTTCATCTTTAATGGGCAAGTTTAAATGGAAGCTAACATTTATGTTAATTCTAGTTCTATTTTAGATACCATGAATATGAATACTGTATTGCTCATAAACAATTGGCATCCCTCATTTGTCCCCTCATTCTCATCATAGGTTTGATATGCATAGATGGTCTGCTAGAAAGAAATCCAAGTTAGTTGAGTCAGACTCAGACGTGGAAATCCTCTCAGACACCTCGCTCGAGATGATGTTCGGAGACACAAAAGCTATCACAGAACCTACCCTAGAATATCAATGGGGCGAGCTATACAGAGCTGTAGAAGATCAAAACTTCCTTTAATTCCCTTTGGAAGAGCTAATCGTTTATAAGAACATAAAATATTATGGTCTCCAAAAAGAGGCCACCTGCCCAGACCTATTCCCATGCTCGGAGGTTATTGGTTGGATACTACCTCACGTGAATTCTGACACCAGATTCATCATAGATATAGATGGGATGAGTCTTCCATCTTTTGCACCATATTTTATCATAACAACATACAAACTTCCCTACCCTATTACCCTACTGAATGATGAATGGATATCCGGGATAAAGATGGACCCTTTGGAATGTGATAGAAAGATGGCAATTGCCGAGAGGCAAATAAAGAAATGAAACAGTGGAGAGTATGAGAGATAGCTTCTAAGGACTCCATACAGACTCATCGCCATGATGTTGAGTCGGGTTTTCGGCATGCCAAATGGAAACATATACAAACTCAGTTGGGTGTCTATGATGTTCCACATGGCCACGCATGGAACAATATTCAATTGGGCAGACATCATCTTAGATTACATGGATTCACTTATAACTGTTTCCGAGGGAGGATTGACTCAAAATAAAGCCGATTTCTTCACGTCCTCTTATCTGGTCAAGTGCTTACTCATCAAGCACCCTTTCCCTGATTTCGAATGCATTTGGAAGAGCAAAGAATCTCCCCTCCATGTGGCTTATCAAATAACATGGGGACACAAGTGTGCAAGCTACTACACTCAGATCTGTGAAAAGTTCATCATGCCCCTATATCAACTAATCTTCAAGGCATAACCAAACTGCCTATTAGAGAATGCTATGCCAATCATAGAAACATTCAGATATTACTACTTCTCTATGGAGGGGACATACATCAGAATGTGTGGAGGGAGTCGTGCCCCATCCCTATTGCCCCGATATGCCACAGATTACATAGTGCATAAAGAAGCCATAAGGAAACTCTTTATTGATGGAGTTAGTAGAGTGCTCCATGAGACGAAGAAGGCCACATACCCACTGATACCCTTTACCATTGGGGCATACCACCTCCCCAAGGAAAGAGATGGTATAGAATTTGCTCAGGACTTAGAGGCTTTCCATTTTGGAACAAAGATATTTAGAAGGCATGACCTTGAAGAAAAAGTTGTTGCTCACTGTAATAACCTCAAGGTCACTTTTGAGTATGGGCACTTTTTCGACAAGAATGAAGAATTCTTTCGAGGTGCCAAAAATATGACCGAGTTGGGAAAAAGCTACCACCCTAAAAGTAGAGCCAGTTCCAGTTCAAAACCTATTGGGTTAGAGAAAAAGGTACAGGAAGAGAAGTAGCACCAAGAGGTAATTGCATTGAAACTAGAGGAGGCCGAGAAGAAGAAAAAAGAGGAGGAAGATAGACTCCAAGAAGAAGAAAATGAGAGGCTTCAAAGGGAGCTAGCAAAGAAGCAGGGGGAAGAAGCAGAAAGGCTTCAGAAAGAAGAAGAAGAAAAATAGCAGCAAGATGAATAAACTGCTAGAATTCAGCAAGAGAAAGCTGCAAAAATGCAGAAGGAAGAAGCTGAGAGAATAAATAGAGAGGAAGCTGAAAAGCTGCGAAGAATAAAGGAGAAAGAAGAATTGGAAGAAGCGGAACTATAGAGGCAGAAAGAGGAAGCAGAGAAGTCCAAGGAAGTTGTGGAGCAGGGTAGGGTGACTCAAGCCCACGAGCCATGGACATAGATACATCAACAAAAACGCACTGGTGATAATCACTGAAGGGGATGCCTCATCACAAGAGCTTGCTCTCATCCCATACACTGCCTCAAAACAATGATAAGTATCAAAGATGGATTCCGTCTTTTATGATAAAAAGAAGAAGCCTATCATAAGTAGGTCAGAAAAGAGGATGAAAACTCATGACGACAAGGACGAAGTTTGAATAACACAATTCCCGATTTTTCATGGGACTAATAGTGAGCCATAGTTCATGGCAGCATGCAGTGTGGCTTCGGCTCAAGAGAGTGTCGATAATGTAGATCTGTCGGTGGAAGAAGGAAATACAAGGACAAGTGCTTCAAGGTTAAAGATAATCTTTTGAAGCAAGTGCACTAGGTAAATGAGCTGAAGAGGAAATATAGCAAGCTTCAAGGCGTAAAGAAAGAAATATCTTTGTAGACCCAAAAGCTCGAGGATGAAAAGAATTCTCTAAATATGCAACTTGTAATCGTAGAAAGAAAAAGCAAAAGGTTAGAAGAATGCATACAAGAGTTATAGTAGCATGAAGCCAACATCATGCAACAGTTTGAGTTCTATAAGCCTCATTTTGAAAGGCCAACGAAGGAAAAAGAACAATTGTTAGATCAACTAAAGGATGAAAATGAGAAGAAGCAGGACCTAACCGCTTTCCATGAGCAAGCATGCGGTATGCTGAGGAAAGTTCATCAGTCTCTAGATTTGATAACGGAGGAGGTGTGTAAGGTAAAGGGAATGATTGCAAGGATGAAGGTAATTGAAGTTGATGTGCTGAGACTCGGGAACAATTATGTGCTCAACTTAGAGGAAATCAATAGACAACTTGAATGGAGAAAAGGGAAATCGGGATTCCTAGGGAACCTACCTACCAAGTCCACAGATAATTCAAACCTGGATATAGGACTCCTTGAGTTTTGCAGATACTGTGGTACACAAATAATTAGTGGAATCCAGAAAACCATCGGGAAATGTACCAATTTCTACTCATAGGTCCGGGAGACCCATGAAAAAGGCCATATGGTTGTACCTCAAACCATAAATGATTTTTCTAACAAAGATCAATGTTTGTTAGACTTGTAGGGTGACCTGGTTTCAGAAACAGAGTACCTAAGGAAGGTAGAGGTCCTGACACCAAAATACCTCCACTGGTTCATTGGGAAAAATTCTATCAATGCTTATTTTATGGAATACATCGCCCAGGAAACAGTAGCAGGAGCAACAAACATTAAATCAAATCTGCGTAAGCATGAGATATCACTAAAAATGATGATTTCTGCGCGGGGCAATTTTATCTTACGAGAAATCAGCCAGTGGACCAGCTACATTGTTGAAGTGGATGGGTCAACTGAAGTAGAAAGACCAGCTGAGATAGCAAGGCCAACTGGGAATTAAATTTGTTTTATTGTAAATTTAGAAAAGATAGTTGGAGGCTATGATATTGTATAAATGTTTAAAAAACAGCTGGAAATTACGTTTGTCTCATTTAGGAACTAGAAGACAAAATTTTGTGTTTCCCTAGGGTTAGGGTATGAGAAGAGACAAATTTTGTAAAAGTTATAAATAGAGGAATAGAATAGAAGTATAGGGAATTTTTGGCAGGTGAAAGGACTGACTTGTTATGTACGTGAATTACTTTGATGCATTAATAAACAAGGACATAATTTTCCTAGGAAAAGCTAGCATTGCATTTTTCTTGGGAAAATGTTGAATATCTGCTGAATTATTTCTTCATATTTCATGCGTATAATGTTAGATCATTCCTAACTATTCTAAATTAATTCTCTATTATGAATGCTTTCATTTCGTGTGCAAATATTCTGTGTTAAATGAGTAATGGAATGTTTTAATTCTGTCAAAGCTAACTTTGATATCTTTTACTTTCTATTGTAAATGCATCTATATTATTGAACAGCTACCTGTCAAATTCTTGGGTGTCTTTCCTGTGTATTACTCATATTTCAATTTTGCTCCCTGCAGGGATAGATTAATTAGCTTAGATAGTTTTAGATCAGATTTGTTTTAATTGCATGCATTTAGATAGAGAACTTGCATATCATTTTTAAACATAAAATATATAAACGGTGGATCGAGCCGCAACCGGTGAGAGAAAACAAATCTTTAAAACACATATGACTGTCGGACCGTTAACTAGATGGATTCCCCACACGAAACGGTGAGCGATCTAATTGGGCTTCCCTACCGGGGAGAATCCCTTGTTGATTTTTGCTATGAATTTCAAGGCATCAATAGGTAGCTATAGCAATAGTAAGCAAGTAGGATCACATGTATATAGAAAATACACAACTACACAACATGTATCATGGGAAGCCCTCATGCGGGAAAAAACCCAATTGCAACCTTTCATTGTGATAGAATCTGCAAAATCGAGAGTCATGCATGACTTCACAATGTCCCTAGGGGTAAGCCTCCAATGAGGATATGATCCCACACAAGACTGACTGAACTAACAAGTTGAGTTAGGGGTCACAAATCATGACCAATATTCCAATGTTAGGTGAGGGGCTCGCAACCACATAAGGACTTCTCTATACTTATGCCACATGGAACACCCATCAAGGAAACCAACTCAATCCACCATCATTAAGTACTGCTACCACCATCAAGGGATAAAATAGGTGAGTGCCAACCTTCAACATTGTGAAGGTGTCCCTGGACATCTCAAGGCCTCTACCCACTATGTCCTCACTGACAGAGAGTGGGACTCATCATGGGTGTTTCATAAGACAATGCATGGCTACTACCCATTAATGTGTCCTCATCGACAAGGAGTGGGAATTGTTAGGGGTTCTGACCACTATGTTGGTATTGACAGGGAGTGGGACTGTTCATCACATAACAACACAACTGTTATAATGTCCACCCACTCTTCCTGTGCAGGAAGAGATGCACCATTCTACCAGTCCATGGAGAATGGTTCACCAATCCTACAAACATAAAAAATAAAGAGTTTGAGGAATGCATCCATCTTATGGTTCATTTTATTCAAGCCATCTATGTGGTTACAATAGTCTAATAGTAGGTGAAAACACCAAGGTTAAAATGCATGTTTTTTTTTTTGCATTTGTAAAGGTGTTAATTCCTCAATGTATAATCATACTAATGGATAGGGTATTTTTAGAATAGTGATAATTGCAATCCATGAGAAGAACCTTGGATCACTCATTTTGGTTTGATCTTATCTTAGGCATCACTCATGTTTGATCAAGGAAGCAAATCACTAGCATGGATGAGGGTGAGAATTTACTCAAGAGACCTTTCGCATTACTAACCGATAATTTCCACATATTTAGAGGAACTTTTTCATATTCGAAGGCATACCTCACTATTAAGGTTCATATATATGTTTTTAAATGTATTTTCTTGGATGGTATACTAGGTCTTGGAACCTCTTTTATGGTGTGATAATGTGTTGTAGGCAATGAAGTTTAATTAGATCCATTTCAACTTTATTTGATTGTTGCATTAGCTTTTTGTTGGCAGGCGGTTCGATGGGGAAAGGTCGTAGTACTGCCGACGCTACGACACATCATATGAGGGCGTGAAAGGAGTATTTTGTGATAAAAGGATACCGCAGTTGGTGGGTTTTAGGTTGCTTGGACCATATGTTATGTAATAGTGAGTCAATTCTACCACAGTATGCAACTTTTTGGGTCATTTGGACCGAGTCAGTTAGATATTGGGTCATTTGTCCATAGTGTCAGTTAGGAAGTCGGTTGTAAGTGGACAAATATTGTAATGGTAGAAGCCTATAAATAGATGAGAGTTGTAAGTGTTGAGAGAGAGAGAAAGAGAGAAGACCGAAAGAATAGTAAGCATGAGATAAGGAGATGTATGTGTACGAAGATCTATGTTTTGCTTTTGGTATATGACTACGACAGTAAAAACTGATCGTAATACCCACCCACCATCACAGTTTTTAACTCTTTTTGAGCCGATCGTTGTGCAAGAGTTACGGTAAAATCGCCAACCATCAACATAGTTTGTTTTGGAAAAAGTAAAGGATGGTGGTTGGAGACTTTAAATCTAACTCTGTGTGAATTTATTGATCGTTACATCAAGCCCGTGCACCACTAATGGTCCCAACTGCCAACCCCGCAAGTCTTAAATAGTCATAGGTAAATATATATGCAATGGGGTTTTAGTTCTTTTAACACCATTTGCTAATAGTGAGAAACTGTCGAGCACCATTGGAAGCATCAGACTGTCACAAGTCAAGGGACGCATACCGGCTCCAGTAAACCTCCCCAATGTCGACAAGTAGGCTCCATTGACCCCTTTTCCATTTGTTTTATGCACTTGGGACCTTGGTCTAGTTTTTCATTTCATTCTAAAACTATTTGGGGTCATTTTATAGGATGAGTTCTTTAAAGAAAAGCTAGACCATATCACTGAAAAGACACTTCTGCCCCAGGTATTTTTAACCCATGCCTGGTATCCCTATCAACGTTACTTTCATGGCCCTGGCCGGTCCATCGAAGCCTTCAATTCGACATTGGTCAAGTCTTGAACCTGGTACCCACTTGGAAATTTCCTGTTCTAAGTTCGCTAGGCTCGCTGTCAATGAACTTCACTCGAACCTTAAACCCCGACAACCACTTTGTTTATCATCTTAGTGAATTCGTTTTGGACCTAGAAGAAGTTACATCATGGCCACTATGCTCTGTTTCTTCTCACACACACGCCCTTACTGCTAGTAGTTGCTCACAAGTGTAATTTTCGGCTGAGCCAGAGTCGCTTGCATAGTCATTTCGTTGTCAAGAATTGTCCATCCTAAGGCTTCACCCATCACCTCTTAAGATAGTTTTGTAGAAATATTTATTACGTTGGCTTGCTTGAAGGCTTGTCTTCTTCCCTTGGCATAGGCACTTTGTATTTTTTGAAATTCTAAAATAGTTCCATTAGTACTGGCTTGTTCACGAATTATGATGCTAAGATAATGTTAAATGACCACCAATAGCACTCATTGTTTCTGTTTAAGCCGCACGCGTTGAATTGCCGCATGAACGATTTTTGTGTAAATAATGGTCTCCATTTTTTCAACCTTAATGGGCAAGTTTAAATGGAAGCTAACATTTATGTTAATTCTAGTTCTATTTTAAATACCATGAGTATGAATACTGTATTGATCATAAAAAATTGGAATCCCTCATTGTCATCATAGGTTTGATATGCATAGATGGTTTGCCAGAAAGAAAGGCAAGTTATCTGAGTCAAACTCAGATGTGGAAATCCTCTTAGACACCTCGCTCGAGATGATGTTTGACGACACGAAAGCTATCATAGGAGCCGCCCCAGAATATCAATGGGGTGAGCTATACAAAGCTGTAGAAGACAAAAACTTCCCTGAAGCCTCTTTGGAAGAGCTAATGGTTTATAAGAACATAAAAAAATTGGTCTCCACAAAGCGGCAACTTGCCTAGAGCTGTTCCCGTGCTTAGATGTTATTGGTTGGATACTACCCCAGGTGAATACTGGCACCAAATTCATCACAGATATCGACGAGATGAGTCTTGCATCATTTGCACCATATTTTATCACGACGACATACAAACTAACCTACCCTAAAACCCTACTGAATGATGAATGGATATCTGGGCTAAAGATGGACCCTTTGGAATGTGCTAGAAAGATGTCGATTGTTGAGAGGAAAATAAGGCAAAGAAATAATGGAGAGTATGAGAGCTAGCTTCTAAGGACTCCATACAGACTCATCGCCCTGATGTTGAGTCGGGTTTTCGGCATGCCAAATGGAAACATATACAAACTTAGCTGGGTTCCTGTGATGTTCCACGTGGCCACACATGGAACAATATTCAATTGGGCAAACATCATCTGAGATTACATGGATTCACTTATAACCGCTTCCTAGGGAGGATTGGCTCAAAATAAAGCCGATTTCTTCATTGCCTCTTATCTGGTGGACTGCTTACTCATCAAGCACCCTTTCCCTGATTGAGGAGCATCTGGAAGAGCAAAGAATCTCCCCTCCATGTGGCTTATCAGATAACGTGGGCACACAAGTATGCAAGCTACTACACTCATATCTATGAAAAGTTCATCATGCCCCTATATCAACTACTCTTCAAGGAAAAACCAAACTGCTTATCAGGGAATGAGATGCCAATCATAGAAACATTCAGAGTTTACTACTTCTCTATGGAGGGGACATACATCAGAATGTGTGGAGGGAGTTGTGCCCCATCCCTATTGCCCCATTATGCCATTGATTACGTAGTGCATAAAGAAACCGTAAGGAAACTCTTTATCGATGGAGTTAGTAGAGTGCTCCATGACAAGAAGAAGGTTGCATATCCACTGATGCCCTTTCCCATTCGGGCATACCACCTCCCAAAGGAAAGAGATTGTATAGAATTTCCTTAGGACTTAGAGGCTTTCAATTTTGGAACAAAGATCTTTAGAAGGCATGACTCCGAAGGCAAAGTTGTTTCTCACAGTAATAACCTCAAGGTCACTTTTGAGTACGTGCACTTTTTCGACAAGGATGAAGAATGCTTTCGAAGTGCCAAAAATATGATCGAGTTGGGAAAATGCTACCACCCTAAAAGCGGAGCCAGTCCCAGTTCCACACCTATTGGATTAAAGCAAAAGGAATAGGAAGAGAAGGAACAGCAAGAGGCAACTGGAGTGCAACTAGAGGAGGCTGAGAAGAAGAAAAAAGAGGAGGCAATTAGACTCCAAGAAGAAGAAAATGGGAGGCTTCAAAGGGAACTAGCATAGAAGTAGAGGGAAGAAGCAGAAAGGATTCAAAAAGAAGAAGAATAAAAGCAGCAGCAAGATGCAAAAATTGCTAGAATTTAGCAAGAGCAAGCTGCAAAAATGCAGAAGGAAGAAGCTGAGATAATAAAGAGAGAGGAAGCTGAAAAGTTGTGAGGAAGAAAGGAGAAAGTAGAAGTGGAAGCAGCAGAACTAGAGAGGGAGAAAGAGGAAGCAGAGAAGTACAAGGAATCTATGGAGCAGGGTTACTCAATCCCACAATCCATGGACATAGATACATCAACAACAAACCCACCAGAGATAATCACTGAAGGGGATGCCTGATCGGAGGAACTCACTCTCACCCCATACACTCCCTCAAAACAATGCCAAGTGTCAAAGCTGGATTTCGTCTTTTACGATAAAAAGAAGAAGGATATCATAAGTAGGTCAGAAAAGAGGATGAAAACTTAAGACGACCAGGACGAGGTCAGAATAACAGAAGTCCCAATTTTTCAAGGGACTAATAGTGACCCACAGTTCACGGCAACATGCAGTGTTTCTTCGGCTCAAGCGAGTGCCGATAATGTAGATCTACTGGTGGAAGAAGTAAGGAAATACAAGGACAAGTGCTTCAAGGTTAAAGATAATATTTGGAAGGAGGTGCACCAGGGAAATGAGCTGAAGAGGAAATACAGTGATCTTCAAGGAAAAAAGAAAGAATTATCTTTGCAGACCCAGAAGCTTGAGGATGAAAAGAATGCTCTACATATGCAACTGGTAATCGCAGAAAGAGAAAAGAAAATGTTAGAAGCACGCATACAAGAGTTAGAGTGGCATGAAGCCAACAACATGCAGCAGGTTGAGTTCTATAAGCCTCAGTTCGAAAGGATAATGAATGAAAAAGAACAGTTGTTAGAGAAACTAAAGGATGCAAATGAGAAGAAGCAAGACCTAACCGTCCTCCATGAGAAAGCATGTGATATCCTGAGGAAATTTCATCAGTCACTAGAGCTGATAACGGAGGAGGTGTGTAAGGTAAATGGATTGAATTCAAGGATGAAGGTAATTGAAGCTGATGCGCTGAGACTTAGGAAAAAGTATGTGCTCAACTTGGAGGAAATCAATAGACAACTTGAATGCAGAAAAGGGAAATCAAGATACCCAGGGAACCTAGCTACCTAGTCCACAAATGATTCAAACCTAGATATAGGACTCCTTGAGTTTTGTAGAGACTGTGGTACAAAAATAATTAGTGGAATCTAGAAAACCATCGGGAAATGTACAAATTTCTACTCAAAGGCCCGGAAGACCCATGAAAAATGACATATGTTTGTACCTCAAACCATAGATGATTTTCCTGACAGAGATCAGTGTTTGTTAGACTTGCAGGGTGACCTAGTTTCAGAAATAGAGTACCTAAGAAAGATAGAGCTCTCAACACTAGAAGACCACCACCAGATTATTGGGAAAACTTCTATCCATGCTTATTTTATGGAAGACATCGCTCAGGCGACAGTAGCAAAAGCAACAAACATTAAATCAGACCTGCGTATGCATGAGATATCACTAAAAATGATGATTTCTATGTAGTGGAATTTTATCTTACGAGAAATCGGCTAGTGGACCAGCTACATTGCTGAAGTGGACGACTCAGCTAAAGTAGAAATACTAGCTGAGGTAGCAAGGCTAGTTGGGAATTAAATTTTTTTTATTGTAAATTTAGAAAAGACAGTTGGAGGCTGTTATATTGTATAAATGTTTAAAAAATAGCTAGAAATTACTTTTGTCTCATTTAGGCACTAGAAGACAAACTTTTGTGTTTCCCTAGGGTTAGGGTATGAGAAGAGACAAATTTTGTAAAAGTTATAAATAGAGGAATAGAATAGAAGTAGAGGGGATTTTTGGCAGGTGAAAGGACTGACTTGTTCTGTACGTGAATTAATTTGATGCATTAATAAAGAAGGACCTACTTTTCCTCGGAAAAGATAGCACTGCATTTTGCTTGGGAATATGTTGAATATCTATTGAATTATTTTTGCATCTTTCATGCATATACTGTGAGATTGTTCCTAACTATTTTGAATTAATTCTCTATTATGAATGCTTTCATTTCCTGTGCAAATATTATGTGTTAAATGAGTAGTGGAATGTTTTAATTTTGTCAAAGCTATCTTTGATATCTTTTACTTTCTATTGTAAATGCATCTATATTATTGAACAGCTACCTATGAGATTCTTGCGTGTGTTTCCTACGTATTACTCATATTTTAGTTTTGCTCCCTGCAGGGATAGATTAATTAGCTTAGATAGTTTTATATCATATTTGTTTTAATTGCATGCATTTAGATAGAGCACTTGCATATCATTTTTAAACATAAAATACATAAACAGTGGATCAGGCCACAACCAGTGAAAGAAAAAAATTATTCAAATCACATATGGCAACTGGACCATTAACTGAACGGGTTCCCCACACCAAACGGTAAGCGATCTAATTGAGCCTGCCTATTGGGGAGAATCCCTTGCTGATTGGTGTTGTGAATTTTGAGGCATAAACATTTTTTGGTGCTAGAAGGAGGGCCACCAATGCATGGCTGGCAGAGGAGATCCTTTCGTTAGAATAAATCCCACTGAAGACCCACTTGAAACAACTATCCCAAACGATTTCATTTTGGAATCACAAGTTCAAGAAGATCCCAATCTTGAAGTTGAACATCAAGAATCATTATACCCTGTCCCTTTTGAAGAAGTTGAAAACTTCAGAAGGCATACTCGTTCTTATGTTCGAACGCTTGGAGGATTAAACGTAATTCCCTTCTTACCAAGAAGGAGAGCTCCCAAAAGAGAAACACAGTTCACCAGAAATTCATTTCTTGTTGAGAATTTAGAAGATTTTCTAGATCTATCTTTACAAGAAATCACAAAACCTTTGAGTGAGATTAGACCCGAAAATCCTTTGAATCAAGAAGAATTGCATACTCCATTGCATTCTCCCCCAAGAGTTATGTATGTACCTGCGTGGAGAGCCAGAGGGGTGCTCAATTTAGCTGTACCTTTCCACGATCTACCAAAAAATCCAGAAAAATTCTTGCCTAAGTACGATCCAAGAAAAGCTAGTTTGCTGAAAATCACCTTAAGAGTTTTTATTTGGATTTGAATCTTCTCAATGTAGAACACAAGGACATTGTCTGCAGACTTTTTTCCTATACATTTGAACACAAAGTATCTTTTTGGTACTTTAGTTTGCAAGCTAATTCAATAGCAAGTTGGGAAGATTTTGAAAAATGTTTCCTAAGTAAATATGGAAATAAGAAAACAGTCACTACACTGATGAAATAATTATTGTCTACGAGGATGGAGAAGAAAGAAAAGGTTCAAGAATTTAATCAAAGATTTACTACTTTATTAAATAATTTTAGTGCTGCAGTGAGACCCGCTGAGGAATCTTTAGTATAATATTATACCACAGCACTTGATCCACCCATAGAAATGATTGTTAAAAGAACAAAGCAAGCCACGTTGATAGAGAAATTTGAAGAAGCTAAGAAGGTTGAATCTAAAGCAGACAACATTGCTAAACATTCCCTTGAGTTGGAAACAAGGACAACAACCAACAAGAAACCTATGTTGTTAACCAGAACTAAGGAAGAGTCGTCAAATGACTTAGAAAATGTGGTCAAGATGATGCAAAAGCTATCCAATAAAATTGTAGATTTGGAGAAACATAAGGTGGCCAACACTTCAGGGGAACCCTTCAAACCTTTCTATAAGAAAAGGGAAGAAGGTGGATAGCCTCTGCCACATGTGAACAATTTTGTTGTCCTAAATTTAAACAAGGTAAGCATGGATCATTTCTACACCTTTCACCAAGAGAAACATTCTAAAAAGCATTGTCCGTAGTGGATAAATTCAATGAGATTTGTTATGAATCAATTGTTGGATGCACAAGTAACAGACCAAGAAGATCCCCAAGAAGAGCAGGCACTCAAACAGGAACAACCCACTCCATACACCACAATGGTATTATGGGATTGGGTGCTCTTACCAGAATTGATGGAAGAAGATGCCAAAGAAAGTCAAGTTTCAGCCATAAATATTACTACTCAGAGTAAAGCTCCGGTGGATGATCCAAGCTTGTTTTTCCCCAAACCTAAAGTTGCGAAAGAAACCCCCAAGAGGCACATCACTGTTATTCCACCATAGCCTAAAGTAAACCCTACACTAGTGAAAGAGACAAGATTAGGGATTAATTGACACATCACTGTCATTCCACCACAAACTAGGGTGGATCCAACGGTGGTAAAATGATCAAACCTAGAAATAAACAAACAACCAAAGGTTACAACAAGCAAAAGAGAGAATCATGGAAAAGGCTCAAAAGAGTATGACATGGGATATGATATCATTGAAGATATCAAGAAAGCAAAAGCAAATATCTCTATATTTGAAATGTGCAGTATTCCCCAGCAAGGTAACAAGTTGTTAGAATCCTTTGATCCACAATCTATCACTTCGGTAGAAAATACTGAGGAAAATATTGAGATAAATGAAGCTAGCATTGGCGGGAAATCTAGATCTCAAACTTTTCCTTTTCTATTAACCTTTGATATTTTTAATCATAATGTACATAATTGTTTGGTAGAATCCGAGGATTGTTCGAATGTCATGCCATTATCAATCTACAAGAATATTAATGGACAGCCAATACCATCCCCATATCAGATCATACAATTGGATAGGATTGTTGTTAAAGTAATTGGAGAAATGAAAGATGTACTTATTAGATTTCAGCAGATCCTAGAGTGTGTCAATTTATTGATATCATGGTGGTAGATATACAAGAGGCTTATGGTTTAATATTGAGCAGGGACTGGTCTACGAAACGAAATGGTTACTTTGCAACAGATTGATCTCACTTGTAGTTTCCATACCAAAACGTGCAAAATCATATCAAAATACTAAGAAAACCCCACATGAAACAAAATGTGACTCAGTTGGAAGAAAAGAATGAGGCTGTAACTTTTTAATCTTCAGTATTGAGAAATTATCTTTTATATATTGAACCAAGGAATTATGAATCAACAGAAGTTAGCCATGAATCAGACGAGCAGTCCGATCTCCTTCATTTTTCTCGGACTGATGATATTGTTTGTAACATAGTAGGATTAGTCACTGACTTAGGTGGTAGTAAGACTAACTTAATTAAAACAGAAAACACATTTTGGATTCTATACTTTTATGGTTATAAAACTCAAGAAGGATCCGGAACCGGTTGTGTCTTGATTGACCCTGAATCGAACAAACATTTTTTTTATCTTATAGGCTAGAGTTTGAATGCACAAATAGCACATCATAATATGAAGCTCTAGTACAGGCATTAAAGAAGGCTATTAGTTTGAATGTTAAATACTTAAAAGTTTTTGGTGACTTAGAGATAGTTGTCGGACAGGTAAGATATACAATTCATTGTATTTCACCACATTTAAAAGGTTATCAATATGAAGTTTGGAATTTGATCTCAAATTTTGATGCATTTAATGTCAATTCTATTCCTAGGTTACAAAACGCTGCGGCTGACTTGTTAGCTACTTCTGCTTCAAGATTAGTACCTACAAATAACAAGTGCTCTATTGAATTGATTTTTAGACCATCTGTTCTTGATAATATTACAAATTTAAGAGTGTTTGATGATGATGATCAAATGATCATCTTCTTAACTATTGAAGATGCTTTTCAAGAAGCCATAATCGATGAAGAGAAGAACTATTTGGATTTGCAAAATAAAGATGCAGTCCAAGGAAAATTCATGCCGAAAGGAGTAAGGAAACTGGAAGGACTGCTTGATATGCAAAACAATTTCAGGAGGCCAACAGATGTCAAAACTAATAGCTCCTCCATGCAGCATGAATTGGTAAACCTAGGCACAGAATCTGAGCCAAAATTTGTTAATCTTGGTAAATGTTGCTCGCCAGGTGAGAGAGATAAGTTCATCAAACTATTTCAGCAATATAAATATGTTTTTGCATGGAATTATGAAGATCTGAAAACATATGATACTCACATTTGTAATGTCCCAAAAGAAGAAAAAATTTAAAAATTTTATGTTACTGTAATAAACTAGTTAAGAGGTGATGATTGTAAATTAACTTCAGCACTGCTAAGAATATACTACACTTATACTTCTTTTGCAAAATTTTGAAGAGTCTCAGTTTCATAAGTATCATGGTCTTACTGGTTGTGAATCCTACAGCTTTGCGGAAGTGTTGTAATGAATAGAAGTGTAAATCTGTCACAAGTGTAGAAATGTTTAGAGGAAAATAATTCAAATCTCCTTCTTACAACTTTAAGAGTTTGTGTGCATATTTATTAAAGTCTAACTGGTAATTCAGGTGGGATGGACCCCTATTGGTGGCGGTTGAGGCCCGTGATGTGATTCTTGGTCTTTCAAGGAGCAAAATACCCCAGCAGGGCTGCCGAGAGGTAGGGTGTAAGAAATGGAAACTTCTGACTTACTTAGCGAATTTCGCTAAAGCATTCAAATTGTATATGGATTTGTAGGTGTACCTACTACGACATCTACCTAGGGTGCTTACGCCACCTCTCCATTGATTGCTTAAGCTCAAAGGGTGGGATGTCCAAAGGTTGGCATTTTAAGATCCTTGTTGGAGTTTGTAACACTTGTTGAACTTGCAATACTTATTGACCTTGCAATACTCATTGGTGATATGGAATGTTTCTAGCCCTTGTGAGGTTCATTGTGTTTATAATACTTGTTGATCAAAGTGACTCTACAACTATGGAGGTCAGGGTTAATAATGAAACCTTTGGGGTTAGTAGTGGAATTAAATGCAACTTTTGCGATGGCACACAACCAATGCTATCGGCTATGATGAGGGTTTCTCCCTTGGTTTCTACACCAATGAAGGTTCAATTTCGTGGTTCATTTCACTTGCTTTGATGTGGATGCGTTTGAGGGTTTCATGTACTGACCTAAGCTTGGATCATGGTCAGCACACCATATGGGTTTCGTATGCAGAGATGGCAACTAAAAAAAATGAAGGTTATTCATCCTCGATTTGCACTACATTTCCTGCTATTTCATTTAGGTAGATTGTGATATTAAACTCAAGGTTCTAACTTGTATGGATTGTTGTTTAGTAGGTGTTGGTTGGCGTTTTTCTTCTACATGGCCAGTACTCGACATTGATGGTGTTGGAAATGGTAAGTTCAGAGTTTCATCATTTCTTAACTCCTCCTCTCGCCTCTATGGAGTATACTGTTGGTGTTTTCTATGAGAAATTTCGTGAGCCCGATTTGGGTTTACTGCAATGAGGTTTGGGTTCCTTGAGGTCACCGCTGGCTATACCATTGTGAAAAGTATCTATTGGTTTTTAATGGCCCTGAAGGGTTTTAGGGTATGGTTTGGCCATTCGGCTCAATGTTGAACCTTGTAGAAGTTGTAATAATAATACCCAATATCAAATTGGGGTTTACATGTTTGCGTATTTTGTTTATAAAGAATCCTTGGACCTGTGAATAGAGGAAACGGCTTTACTACATTATTCTATAGTCGATTTGCACATTACCTAGTCTCTGCGTGTTCTTATGCTAAGACTAGTAATTCTTGATTTTTGTATTTGCTGTTGTTGCCTCTATTTTTTAAAGTTGTTGGTTGAGTATTTGTAAAATAGGAATCGTGATTTTTCCATGGCTTGCATTTATCGTGAGCAGTGATTGCCTCTGTCTGAGAAATAGGGGAAGTTTGACCTTTGCATTTTTCTATGAGACTTTGAACCTATAATTGATCTCTGTGTGTTCTCTGTATGAAATAATGGTTAAGGGTTATAGAACCCTCATGTGACTATCATGGCTCTATCTGTTGAATGGATTTGAAAAACTTAGTTTTGTAATAGCTTCCAGAATAAAATGTGTTTAGAAGGTGGAGCGAAATATTTGTCTGATCTTCTCACATGCATGTGTGTTTTTAGTTTGGTTCTTCATGTTGCGTTTTCTTTCTGGTAGTTACTTCAAATGGGAGAATGGAGGGATTCGATCCCTTTCCCTGTATTTCATGTTTAAAGGATGGCCGTATGTGTTTGATTAGTGTTAGCGAAAACACTTGGTTGGATGTGTAAAGTTTCTGTGTGAAATTTCTATGCCGCTTGGCTACTATTAAAATAGTATGTCCTTTAGTGAGGTTTGATCTCTTGACTTCTATTTCTAAAAAGTAATATAGTTTATTAATATGGAAACATTGGTTTGATAATCGGGTTCGATCCATAAAAGAATATTATTGTTGTTTTTGATTTAATGGTTGACTATTTAGTTGCAATCGTAGAGATGTTGGTAAGGTAGAAATATACCTTGGTTTGAAAGAACAGAAAAAGTAATAGTTACTGTTTAAAGTTTTAAACTACAATTGATGTGTAATGTGACTAGGAGATTCGATGTTTGATTTGATGCTATGGTAATTTCTATCTAATGATTATTAAGCATAAAGAGAATAACAATAAAAAGAAATTAATATGCACAAGTAATCCCTGCACTACGAATTGGTAAGATGATTCAAACGGAAAACTAATCATTTAAAAATATAATAACCCTAACCTGGAAGTTAATTATGGGAAAACAAACAAAATTCTTCGGAAAATTCATAGTAGGGTTTCTAAGTTTGCTGATGGCATGCTGTCTAGCACAGGCTAGATTGGCTAGACATGCTAGACCCTCCACTAGTTTCTTGGCAAAACCTCTGAGTGTTGATAATATTTGTAATGAGAACAATGTTGAAATATTAATTCTAATTTAAAAGCCTATGTCTACTATAACTGGTGAATGGAAACAATTAATACCACATACCTGGTTGCTTGGGCACTCGATCATTTCATGTAGAAGCCTGGCTGCTTGGCACTTGATCTTTTCCTATAGAAGCCTGCACACTCAAACAATAATTTAATGCAGAACCTGTTGTATTTAGCTAACCTATTACGGTGATTTTCCTAGATGGATAACTTTGGGGTTACCAAGTTCTTCCCAACCATGACCCTTAGACCGTTCCTGGTTCTAACTAGATCCCCCCGAGCTGGTTCCAACATGCAATGATAGATAGAGGCCATAGGTTCACTATTAGTTCAAATGTGAAATTATATAAGGCTACTTCAGTTTCTTGGAGTAGAAGACTTCTCTCTGATTACCATAAGAGAATGATAATGAAAAGGATAGATGATACCCAAAACTTGGGATCTGCCCTGTTTATGTAGGGGAGTCTTGAATTATCACTGTTGGAATAATTAGTTTCTTTAATTTAAATAATTAATATTTAAAATATTTTATTTAATAAATATCTAGCCTTTTTGCACTAAGACTTTTTTTCAATTGTTCTAACTATAAGTGATTTTTTATTTAAGGTCATCATAATAATTTTTTATAACAATATTTATATTTCAGCTTAACTATTAATACATCATTAATAATATTAAATGATGCCTAAACTATATATAATAAATGTTTTTCATAAATACATAATAACAACACTATTATTAAAGCTATTTAATAATAATATTACCCTTGAGGCCTTTATGCATGTTATTCATAGAAGACTACTATTAGTCATCCCATTCTTTAAGTGGTGGTAATTATCTTTTTTTTTTAATTATGTATCTTCACATGATACTTCTTTTAAATTTTAAGTACAAGGTCTAATTCACTGTATGGTCTTGGTAAGCTTGGATAGGTACCTCTAGTCTCTCTCTTTGCATGTTGGATTCCCTCGTATAGCATGGTAGTTCCTGCAGTACTTGATGATAGATAAAAGATGAATCATCTAATTAAATTAAATAAATGTGATGAAAGTAAAAGTACTATCCTTCCGACTCAACACTTTGAAATCTAGTAACCCTGAGTGCTCTTCAGATCCTTTTAACTCAACACTCTCACATGGGCTTTACGCTAGTGCAATTCCAGAGCCTTTGCTCAACACTAGTGCTAGAATGTTGTTGTGAGGCACATCTAGAAAATGTAAGTTGCCTCGGATCCAGTATTCGTTTATCAAGCTTGGAGTGCTCCAGGACTTAGGCCCAACACTCAATGTACCTCAAGGCTTACTCCCAGTACATAAACATTCTTCTAGGTACATTGGGGCTTATGCCCAGTACTTAGGTTATATGTGTGTTTCTGAGTCCATGCTCAACACACTCATAAGTCAAATGATGTAAAATCATAGCTCTGCACAGTAAATAAAAAAAGATCATCTTAGTATATTGGGGTTTGTACACATATCAAAGCTTAAGAATATCATTAAAACATTGGGGCCTTTTCGCCCCCTATACACTCAAATAAAGAAGTCAGTCAGGGTCCATGCCTGATATGTCAATACATAAAAGAATACATCATAGGTGTTAGAGCTCATGCCCAATACTCAAAATAAAACATATGTTCTGGGGCCGTGGCCCGATATAACAAAAAAAATAGTTAGTCCAAAATTTGGTATATTACAGCATTACACAACACATAATACCAATGAATCCAGGTGTGAAGCCATTTCAACAACAATTGCGAAGAATGCATCCGACACTTGATCCATTGATATAGAAAGAGTTGAAGAAGTTGTTGGATGCTAAGATAATTTTTAAGGTCTGACATTTTGGATGGTTTTCTAATTTAGTCCCGATGCGGAAGAAGTCAGGGGAGATAAGATTGTGTGTGGATTTTCGGAACTTGAATAAAGCTTCCGATAAAGACAACTACCTTGTGCCACGAATGGATCAAATTTTACAGATGGTGTCTGGTTCAAAACTATTCTCCCTGCTAGATGGTTTCTCTGGATATAATCAAGTATTAGTAGTAGAGGAGGACCGACTCAAGACCACTTTCCGTACAAAGTGGGGAACCTTTGCATATCGCAGAATGCCATTCAGTTTGATAAACGCAAGAGCTACCTTTCAAAGCGCTATGGACATTGCCTTTCGAGGATTGGTTTGTCACTATGTGGTAATTTATTTAGATAACGTGACAGTTTTTTCAAAGAAAAGAGAATATCATGTTTTCCATTTGAAACAGATTTTTGACCACCGCAAAAAATATGGCATATCTCTAAATCCCTAAGAGAGTATTTTCGTTGTTCTTGAGGGTAAGCCTCTAGGTCATATCATCTCAAAAAAAGGAATCTGGGTAGATCAAGAGAGAGTGCAAGCTATAAGAAATATTCCCATGCCCCATAACAAGAAGGCTATGCAATCTTTCATGCACACAATAAACTTTGTTCAAAGGTTTGTACCAGATTTCTCTCAAATTGTGAAACCTTTGCAGCAAATGGTAAGGCAAAGTGTGCAATTCAAGTGGACTGGAATATAGAAGACTACATTTAAAGACATTAAAACTTCCATAGCTAATTCATCTTCCTTAAGGAGTCCATATTTCGAAAAGGATTTCATCATGTACACTTTTGCTTCAGATAACTCTCTCGCAGCTATGCTCACTCAGAAGGAAGAATCAGGAAATGAGTCTCCAATATCCTTCATGAGCACTGGTTTAGAGGGTGTTGAACTGAACTATCCCACTGTAGACAAGCAAGCATATGCAGTATTCAAAGTGGTAAAACAGTTCAGGCCATACATCCTAAAGAACAGAACTAAAGTCATAGTACCTCACCCCGCTATCAAATCTCTGTTTGTATAGAAGGAATTGGCTGAAAGGAGAGGAAACTGAGTCACTGCTCTTCAGGAGTATGATTTGCAATTCAAACAATCCACCATTATAAAAGGCCAAGGATTGTGTAAATTACTCACTGAGAATCCAGTTGCTGAAGAGCTGGACTAGGAGAATGAAGTCGAACTGAATATGATTGAGGTATGTCCCATTTTCATCGCTCCTGAATATTGGTATAGAGACCTAGTGCATTATTTACAATAGGGATGCTTACCAGAGCATTGGATTTCTAAGAAAAGAAGGGCACTCCATTTGAAATTAACATCCTATCAAATAATTGATGGAGTACTTTTTAGAAAGAATTATGATGGATATTTCTCAGATGTCTTGAGAAAGAGGACGCTGATAAAGTAGTCAAGGAGTTACATGATGGCCCTGCAGGAGGACACTACTCTGGTGATACCACGGCTCATAAAATACTCAGAGCTAGTTATTATTGGCCCACTTTATTCAAAGAGGCTCATGCCTATACCAGGAATTGGGATGTATGTCAAAGGAGCACTGGCAGATTGCCTAAAGCAGTAAGACCATTGCAGCCAGTTATTATTTGTGAGCCATTTGAGCAATGGGGGATGGATGTTATTGGAGAGATAAATCCAAACTCTTCGCTGTAGCATCAGTATATTCTCATGACTATGGATTATTTCACTTGGTGGACAGAAGTTGTTCTACTCCATAATGTTGATGTATATGTAACTTCGGAATGTATTTCACCTATGTATTTCCTCTATGTATATTGTACTCCTATAGAGATGTTATTATTCCTTTATAGGAAAGTGTCGTCATTTGTATTGACAAGTGTCACAAGTGTTGTAACTTGCCGATGGGTTATTAGACCACCATGTGTGGGGTCGGCCTTGATTAAGTTAACCATGGGTTATTAGGCTAAGTTAGACAAGTTGGCCCCACCGGTTTATTGGGCAGGACAGGACATGTATAAATAGAGATCAGGAGATCTCTATTTGATTCATTCACTTACTCACTCTTCCATCACTCAGAAAGTGTCACACATGTGAGGAGGAGGATCAGCTGCTAGGAGAATACTATCTCTTGTACTTTGGTTGTATCATTGCTCTCTCTATATTTGAGGAAGTTGTGGGGTTTTTCACCTTTATGGTTTTCCCCAGTGAAACTATGTGTGTCTATTGTCTCATGTGATTGCTTGGTGTGATTGATATGCATTGTTATACTTGATATGCTATACATGTTATTCTCTCACTAAAGATTCTAGAGTATATTGAATTAATGCTAAAAAATTAACATGGTATCAGAGCTTCCCTCAGAATAAGAATTATGCACTAGCAGAAACTAGGTTTCTTGTTTATTGGGTTTCTCTCTGTAGATTTTGGAAAGGAAGCAAGTTAGATTGACTCTACTCATCAAGGAGAATCTTTCTGTCCAATTAGAATTCAATTCTGAGCACTTTCAGTTTTGGCCCTACAAATTAGGGTTTCCACAAAAATAGGAATTTCTGAAATCTGAAGACATAGCTAGAAGCTACTTAGCAAAATTGAAGGTTAGAGCTTTGGATCGTTATTTCTGGTTGGGTGAAGCTTCGGGAAACTCAAACCCTAATTCAGGGTCCTCCTAGTGAATCCGGGAAGATTAAAAGGCATTTCTAAAGGGTGAAACCTTGTAGATCTCAAATTATGAATATACCAGGATGATCAGCTCATCAAGGCGCATCTTTCTATCCTTTCAGAAAGCTGAAATTCACATTTTTTATTTTTAGGGTTTCTATGACAAACCCTAATCCGGGACCAGATCCAGTTTACAGCAAATCAAGTGATAAGACCGAAATCTTTTCTATTTCCATTTGAAGTACTCTTTAAAGATGTCTCACCACACCAAGCTTTAGGATAAGCTTGAAAGGGCTGATAACTTCTGAGCATGGAAGTATAGGATTGGGTTAATCCTAGAAGAAAATGAGTTCGACACTTATATAAGTGAAGAGGTCCCTGTCCCAAAGGAAGAAGGGGCCAAGGCTCTTCAAAAGAAGAACTTGGTCAAGGCAAAGAGGATCATTGTTCATTCTATCAAGGACCATCTCATTCCACATGTGTCATATCTAAAGACACCCAAGGAAATGTTTGACTCTTTGACCACGCTATTTGATGGAAATAACATAAATTGGAAGATGACTCTGTGGAATCAATTTAAAGGGGTAAAGCTTCAGAATGGAGAGACCATTCAATCTTATTTCTCTAAGGTCTCTCAGATCAAGGAGAAACTTGAAGCTATGGATGAAGTAGTGGACAATGGTGAAGTTGTCATGACCACATTGAATGGCCTACCTAGGTCATGGGAATCCTTCATCCAAGGAATCTGTGCAAGGAGGAAGTTGATCTCATTCAGTAGACTTTGGGAGGAATGCTCATAAGAAGAAGCAAGGCTTGTGGCCCGAGAAGAAAAGATGGGGAATGAAGATCAAGCTCTCACAACACACACCAAGGGAAGCAAGTTTAAGAGGGAGAGATTTCATAACAAGAATCATTCTCACTCTCATCACAAGAAGAAAGATCTATCTCATGTTCGATGTTTTGACTACAATGAGGTAGGACACTTTGCTTCAAACTGTGCCAAGAATAAGAAATATAACAACGACAAATTGAACAAGAAGAAAAGGTACAACAAGAAGAGGTTTCATGCTCATGCTACTGAGGATGATAAACCTCCCAAGAAGAAGGCTAGGGAAGAAAGTGATACTTCATCAAGTGAAGATGAATATGTTCTAATCTCTGCTCTCATAGGTACTATCTGTCATGGTTGTAATTATTGGCTTATTGACAGTGGGGCTTCCAAACACATGACTAGGCTTAAAGAATCTTTTGCAAATCTATCTGAACATGAGTCACCCCATAAGGTGAAACTTGGGGATGACTATCAATATCCTATCAAAGGAAGTGGTGAAGCCTCCTACAACCTAGACTCTGGGCAGTCTTTGAAGATGAAAGATGTTCTATATGTACCTGGGCTCAAGAAGAACCTACCCTCGATATCTGCATTGGATGCAAAAGGCATGAGGGTTTCATTTGTAGATGGCCAAGTCCTAATGTGGCCAAAGGGTAAACCTATAGATGATGCAGTAGTGATTGGAGAGCAAGAGGGAGGATTGTACAAATTGAAGGGACAACCTGAACATGCCATGGTACATGAATCCATGGAGCCAAGTGAACTTTGGCATAGAAGGCTTTCACATGTGCACTATAGAGCACTACCAATTGTAGGCAAAGCTGTAGAAGGTCTTCCTGAAATCAAGACAAAGCATGAAGGTGTTTACAAAGGATGTGCAAAAGGAAAGAACATTAAGAAGGAATTTCCAAGTAGTGAAAGCAAAGCAAAAGGAATCTTGGAAATTATCCACTCTGACGTATGCAACCCAATGTCATCTAGTTCTTTGAGTGGGTATGTATGCTATATTTCTTTCATTGATGATTTCTCTAAGAAGACTTGGGTTTATTTATTCAAGAACAAAGATGAAGTATTTGATAAGTTCAAGGAATTCAAAGCCTTGATGGAAAATCAAACTGATAAGAAGATCAAGACATTCAGATCCAACAATGGCGGAGAATTCACTTCAGGTGATTTCAAGAAGTTATGCAGTAATTTAGGGATTAAGAGCGAGTTGACTGCTCCCTACAATCCACAACAGAATGGAGTTGCAGAAACGAAGAATAGAACTATCATGGAAGCAGCACGAGCAATATTGCATGACCAGGATCTACCTATGCATCTTTGGGCAGAAGAAGCTAGAACAACTGTATATGTGCAGAACAGAACACCTCACAAGATATTGGACAACAAGACACGAGAAGAGGTCTTCTCTGGTAAGAAACCTGAAGTCAGCCATCTTAGAATATTTGGTTGTCTAGTATATACACATGTTCCATAGGAAAAGTGGACAAAGCTAGATCCTTCAGGAAAGAAGGGTATCTTTGTGGGGTACAACGAAAGCTCAAGGGCTTACAAAATATACTTTCCAGGGTTCAAGAAGATTGATGTCAGCAAGGATGTAACATTTGATGAAAACTTAGCTTTCATCAATTCAAGGAAGACACCTGTCGAAGATCATGAAGAACCAAAGAACCAAAGGAAAATAGATTCCAAGACACCACCATGAATGAAGCAATTCCAGAAGCAGATCGTGGAGTTGAAGATCCACAAATACCTATAGATCCACCCCGTGAGAAGAACTCTCACAAGAGGAAGCCTGCATGGGCTAGAGATCTCATTCAAGATGCAAAAAGATATGGCATTCCAGAAGAAGAACACAGAGAAAGAAGGAGGACTAGATCACATACCAGTTATGTTTTCCTACTCTGTGATATTATGAACAACGACCCTTCCAGTTATGAAGAAGCAGCGAAAAAGAAAGAATGGAAGGATTCCATGGTCGAGGAATACCAGCCAATCATGAAGAATGATGTTTGGGATATAGTCCCAAGAATTGAAGGGAAGTCTGTAATGACTTCCAAGTGGATCTACAAGATCAAGCATGCTGCAGATGGCAGCATAGAGAAATAGAAAGTGAGATTTGTAGCTCGTGGCTTCTCCCAGAAAGAAGGGACTGATTATGAAGAGAATTTTGCTCCTGTTGCCAGATACACTTCCATTGGATCAGTACTTGCTCTGGCTGCAATGATGAAATGGAAGATACACCAGATGGATGTCAAGACAACTTTCTAGAATGGTGTAGTTGAGGAGGAAGGGTATCTGGAGAAACCACTTGGTTTTCAAAAACATGATAAGGAGTCATATGTATGTAAGTTGAAGAAATCCTTGTATGGCTTGAAGCAAGCTCCTAGGACTTGGTATGGTAAGATAGACAGCTTTCTATCTAGTTTGGGCTTTACTAAGAGTAAAGCAGATTCCAACCTTTACTACAAGGTTGAGGAAGGCAATCCTGTGATACTACTTTTGTATGTGGATGACCTGTTTGTAACAAGTGAGGATGGATTGATTGCCAATACCAAGAGGAAGCTTACTTCCGAGTTCGAGATGAAGGACTTGGGGATGATGCACTATTTCCTAGGCATGGAGGTGTGGCAGAGTGCAGATGGAATCTTCCTTGGGAAAGGGAAGTATGCAGTAGAGATCCTGAAGAGGTTCGGGATGATGGATTGCAAGGTCATGGCCACACCTATGGCATTGAACCTGAAGCTTTTGTGTGATGCTTCATTTGATCCGGTTGATGTCACTATGTATCGTCAGATGATTGGGTCCTTGATGTACCTGATGAACACTAGACCAGATATTTGCTTTGCAGTGAACACATTGAGCTAGTTCCTGACAGATCCCATAGGTGTTCACCTGGTCGCTATAAAGCATATTCTGAGGTACCTAAAGGGTACAATTGATTATGGGCTCAAGTATGATGCGAATCAAAAGTTTAACCTACAGGATTATGTTGATTCAGATTTGGTAGGCAGTGCTGCAGATAGGAAGATCATATCTGCATGCTGCTTCAGCATGGGATCAGGTCTGATCTCTTGGTTTAGTGGGAAGCAATCTTGCGTAGCACTGAGTACAACCGAGGAAGGGTATATTGTAGCATGTTCGGCTAGTTGTGAGGCAGTATGGCTCTGGAAGCTACTGTCTAAGTTATTTGATCTCCCGTTGGAGGCTACTGGTATCTTTTGTGACAACTAGAGTTGTGTGAAACTATCTGAGAACTCGGTGTTCCATGACAGGTCGAAGCACATTGAGATAAAATATCACTATATCAGGGATATGGTATAGAGAGGAGTAGTGAAGCTCCTATATACTGCGATGGATGAGCACGTTGCAGATGTGTTGATGAAACCACTAGCTAGAGTGAAGTTTGAATACTTCAAAGAGAGGCTTGGTGTTCTTCAGATTGACGACACTTCGAGGAAGAGGTGATGGACACATTTGCAGGATCCATTCCAAGCATGGTGAGAGGAGGATCCTTCCCATGGCTGTGGATGTAAGTGCTGGATGATGAGCATTAGGATCATGCTCCAGTTACTACTATGTATATGCATCTGTTGGATGCTTTGATCAGTTTGATCATGTATTTGTATATGCACCCTGTTCGATGCTTGATATATTTGTATATGTATCAGGTGGATGCATTGTATGATCAGGTAGATCATGTACTTATGTATCAGGTGGATGCATTGTATGATCAGGTAGATCATGTACTTATGTATTAGGTGGATGCATTGTATGATCAGGTAGATAATGTACTTATGTATCAGGTGGATGCATTGTATGATTAGGGAGATCATGTACTTATGTATGTATTAGGTGGATGCATTATGTATATCAAATGGATGCATTTGTATGATCAGGTAGATCATGTATGATGATATGTATCAGGTAGATACTTTGTATGCATCAGATGGATATACTATTTGATTAGGATGATCACAAATGACGAGCTTCAGGATGTTGCTCCAGATGATACGCATCAGGTTGATGCTATGATGATGATTAGGTTGATCATATGATGATGTACATCAGGATGATGTATAGTGAGTATCAGGTTGATACTTTATGGCAATGGACAGGTTGTGCAGGTAGCATAGAAAAGGTCCTTTAAAATCCTGATAGGTAGAGCTGTGTGCTCGTAACATCCTGGGAAGCTCTATCGAGATCCAGACAAGTAGAGTGGTGTGATCATAAAATCATGGGATGCTTTGAGTAGGTTTTACTACAATTTCGCATAGAAAAATCCTTTAAAATATGGACACGCAGAGCAGTGTGCACGTAACATCCTCGGATGCTCTGAGTAGGTTTTGCGAAGGTTCACATAGGAAAGATCCTTTAAAATCCGGTCAGGTAGAGCAGTGTACTTGTAACAGCCTGGGATGCTTTATTGAGATCCAGAAAGGTAGAGTGGTCTACTCGTAATATCCTGGGATCCTCTGAGTAGGTTTTGTGGAGGTCAACATGTAAAAGGTCCTGGGAGATCTGGTAGGTTGAGCAATAAGCTCGTAATCAGTCTTGGGATGCTCTTTCCAAGTTTTGTTGATGCACATAATTAGTCCTGAGAATTCCACAGTATGGCTAGTGATGATGAAGACCTATAGGTGGTGGGACTACATCCAGTATGAAAAAGGAATGGCTCTGTAGAAATTCCTATGATGAGTAGATTGAGATAGCAGCAGTGATGATGATTCGATGATGATGATCCAGTGATGATGATCTAGAGAAGAAGACTTGTGTTAGTAGATCTATGTCGATAAATACCTTCCTAGTTAAGAGGGAGTGTTGATCTATATGTAACCTCGGAATGTATTTCACCTATGTATTTCATCTATGTATATTGTACTCCTATAGAGATGTTATTATTCCTCTATATGCAAGTGTCGTCATTTGTATTGAAAAGTGTCGCAAGTGTCGTAACTTGCCGATGGGTTATTAGACCACCATTTGTGGGGTCAGCCCTGATTAAGTTAACCATGGGTTATTAGGCTAAGTTAGACAAGTCGGCCCCACTAGTTTAATGGGTAGGATAGGACATGTATAAATACAGATCGGGAGATCTCTATTTGATTCATTCACTTACTCACTCTTCAATCACTCGGAAAGTGGCACACATGTGAGGAAAAGGATCAACTGCTAGGAGAAGACTATCTCTTGTACTTTGGTTGTATTATTGCTCTCTCTATCTCTGAGAAGTTATGGGGTTTTTCACCTTTATGGTTCTCCCCAATGAAACTCTATGTGTCTATTGTCTCATGTGATTGCTTGGTGTGATTGATATGCATTGTTATACTTGATATGCTGTACATGTTATTCTCTCAGTAAAGATCCTAGAGAATGTTGAATTAATGCTAAAAAATTAACACGCAAAGTAAATGAAGAGGCAAAAATTAAGTTCTTGGAAGAAAACATCATAACCAGGTTTGGGGTTCCAATTTCCCTAACTTTTTATAATGCAACTTACTTTTCATCTATGAAATTAAATGAATTTGTTTATGAGAAAGGAATTAAAATTGCATTATTCAACGAATTACCACCCCTAAGGAAATGGTTTAGCTGAATCCACAAACAAAAACCTTATCCGAATTCTCAAGAAAATTGTCATTGAAAATTAGAGAAGTTGGCATACATCCCTCCCAAACACCTTATGGGAAGATAGAGCTACCTCGAAGAATTCCTTAGGAGTATCCCTGTACACTCTAGTCTATTCTAAGGAAGCCATACTACCTCTAAACATATTACTCACATCCTTACAATTATCCCAAGCCTCTCGAGGTTCCAGCAGCCAAGTCCTACAATCTCGAATTGATACCCTGCTGAAGTTTGAAGAGTCACGACAGAAAACCAAAGATAGATTCCAACAACACCAAGACACTGTCAAGAGGTGGTTTGATAAGTGGAAATATGGCAAGAGAAATTTTGAATTAGGGGACTTAGTTCTGAAGTGGGACCACTCCCATGATGAGAAGGGAAAGCACACAAAGTTTCAACAATTATGGTTTGGCCCTTACCAAACTTTTGAGAAGCTTGGCCCATTGACGTACAAACTCAAAGACTTACAAGGGAAGGAAGAGAACCTCCCTGTCAACGACCTTGCTTTAAATCAATACTTCATGTAGTCCTAGGGACACTTTTTGTACATAAATAAACATTGTTTTGTTTTGCTAGATTTACCTTTTTCTATTGTTTTGTTTCAAGTTTTTTGTTTCCTTTATTTTAGATTCTTTAGTCGGTTTTGTCTGAGTGTTTTCATTTGACCTTACCCTATTCTTCTTTAATAAATTCCAACCCAACATTTTGGTGTAGTCGAGATTCAGGGCTTTGAGAGAATCTCAAATGCTCGAAACGCCAGAATTTACTTGTAAAAAAATTTTCTCTATGTGAATTTGCTTTCGCTAACGACTTTCTAGAGTGAAGAGGTCCTTTCTGTTTATAATTGTGTCACAATAACCCCTGTTAAATGACTGAGATTTATGATTTCCTTGTTACTATCTTGGGGCTCCATTCACCCTCACATTAATGAATGTCTCGGGGAGTTAGCTACAATGGAGCTGCAGAGAGGAAGCATGTCTCATAGATGTATAGTATTTAAAATAATCCCATGCTGAAAATCAAAATCCATAAGGGTTTATATCAATTAGTTAGTTTTCCAAAAATTCTCACCTCCATTAAAGCATGGTTGAGAAAAACAAAGACATTCAATCAAGATAGTTGTTCTAAAGGTCAACCTAGCAAGGTTCTTCTCCATATGTGAGCATGATAATCAAATAAATCTCTTGCTCAAACAAAAGGACATTATGGATTGAATAACCCAAGTTAAATGTTGAAGATTGAAGAAAGTTATCATGGAAGGCTCAAACGACAAAAGTCATAAATAAAGAAAGTATCCAAAATGATGTTTACAGCATGGGAATGAGGAACAAATGAATATGTCTGTGTGATTTTGTTACAATCCTATGGAGTCCTATGTTAGTTGGCATCTGAAAGAAATTTTTTAAAATGAACTCCATATTTTGGCCCTAAGAGAGTTGTAGAGAAGTCTGAGTCAAAGTTTCCTTTTCTCCAATGACCATTATGATGAAAGTGATCACTCCCTTTGCAGACATTGGGATAGATAAGCATTCTGCCACATATGGGGCCAACAACTGATAAGTTTCCTGACCTTCAAAAGAGATTAATTCAGAGATCTGTGTTCACTAGCAAATCGCCAATTGTTGCTACTGCAACTTGATCCCCATAATTTTCTAAAAAAATTATAGGGCCCCTCCTTTCATTTTTTAGAGAGTTTTGTGATCCCCTGAAAGCTTGGTTTTTGACCCTTTAAGTTGTTCCCTTTCTTCAACAAAGATTGTTTTTTGGCTAAGGTAAAACATCAGGTTTCTCTCCCAAAAGACTAGTCACAACTTTTAGTATATTTTTCTTTGACCAATTGTTTTATTGTTAAGGTGGTCGCGGTATTAAAAGTTAACCTCACCGGCTGGTCGTAGCTTTTTGGCTTATTTTTTGCCGACAGTTGTGCAATGTTTCGGCTCATCTTTCGCCAATCGATCGCTTGTAGAAGGACTTTGTTTTGCATTTTGGTTGCAGAGTTTAAAATTATTTGCGTCGATTGTTGCACTGGAAGTGAGCTTATCTCTGTCGATCGGTTGCATTGTTCAACACCAACTTCACCGACCGGTCATAGTTTTGTTTTGTTCCTTCGTCGAGACGCGTCGCATTACCTAGGCATAATTCGTAATTTTTACCTTGCCGACTGTTGTGCTAGAGGTGAGCTTACACTCGCTGACCTTTGCGCCAGTAGTAAGCTTACCATCCGCCGACCATCACTTTGCAAAGAGTCTTGACCCTCCCACCGTCATGGTTTTTAACTCTTTTTGAGATGATCTTTGTGCAAGAGTTACAGTGAAATCGTTGACCATCAGCACAGTTTGTTTTGGAAAAAGGCTGGTGGTTGGAGATTTTAAATCTAACTCCGTGCCAATTTATCGGTCATTACATCGAGCCCTGTGCACCATTAATGGTCCCAACAACCAACCCCGCAACTATTAAATACTCATAGGTATATATATATATGCAATGGGGTTTTAGTTCTTTTACCACCATTTGCAAATAGCAAGCGACCGTTGAATGCCATTGGAAGCATCAAACTGTCACCAGTCAGGACACGCATACTGGCTCTAGTAAACCTCTCTAGTGTCGACATGTAGGCTCCATTGACCCCTTTTCCATTTGTTTTATCTGCTTGGGACCTTGGTCTAGTTTTCCGTTTCATTGTAAAACTATTTGGGGTCATTTTATAGCTTGAGTTCTTTAAAGGAAAGTAGGACCCTGTCACCGAAAAGACACTTCCACCTCGACTATTTTTTACCCATGCCCAGTATCCCTGTCAGCGTTATTTTCATGGCCACGGCTGGTCCGTGGAAGCCTTCAGTTTGAGATTGGTCAAGTCTTGAACTCGGTACCCACTTGGAAATTTCCTATTCCATGTTTGGCAGGCTTTCTATCAATGAACTTCGCTCGAACCTTAAACCCTGACGACCACTTTTTTATCATCCTTGTCAAGTCGTTTTGGACATAGAAGAAGTTGCGTCATGGCCACTATGCTTTGTTTTTTCACACACACATGCCCTTGCTGCTATCAATTGCTCGCAAGTGTAATTTTCGGCCGAGCCAGAGTTGCTTTAATAGTCATTTGGCTGTCAAGAATTGTCCATCCTAAGGCTTTGCCCATCACCTCCTAAAATAGTTTTGCATAAACATTTATTGTGCTAGCTTGCTTGAAGGCTTGTCTTCTTCCATTAGCATAGGCACTTCGCAGTTTTTGAAATTCTAAAATAGTGCTGATAATACTGGCTTGTTCACTAATTATAATGCTAAGATAATTTTAAATGACCGCCAGCAATGCTTGTTTTTTTCTATTTAAGTCGTACTCGTTGAATTGCCGCATGAATGATTTTTGTGTAAATGATGGTCTTCATTGTGTTCATCTTTAATGGGCAAGTTTAAATGGAAGCTAACATTTATGTTAATTCTAGTTCTATTTTAGATACCATGAATATGAATACTGTATTGCTCATAAACAATTGGCATCCCTCATTTGTCCCCTCATTCTCATCATAGGTCTGATATGCATAGATGGTCTGCTAGAAAGAAATCCAAGTTAGCTGAGTCAGACTCAGACGTGGAAATCCTCTCAGACACCTCGCTCGAGATGATGTTCGGAGACACAAAAGCTATCACAGAACCTACCCTAGAATATCAATGGGGCGAGCTATACAGAGCTGTAGAAGATTGAAACTTCCTTTAATTCCCTTTGGAAGAGCTAATGGTTTATAAGAACATAAAATATTATGGTCTCCACAAAGCGGCCACCTGCCCAGACCTATTCCCATGCTCGAAGGTTATTGGTTGGATACTACCTCACGTGAATTCTGACACCAGATTCATCATAGATATAGATGGGATGAGTCTTCCATCTTTTGCACCATATTTTATCATAACAACATACAAACTTCCCTACCCTATTACCCTACTGAATGATGAATGGATATCCGGGCTAAAGATGGACCCTTTGGAATGTGATAGAAAGATGGCAATTGCCGAGAGGCAAATAAAGAAATGAAACAGTGGAGAGTACGAGAGATAGCTTCTAAGGACTCCATACAGACTCATCGCCATGATGTTGAGTTGGGTTTTCGGCATGCCAAATGGAAACATATACAAACTCAGTTGGGTGTCTATGATGTTCCACATGGCCATGCATGGAACAATATTCAATTGGGCAGACATCATCTTAGATTACATCGATTCACTTATAACTGTTTCCGAGGGAGGATTGACTCAAAATAAAGCCGATTTCTTCACGTCCTCTTATCTGGTCAAGTGCTTACTCATCAAGCACCCTTTCCCTGATTTCGAATGCATTTGGAAGAGCAAAGAATCTCCCCTCTATGTGGCTTATCAAATAACATGGGGACACAAGTGTGCAAGCTACTACACTCAGATCTGTGAAAAGTTCATCATGCCCCTATATCAACTAATCTTCAAGGCATAACCAAACTGCCTATCAGAGAATGCTATGCCAATCATAGAAACATTCATATATTACTACTTCTCTATGGAGGGGACATACATCAGAATGTGTGGAGGGAGTCGTGCCCCATCCCTATTGCCTCGATATGCCACAGATTACATAGTGCATAAAGAAGCCATAAGGAAACTCTTTATTGATGGAGTTAGTAGAGTGCTCCATGAGACGAAGAAGGCCACATACCCATTGATACCCTTTACCATTGGGGCATACCACCTCCCCAAGGAAAGAGATGGTATAGAATTTGCTCAGGACTTAGAGGCTTTCCATTTTGGAACAAAGATATTTAGAAGGCATGACCTTGAAGAAAAAGTTGTTGCTCACTGTAATAACCTCAAGGTCACTTTTGAGTATGGGCACTTTTTCGACAAGAATGAAGAATTCTTTCGAGGTGCCAAAAATATGACCGAGTTGGGAAAAAGCTACCACCCTAAAAGTAGAGCCAGTTCCATTTCAAAACCTATTGGGTCAGAGAAAAAGGTACAGGAAGAGAAGCAGCACCAAGAGGTAATTGCATTGAAACTAGAGGAGGCCGAGAAGAAGAAAAAAGAGGAGGAAGATAGACTCCAAGAAGAAAAAAATGAGAGGCTTCAAAGGAAGCTAGCAAAGAAGCAGGGGGAAGAAGCAGAAAGGCTTCAGAAAGAAGAAGAAGAAAAATAGCAGCAAGATGAATAAACTGCTAGAATTCAGCAAGAGCAAGCTGCAAAAATGCAGAAGGAAGAAGCTGAGAGAATAAATAGAGAGGAAGCTGAAAAGTTGCGAAGAATAAAGGAGAAAGAAGAATTGGAAGAAGCAGAACTATAGAGGCAGAAAGAGGAAGCAGAGAAGTCCAAGGAAGTTGTGGAGCAGGGTAGGGTGACTCAAGCCCACGAGCCATGGACATAGATACATCAACAAAAACCCACTGGAGATAATCACTGAAGGGGATGCCTCATCACAAGAGCTTGCTCTCATCCCATACACTGCCTCAAAACAATGATAAGTATCAAAGATGGATTCCGTCTTTTATGATAAAAAGAAGAAGCCTATCATAAGTAGGTCAGAAAAGAGGATGAAAACTCATGACGACGAGGACGAAGTTTGAATAACACAATTCCTGATTTTTCATGGGACTAATAGTGAGCCATAGTTCATGGCAGCATGTAGTGTGACTTCGGCTCAAGAGAGTGTCGATAATGTAGATCTGTCGGTGGAAGAAGGAAATACAAGGACAAGTGCTTCAAGGTTAAAGATAATCTTTTGAAGCAAGTGCACTAGGTAAATGAGCTGAAGAGGAAATATAGCAAGCTTCAAGGCGTAAAGAAAGAAATATCTTTGTAGACCCAAAAGCTCGAGGATGAAAAGAATTCTCTAAATATGCAACTTGTAATCGTAGAAAGAAAAAGCAAAAGGTTAGAAGAATGCATACAAGAGTTAGAGTAGCATGAAGCCAACAACATGCAGCAGTTTGAGTTCTATAAGCCTCATTTTGAAAGGCCAACGAAGGAAAAAGAACAATTGTTAGATCAACTAAAGGATGAAAATGAGAAGAAGCAGGACCTAACCGCTTTCCATGAGCAAGCATGCGGTATGCTGAGGAAAGTTCATCAATCTCTAGATTTGATAACGGAGGAGGTGTGTAAGGTAAAGGGAATGATTGCAAGGATGAAGGTAATTGAAGTTGATGTGCTGAGACTCGGGAACAATTATGTGCTCAACTTAGAGGAAATCAATAGACAACTTGAATGGAGAAAAGGGAAATCGGGATTCCTAGGGAACCTACCTACCAAGTCCACAGATAATTCAAACCTGGATATAGGACTCCTTGAGTTTTGCAGATATTGTGGTACAAAAATAATTAGTGGAATCCAGAAAACCATCGGGAAATGTACCAATTTCTACTCATAGGTCTGGGAGACCCATGAAAAAGGCCATATGGTTGTACCTCAAACCATAAATGATTTTTCTAACAAAGATCAATGTTTGTTAGACTTGTAGGGTGACCTGGTTTCAGAAACAGAGTACCTAAGGAAGGTAGAGGTCCTGACACCAAAATACCTCCACTGGTTCATTGGGAAAAATTCTATCAATGCTTATTTTAGGGAATACATCGCCCAGGAAACAGTAGCAGGAGCAACAAACATTAAATCAAATCTGCGTAAGCATGAGATATCACTAAAAATGATGATTTATGCACGGGGCAATTTTATCTTACGAGAAATCAGCCAGTGGACCAGCTACATTGCTGAAGTGGATGGGTCAACTGAAGTAGAAAGACCAGCTGAGATAGCAAGGCCAACTGGGAATTAAATTTGTTTTATTGTAAATTTAGAAAAGATAGTTGGAGGCTATGATATTGTATAAATGTTTAAAAAACCGCTGGAAATTACGTTTGTCTCATTTAGGAACTAGAAGACAAAATTTTGTGTTTCCCTAGGGTTAGGGTATGAGAAGAGACAAATTTTGTAAAAGTTATAAATAGAGGAATAGAATAGAAGTATAGGGAATTTTTGGCAGGTGAAAGGACTGACTTGTTATGTACGTGAATTACTTTGATGCATTAATAAACAAGGACATAATTTTCCTGGGAAAAGCTAGCATTTCGTTTTTCTTGGGAAAATGTTGAATATCTGCTGAATTATTTCTTCATATTTCATGCGTATAATGTTAGATCATTCCTAACTATTCTAAATTAATTCTCTATTATGAATGCTTTCATTTCGTGTGCAAATATTCTATGTTAAATGAGTAATGGAATGTTTTAATTCTGTCAAAGCTAACTTTGATATCTTTTACTTTCTGTTGTAAATGCATCTATATTATTGAACAGCTACCTTTCAAATTCTTGGGTGTCTTTCCTGTGTATTACTCATATTTCAATTTTGCTCCCTGCAGGGATAGATTAATTAGCTTAGATAGTTTTAGATCAGATTTGTTTTAATTGCATGCATTTAGATAGAGAACTTGCATATCATTTTTAAACATAAAATATATAAACGGTGGATCGAGCCGCATCGGTGAGAGAAAACAAATCTTTAAAACACATATGACTGTCGGACCGTTAACTAGATGGATTCCCCACACGAAACGGTGAGCGATCTAATTGGGATTCCCTACCGGGGAGAATCCCTTGTTGATTTTTGCTATGAATTTCAAGGCATCAATAGGTAGCTATAGCAATAGTAAGCAAGTAGGATCACATGTATATCAAAAATACACAACTACACAACATGTATCATGGGAAGCCCTCATGCGGGAAAAAACCCAATTGCAACCTTTCATTGTGATAGAATCTGCAAAATCGAGAGTCATGCATGACTTCACAATGTCCCTAGGGGTAAGCCTCCAATGAGGATATGATCCCACACAAGACCGACTGAACTAACAAGTTGAGTTAGGGGTCACAAATCATGACCAATATTCCAATGTTAGGTGAGGGGCTCGCAACCACATAAGGACTTCTCTATACTTATGCCACATGGAACACCCATCAAGGAAACCAACTCAATCCACCATCATTAAGTACTGCTACCACCATCAAGGGATAAAATAGGTGAGTGCCAACCTTCAACATTGTGAAGGTGTCCCTGGACATCTCAAGGCCTCTACCCACTATGTCCTCACCGACAGAGAGTGGGACTCATCATGGGTGTTTCATAAGACAATGCATGGCTACTACCCATTAATGTGTCCTCATCGACAAGGAGTGGGAATCGTTAGGGGTTCTGACCACTATGTTGGTATTGACAGGGAGTGGGACTCTTCATCACATAACAACACAACTGTTATAATGTCCACCCACTCTTCCTGTGCAGGAAGAGATGCACCATTCTACCAGTCCATGGAGAATGGTTCACCAATCCTACAAACATAAAAAATAAAGAGTTTGAGGAATGCATCCATCTTATGGTTCATTTTATTCAAGCCATCTATGTGGTTACAATAGTCTAATAGTAGGTGAAAACACCAAGGTTAAAATGCATGTTTTCTTTTTGCATTTGTAAAGGTGTTAATTCCTCAATGTATAATCATATTAATGGATAGGGTATTTTTAGAATAGTGATAATTGCAATCCATGAGAAGAACCTTGGATCACTCATTTTGGTTTGATCTTATCTTAGCCATCACTCATGTTTGATCAAGGAAGCAAATCACTAGCATGGATGAGGGTGAGAATTTACTCAAGAGACCTTTCGCATTACTAACCGATAATTTCCACATATTTAGAGGAACTTTTTCATATTCGAAGGCATACCTCACTATTAATGTTCATATATATGTTTTTAAATGTCTTTTCTTGGATGGTATACTAGGTCTTGGAACCTCTTTTATGGTGTGATAATGTGTTGTAGGCAATGAAGTTTAATTAGATCCATTTCAACTTTATTTGATTGTTGCATTAGCTTTTTGTTGGCAGGCGGTTCGATGGGGAAAGGTCGTAGTACTGCCGATGCTACGACACATCAAATGAGGGCGTGAAAGGAGTGTTTTGTGATAAAAGGATACCGCAGTTGGTGGGTTTTAGGTTGCTTGGACCATATGTTATGTAATAGTGAGTCAATTCTACCACAGTATGCAACTTTTTGGGTCATTTGGACCGAGTCAGTTAGATATTGGGTCATTTGTCCATAGTGTCAGTTAGGAAGTCAGTTGTAAGTGGACAAATATTGTAATGGTAGAAGCCTATAAATAGATGAGAGTTGTAAGTGTTGAGAGAGAGAGAAAGAGAGAGAAAGAGAGAAGACCGAAAGAATAGTAAGCATGAGATAAGGAGATGTATGTGTACGAAGATCTATGTTTTGCTTTTGGTATATGACTACGACAGTAATATAATGATGATGTTTTGGTACGATCTTTGTGGAATGTTGCAATATATGAATGTTGTTATATTTTATTGATGCAATGTCTGCTTACTATTGCTGTGATGATAAATGCTGTGATTAAGTAATATGTTATAACTCCATGTTTAAAGTTTCTATTTAAGTACCGCAATAGAGTTAGTCTGTGCAGCCACAACTCTCCTCCTCCCTTGGCAGAAACATGGTTCTGTCGGCTCTTCCTGGATGCTTCAGGTGAGACCTAATTTGCTCTGCAAGTGTTGCTGGGTGGGCTCAAACCTACCCAGGCCGATGCCCAGGGAGACTACGGTATGTGTCGATAGTGAGGCGAAGCCCTATTGACCGAGGTCACGATTGGTCAACAAATGGTTTCATTGTCGGGACCGTGTGCAGAGGAAAAGGAGGTCATGTTGTGGCACCCGACGAAGCCGGAGATACAGAGCTGGTTTGATCAGAAATTGTAGAAGTTTGTTGAAGAAGAAAGTCATAATAGGCGACTGATAGTAGATCACTAACTGGGAAGATATATTCACGTCAGTCCGCACGAATGGTTTTTCTGTGAATTCCCGATCATTCTGTACAAGTGGTTGTCAAAGCTGACCTTCCAGAAGAGGAACTTCCAGGGTGGTGAGCCAACAACTTGGACCCCAGAGTTGATTCAGGAGCTCCAGGAAGTCGATAATAAGGCATCGTGGGCTATCAAAGTTTGGATTGATAGCATCTTGGAGGGATATATCACTGAATTTGAAGTCGACACGAAGAAATCCTATAGTGAAGCTGAAAGATACTTCTTCGGAGGACCAAGGGGAAGGTTTCTGCTATCGCTCCAACTGTCGATTAAGATGCTAATCTACTAAAAGAGTATATTAAAGATGCACCTTGATCAGTAGACAGCCTGGTGGGCGGACGCCGTGGGTACCACGACTGCTGGGGAATAGTACATGGAATGGTAAGGGGTAGATGGGTGCAGACCATGACGAGACTCTGAGTGAATCCAAGGAAGAAAGTGGTCTTACAAGAGGTGGAGCGAGGTTTCGACAGGAGAAGAGGCAGAGGACAGGAGAACGTCCTGCTACGATCGAACCAAAAAACCGTGAAGGAAGACCACACAGCATGAAGCGACCTCACAGTCCTAATAGGGATGAGTAGGCTATGCCCAGGATAGAGGCAGGACCAAACCCCGGCACCAATGTACCCACAGCTCTACTCACTGACTCAAAAACAGCAAGAAATACCACTTTGACACCACCAAGTTCGTCAATTCCGTAGAAGTCAATTGGTAGTAGCACAACGACAGGAGGAAGGAAGCTCAGAATGGAAAATGATGATGCTAAGCCAGCGTTGTTCCACGGAAGTGCAACAGACAACCCAGAACAGTATTGGTTTTTGTGTGAAGCAGTCTGGACCATGAAACAGGTCACTGATGCGAATGCTAAGAAAGGACAGTTAGCCACGACTCTGCGAGGTCATGCATTAGATTGGTTCATCAATTTTATTCTAGTCCCTACAGGGGTGCCAAAGAAGTCGCTGGATGAGATTCTGGATGGGATCATTGCCGAATTCAGAAGGCCTAAGTCATAGGCTCAATATATTACTGAATTGAAGGAAATTAAGCAGTAGCCCAATGAGACGGTATGGGATTTCGACCAGTGATTCAAGACGCTGATGGAAAAGGTTAGTTTCGATATGAGAGCCGTCCAACATAAAGAATGGTTCATTGCGGCAATGCTACCCCACATTCAACTACCGTTGATGCAGCAAAACATATCGACACCTAGCAAAGCTCTAGATATTGCAATGCGATTGGAGCCACCACCAATTGGAGATACTATAGCTGGGATGTACCAGATACAGACACAGCTCACCAACCTGACACTACAGTTGCAAGATTTGAAGAAGAACAAGGAACAACGCGATGAAGTATGGTGTACGCGATGCTGAGGAGAAGGCATACGAAGGATAATTGCCCAGATTTCCATAATTATTTGGTGTCAAGTGCGCCAAACCCATTGAATGGAGGCAGTATGTCATGGAGTCGTGTTTTCCAAGTGTTTGGGCATAGTCACAATAATTGCCTGTATATGCAGAAAATGGTCACAACCCCGCGAAATATTTATTGCACATTTTGCAAGTTGGTGGGTCACGATGACAAGGATTGCTATGCATATGGGTTGCTGCATGAGAGAATGTGTGATGCATTCTACGTCAAGGACGATCAGCGCGCCATGCAACAACCACAACTGTAACCGCAGGTAGCGTAGCCATAGATCCAGTTTGCACCATAGCAACAACAACCGCAGTAGTTCATGCCACAATACACTCCAATGCAGATGACTCCCGCACAACCACAGTATGTACAGCAACCGCAATATGCAGCACAAGGGTAAGGGATACCACCTGCACCAATGCAACAATAGTATAACCAACCTCAGTACCAATAGCAGGGTGGCTACTGAGGAGGATACAGGGGTGGACACTGTGGCAGATTTGGTCATGGAGGAGGAGGCCGAGGTGGTTGTGGACCTGTTCAATGTTACCACTGTGCGATATGGGTCCATTATCAATGCGACTGCCCACTACTACAGAATCAGTGTACGTTCTGTTTTGGTAATGATCATATGGTTGAGAATTGTCCATAGTTGATTGCACGATGGTAGGCTCGGAACGCTCCGCAGCTACAGAATCAGGCCCAGCCACAGCAACCAGTACAGAACCAGCCCCCGCGACCACCATCGAACTCCAATCAAAATGTCAATCAACTGGGGAATGTGCAGCAGAACTAGACGCAGGGTGCAAATATTGCGACCATTTTTGTAGAACCGCGACAAAAAGATGCTTCGGTGGTTGTTGTCACTCGTGGAGGCAAGACGACTGTGGAAGATGGTTCGCGACCACTGATTTGGTTAGCTAGTTAGAAGATGGTACCTTTTGACATTGATACGGAGCGGGAGACATTCCTGGAGGCATGTTGCACCTTGGAGAAAGACTGCGGTAAGGCTGTTGTTTGCGACATGCCACCTGTCTTTGATACTACATTAGACGCTGATCGGCCGCCACCACTGGGGGCATTGCAAAAGTTTCTTGAAAGATGTCTGTTATTGGCCCGAGACTTGGCTACCCTAGTTGAGATTGAGGGATGATTGTAGCGATTTTCGAAAGGATGGCAGGAGTCAGTAGTAAACTCCCTACAGCAATGGAAGACTGGCAAGGAGATGTGAATGAATATTCAGATTGGTGAATATGATGTTGAATCTGTAATTCTTGACCTTGGTTCGGATGTTAACATATTAACCAAGCAGGCGTGGCAGAAGATGGGGAGTCCCCCATTGAGCTGGTCTCCTATGCAGCTCCAGTTGGCTAACCATGAGAAGGTAACACCTATTGGGCAAGTTCCGCGGCTCACAATCGATATTGAGGGCATGAAGACTTATGCTGACTTCGATGTCATTGAAGTGGTTGAGGGAGGAAGCTCTTATCCAGTGCTCTTGGGGATTGGATTGGCTAACGATAGTGGAGCTGTAATCAACTTCAAGAAGCGCATGATGACCTTTGAGAATCACGATTTCAGAGTCATAGCCCCGTTGGATCCTAGTGAAGGATGATGATATGTTGAGCCTATCAAAGATGATGATCCCATTGGATGGGACCATGCATTCAATATTTCTACATATTATATTCATCCTACTGCTTAGTTTGAGTTGGATTGGCGCAACGAGAGCTCTGTGTCCTCTGACTCTGATGATGCCTTGAAACATTGGAAGAACCAATTGCATGAAGTACCATTCCGGAAATGCGGCTTAGTTACGCAATCCTTATGTTGTGTTGTGACGGAAACGATCACATTGCTTGTCTGTGAGGGGTTTCCTAGCCTAACCACCTTTTTAGCAGAATTTGAAGACTGCATCTCAGAACCACAGCGATTGCTGGCATTGGAGGAAGCACTGAAGGCTTCTCCAGCATGCTGGTGGGTGACACATAAGAAATTCATTAATCGTTGGTCACAGTGTCGAAGGTTGATGATGGTTCAATTCAGCGATACTGAGGTTTATCACACTAGAAAGTATGATGGTCGGACTAATCCCAGTGATCATGTGATGGAATGCCAACGATTATGGGTAGCACGACCCAGGGATGAGAGGGTCCATGATTTTATCCATACTTTGGATGAGATGCCGCACTGATGGTACACTGCAGCTGATTTGCGCCGCAACATTACAACATGGGGGGAGTTGACAGTCTATTTCACTCATACATTCACTTTTGCGGATGCCAACCCTGATGTCCATAACGCTCTACAGCTCATCCACAACGTGGTACTTTAGGTTGTTCCGGCGGCCTACCTTGTTGACCCGAACACATATTGTTAGATGTAGTATCTCATGGAGTGCTTCAACATCAGCAGTGGGCCAGAGGATGATGATGATCCCTGGAATGTTAACATTCCCGAATCTGAAGGTAGTCGCGATGTGGTCCCACCTATTGTGCCAAGTAATCCATTCAGTCAACCATTGTAGCTCCGCAAGATGAATATCGGCACAGAGGTTACTCCCAAGTTTGCTAATGTTGGGGATTATTGGGACGATGAGATGATGAGTAAGGTTACTGAGTTACTTCATGAGTTTGAAGATGTGTTTCCCACGAATTTTTCCAAAATGAAGGGAGTCCTAGGTGATTTAGGAGAGATGAGGATTTAATTAAAACCAGATGCTAAGCCATTCCGACAGTGACCTTATTGGCTGAATCCGCGACATAAGGAAAAGGTCAAGGCAGAACTTGATCGCATGTTGGATGCTGGTATTATTGAACCTATGGAAGAGTCCGAATGGATCAGTCCTATGGTGGTGCAGGACAAGAAAATAGGTGAAGTGCACATTTGTGTCGACTTGCAGAAGTTGAACGATGCCTACTTGCATGACCCTTTTTCGACCCCATTTACTGATGAAGTACTTGAAGGAGTGGGTGGCCAGGAGATGTACTCATTCACTAATGGATTCTCTAGCTACCATTAGATTCGCATTGCCAAGGAAGATCACCATAAGACAACTTTCATTACTGAATGGGGTTGCTTTCAGTACATGGTAATGCCATTTGGTTTGAAAAATGCACCTGCGATATTCTCTCGGGTTGTTGTTTCCGTATTCAAAGATTTTATTCAGAAGTTTTTGTGGGTATATATGGATGATTGGACCATTTATGGGTTAATTCGTGATCATTTGGCCAATCTACGGTTAATGCTTGAGCGATGCCGACAGCACCAGAAATCGTTGAACTTGAAGAAATGTATTTTCTATGCACCATTTGGGATATTGCTGGGTCATATCATGTGTAAATAGGGATTGCTGGTTGATCCAGCCAAAATTGTGCTCATTATGGGGTTACAACCGCCAACCACTGTTAAGCAGTTGCGTGCGACTTTAGGTCATACGGGATATATTATCGCAAGTTTATCAGGGATTATGCTGAGATTATTGCCCGTATGGAAAATTTGTTGAAGAAGGACGCGGCATTCCAGTGGAGCCTGGAATGTCAGGATAGCTTCGAAATACTCAAGGCAGAGATGGAGTTGGCACCAATCTTGGTCTTTCCAGACTGGAGTAAGGAATTCCATGTCCATGTTGATGCTTCCTCAATTGCATTAGGTGTTGTGTTGGCTCAACCTAGAGAAGGTGACCTTGATCATTCTATTGCTTTTGCCAGTTGGAAGCTGTCCTCTACAGAACGCAATTACACTACCACAGAACGAGAAGGTCTGGCCATGGTTTGCGCACTGCAGAAATTTCGGCATTATTTCTTGGGTGGCCACTTTAAAATGTTCACTGATCATTCTGCATTGAAATACTTGGTCAATAAGCTTGTGTTGGGGGGGGAGATCTACCGTTGGCTACTTTTGTTTCAGGAGTTTGATTTTGAAGTCATTGTGAAACTGGGGTGGTTGAATGCTGGACCAGATCATTTGTCATGGATCGGCACAGGGGAGGAACCAACTAATATCGAAGATGGGTTGCCGAATGCCCAACTATTTAAAGTTGCTGCCACTGATCAATATTTTGATGACATCCTTCAGTTTCTGGTGATTGGCACCATGCCCGATGACTTTACCACTACTTAGAAGAAGTAGTTGGTTTTCAAGGCTGTTGACTTTCATCTAATCGCAGGAGAGTTGTATAAATTGGGCACTGATGAGATATTGCGAAGGTGTGTCTTTCCGCATGAGCAAGCGCAGATATTGACTGAGGCACATGGTGGAGTAGCGAGAGGACACTATGGCGGTTGGGTGACTACCTGAAAGGTACTGCATGCAGGGCCTTGTTTTCCCACATTACATAATGATGCGACAAACTATGCACAGTCTTGCGATGTTTGTCAGCGAACTGGAAAGCCATCCAGATGCGATGAGATGCTGCTACTACCTCAAGTGACATTGCAACCGTTTGAAAAATGGGTTGTGGATTTTGTAGGACCAATCAATCCACCAGGGAAACGCACAGGTGCACGATATATTGTCACAGCGACAGAATACTTGACACGGTGGGCCGACGCGGCACCCGTAGTTGATTGCTCCACCGCAACGGCTACTCGATTTTTGTTTGACGACATTATCACTCGCTTCGGCTGCCCCAACATATTGCTGAGTGATCAAGGCAATCACTTTCCTAATCTCACCATTAGTGCATTGACGGAGGAGTTGCAGATATAGCACAAGAAGAGTACACCCTATAACCCACAGGAGAATGAAATGGCGGAGGTGTTTAATAAGGTATTGGAGCATGTCTTGACAAAGGTGTGCAACGCAAACCGCGATGACTAGGATCTGAAAATCCCAGCCGTGTTGTGGGCCTATCTCACCACATGTAAAAGGTTGACGGGTCAAACACCTTTTAAGCTGGTATATGGGAAGGAATCCATTATGCAAATGGATTACATTGTTCTGAGTCTACGAATTGCAGTTGTTATGGGCATGGATGATGTCGCAGCATTAGATGAACGTGTAGTGCAATTGGTGCAGCTGGAAGAGGATCGCTTTATCGTTGGCTTTCACCAAGGGGTGGAGAAGGATCGCCAGAAGGCATGGCATGATCACCACATCAAAAGTAAATAGTTTTAGTAAGGTGACTTGGTGTTATTATATGAAAACAAGTTTATGAAACACCCAGGAAAATTGCAGATGCATTGGCTGGGTCCATATCACATTAGTAGTATTACTTCAGGTTGAGCGGTTTAGTTGCAGTAGTTGGATGGGGCGATGCTCCCCAAGCTGGTAAATGGTCACAGGTTGAAGCCCTATCACTTGGTCTTGGAACAGTGCGATGTTTGATTCACATCAGAATATATATATGTGTGTGCATTGTAGGTTACTTGGTGGCAGATGGCGCACTAACAGAAGAAGGACTGCGTAAGCAGGGAGGCTTGTGCCACAAGTTTGGAGCAGTCGGAGACACATGACACCGTTGCGACCAAGATTGATGGCATATTTTGTCGAGTTAGTGAAGGATTTCATGATGATTATAAAGGATTTGGGGGGTATAGGGTAGTGTTGTGACTACTATCATGCTAACATCTTGCAACCACTATCCATCACCCCTATACATGATTGCGCCTAACGGATTCGGCTAGGTTACCACATGACAACGACACGTTTTTCACATGGCACGTCGGGTGGGTACGATCAGCAAGATGTGAGGGGATTTCTCACACGTTGGCATGTGGGATCTTCGGTGGCACCATGGTTTCCCCTTGCTGTGTCAGCCGGTGGGTTCACACACGCAGATGCGAGGTAGTGAGGCATCATTCACACCGCCATAACCCGAGAATGGTCCGGCTATAAGTAGTCGAGGTAGCTGGTATTTCGCTATAAAGTAGTCATTCTGACATAGAGTGATTATGCTATTTGATCAAGTTGCGAGGAATTCCAAGGAGGCTGTGGAAATGCTTCACTTCGTTTTCCGTGGCAACACCCCAAGGGCCCTGCGAGCCCGCATGACAAGTGTGCCTGAGTGCCTTGATATGGCGGGTGCACTTACACTATGTTATGCCTGAGCCAAGGGTTGGTTCAGCATGGTTAAGTACGTAGTACTTGTTCGAAGGATTGTGCTCTTCTCGACCCCTGAGATGGTTGGGACAGTCGCTCCTCGCCCACAGTAGGAGTCGTTTGTTGGTGTGAAATAGATGTGCCAGAGCCATCTACTAATTTCGCACCTTGGTACTGTTCATCCTCTTTTCCTTCCCATCAGTACCATTCACAGAGATTGGAGGATGAGTTTGAGAAGTACATGACAGCAAATTGGGAAATGACCATTTTTGGGTTAAGAGTACATGACAATGAGTCGAAGATCAGTGTAGCAGAAGGTGTAGGACAAAACCACATGATCAAGACAGCAAGAACAGTTACCGAAACATAGTTCAGTTTGAATGCACGATGTCCAGCAGTTGACATGGCTCAAGGGCGAGCCACAAGATTGTGTTGGGGGCCTGTTGGCAGGTGGTTGGATGGGGAAATATCGCAGTACTGCCGATGCTATGACACATCGGATGAGGGCACAAAAGGAGTATTTTGTGATTAAAGGATACTGTAGTTGGTAGGTTTTGGGTCACTTGGACCATATGTTATGTAATAGTGAGTTAATTGTACCACAGTATGCGGGTTTTTGGGTCATTTGGACCGAGTCAATTAGATATTGTGTCATTTGTCCATAGTGTCGGTTAGGAAGTCGGTTGTAAGTGGACAAATATTGTAATGGCAGAAGCCTATAAATAGATGAGAGTTGTAAGTGTTGAGAGAGAGAGAGAGAGAAGACCGAAAGAATAGCTGTCATGAGATAAGGAGATGTATGTGTATGGAGATCTATGTTTTGCTTCTGGTATATGACTACGACAGTAATATAATGATGATGTTTTGGTACGATATTTGTGCAATGTTGCAATATATGAATGTTCTTATATTTTCTTCATTCAATGTCTGCTTACTGTTGTTGTGATGATAAATGCTATGATTAAGTAATATGTTATGACTCCATGTTTAAAGTTTTTGTTTAAGTACCGCAATAGAGTTAGTCTATGGAACCACAACTCTTCTCCTCCCTCGGCAGAAACATGGTTCCATCTGCTCTTCCTGGAAGCTTCTGGTGAGACCTCATCTACTCTAGTTGTGCATTTTTTTAGTGGCTTGTATATATTCTATAATCATGACTACCTGGTAAAATTTTAAGGATCCATATTTAAAAATGTATAAGCCTTGGAAAATCCAACCAATTCTTAAATTCTAATTATAAAATATTTGGTGATACTTTTCTAGTTTTTTTTCTAATTTCTAAATATTTTATGTACTTTATATAATAATTTGGCGAAAATAGCAACATCTGTAAGTGGAAATTTATTGCTTGGTGTTGGATTTAGAAAGCTATCATGGCTAGAGGAAATGAGAAGCAATCTTTGTTACAATAGGTAATCTTAACCCGTGGAAACAAAAACAGGTATCATTGCCTTGTACTACCGCTTGTACTATATTGCTAATAATATTGTTTTGTCCTTACTGTCCCTTTCCCTAGATGAATTATGATGAGTATTTCAAAATTTAATAGTATTTTAAAATCCATATTTGCAAATGACCTTTACTGTGGATAATTGGACTTTTGCAAAGACACTTTTTTTTACCTTGTCACTTGTGTTTGTCAATTCATGAACTAATATTCAAATACATTACATCATCAAATTGGGGATTTGAAACAAGTAGGCCTGCAACATGTCTTTTTCTCCCAAGTCAATTTTGAAAACACATGTGGTGCCGCCCTTGTTTCCACCCATTTCCACCCTTGTTGATGCAAGAGATGGGCAGACTTGCTCCATTCCCTAATCTCATAATATTAGACAATGTTCAAAACCAGTCCTGGGTACATTCTTGCCATCAACGCCTCTTAATATTCATTCAAAATGGAAGAAAATAAAATATCACCATAACTGTCTTGCAATATTTCATGTGTAAAATTTCACAGGCTTGGACAGAAACGTGCTATAGGAATTTGGTAGTTAAAGAACTTCCAGTAGTTTTTCCCACGGGTTAGCTTAGAATAGGGATACCAGAATTTCCTAGATGTATCATTACTAGAAATCCACTTACTGACAATTCCAAACAAAAAATGCAGATTCGCTCTTTCCAAAAGTTACAGACGTCTTGTTAACACTTGAGTCAGTCTCTCCAAAATCCAATTAGCAAAAATCGCAGAATATCTTCAAGGAAAATTATTCGAATCAAAACAGGGAATAAATAGTGAGATTCATAGATTCTAAACTAGTTAAGCAAATTTATATCAAAATTCTCAAAACCCCACATCTCCTCAGTATTTAGAGTTGTGCAGCATAATTTCCAAACACCTTTCATGAATTCGCAGTCCACATGAAGATGTTTTGTGGTTTCAACATTCTACATACACAAACAACATCTGCTAGGACCAATCCATCCTTTTTTAAAAATATTTTCCCATGTCTTGAGACACCCCTATTGGAAAAATGGTAGTTATACAGGATTGGCATTGATGGAAAGAATATTCTAATGTCTTGATGATAAGGAAGATGACAAATAGATTGGGGTTATGACAGTCCATTGGTGGATCAACTTAGTCCATTGTGTTGTCTATTCTGCTTCTACTCCACTCTATCCATTGGTGAGGAAGAAGCAAAACAGAGGACACAAACATTGGAGTTTGAGCAACTTCAAATTAATCAAGTAGTTGATGGAACAGAGCACCCTAACCCAAAAATTGCAGAAGCCAATTGCTTGCATGCAACATTACGATTAAGGCCTTTAAAGCTTTAACATTGTTAAGATTGTCTTACCAGATTTATTTGTACTGGAAGAATTTAGACCGCGTCATTGCTACTCTAGGGATGTGTGTCGAGATGTTGATGGAATGCTTGGAGCTCTATTATCATCACATGTATGTTCACTTTGGCACCTGTTTGCAAGGGAAGATAGCAGAGATCGTGATCATGACTTGCAATCCAATTATAAGAAGCAACACCGTAGTGCAAGTCCTCAGAATCGTAAACCTTGGAGTCACTCTTGGTTTCTGATGAGTGTAACTTTGTGATCAAACAATAGAGTTGACCAGGTCCCGGTATTTGATCTTGTGGGTAAGACAGTTGCTCTGTTTTTCTATAACAAGTTTTCCTCCACTGCCACTGCAAATCTTATAAAGATGGGGAAATTGTGTTAGAAGATGCCAAATATGCAATGATTTCTTATGGATCCAAGGCTTATTCCTTCACTGATGAACATCTTCAAAGGCTTAAGGAGGAAAGCGATGAGGGTCTGATCAATAAGTATATGAATTTGGAAACAAAATTACAGGCAGGCGACTCAGGGATCATTGGATCAAATAATCGAGGGTGTAGATTGATTTGTCTATTGGGATTTATCCCACATTGACAACCTAGTTACGTTTATATGTGTTTATAAGGACTGTTCTCACTATGCTTATTTGACGCGCAGTGAAAAGGTTATGGTGGGGGTTCTGTGTGATTGGAATCCACAAGAAGTCAGCAGCCTCAAGCCCGGGACAACCTGTCAAGCCCCTTACCTTTTGGAAAAAGAGACAACGATGGTCACATGAGTGAACAAGGGCTAAGAATGCCAAAAAGGTTGAAACCGGCAAAGGCTTGAGGGAGTTCGCAGAAGCTAAAGGTAAGATCGCAAGAACTTCCAGGAAGACCATGCCCACATTAAAAGGAGAAAAGATGCTCGCAGAGGGGTTAAGGAAGACACACAGGCATGAATAAGAAGAAGCCAAAAGATTAAAGAAGATCATGCCCAAGTTTTGGGAGAAAGGAAGCCTGTAGAAAGCCCAAGCATGCATTTTTGAAGGAAATGAAGCCTACAGGCTTGAAGTTAATTTATGAATTAATTGACCAGGTAATTAAGTAATTAGTTCATTACAATAGAGATTTGAAAGGACATGAAGCCAACAAACCTGGAAGATGTCCATTGAGATTTTAATTGGTTAAATAAGCAAAATTTGCAAAAGACAGAAATATGAATTAAAAGGTTTAATAATAGAAGATTCGATGAAGCATGTGAAGATTATTAATTTAATTAATTATTAATAAAACTAAATTAAAATAGTAGAGAAATGAAAGGACATGTTTGTTTGGAAGATATGTGGCTTTTAGATTTGAAGTGGCATGAAATAGACATTTAATGAAGAATCTAAATAGAAGAAGAGAGTGTGTCTTGGAGTCATAAGTTGCAATAGCGTCCTAAGCAAACCAAGATGCAGTAGCATCCTGAACCGGTTAATAACATTATATTTCATATATTTTTCTTGTAAAACTTTTGACCACATAGTATTCCCAAAAAGCCCCCTCTATTTTTTTGTATACAATGTTAGACATTTTATTAGGAATGAGTTAAAGATATTTGTATAATGTTCATAAATACTATTTAATTTTTAGGATTGTGTTAGTTGGCTTGTTTCAATGATGTGTTAATAAAAATGATTTTTTTTTTGTTATGAAGTTTATTTGTAGATGTTCATATCAATGTAAGACATTATTTTTGTTTGTTTGGGATTTCAATAACTTCAATATTTTTTAACAATTATTGTCCTTTCTTTTATACATTAAAAATTGTCTAACTTTCTTTGAGCAAGAGTTTCAATCCATATTTGTAGGGAGATAATAGGTTTAAATTAAGATGCTACAATACATCATTTTTAATAAAGTCAAGCTGCATTACCAAAAGAAATGACAATGTTATATGTGGCACAACTCCAGGTAAATATTTTAAACATGATGGTAACTTATTATTTATTTTTTAATCAATAAACAATTGTATTAAAAAAATTCATAATATACTTGACCATAGGATCAAAGATGGGAAACAAATTCCAACAATATATAGCATCGGGATTCACTATCCCATTATAAAGTGAATCTACTTGCTATAGTGTCGAAAATAATTATAATGCACATATTCTTGAGAAAGATGTGAAAGAACCACTGGAAGGTATGATCATTTCTAAACATTTTTTTGTCCTATACAAGTATTTCAAGATTTCATATTAACAATTTCATATTGTCATTGTCTCAAGAGGGGTACTGGTTTGTTTTTCCAAAAAAATTTCAACAGTAACCACCACAACAAGAGCATGTTTTGGAGCAGGATCCACCACAACAAGAGCATGGTTTAGAAGATGCAAATGCATCTACCCAAGCTAGCATTGCAATAAATGTGAAAAGAAGGGGTAGAGGACCAACAAAATGTCTCTTTGGACCACTATAGAGGGCATTGCATTGCTTGAAATTCAATTTAATGCGAGGGGCCAGCCTATTGGTCCACATCAAAGAAGTTCTCCTCATTTTTAGGTGTTCTTGCAAGGGAAATTCTAGGCATAAAGCACATGGAATGGAAAAAAGTGTTTGAAGTGCAAAAGAAAGACATGTGGAGTGCAATCAATGTGAGCATAACCTCATTCTAAAATTTATTGATGGATATTGAGAATGTGTGTGATAGGTTTAGTTTCAAATAACGCTTGTATCTAATAATGGATTGTTTATCTATTGTAGCATACCTATTGAATAGATCCGTCAGCAGAGCAATGGTGTCATAAAGAAATATCTCAGCACTTGAGAACCTATAGATTAAATTTGTATACGAAATACTATTTGAAATACGAAACATATGAGGAGAGGATTCCAAACCTTCCTATTGGAGTAAATGAAACTAATTGGATTGAATTTGTTAGATTACAATTTGACCCTAAATTCAAGGTAAAAATGAGAGACAAATTTTAATGTTATCATCACTGATTTTGAATCCTCTCATACAATCAACTATAATCTTAGCATCTATTTTTTTATTGAGTTGGAGGAGAAGTCAAAATCAAATAAGGAAAATAGGGCATTAGAACAAGAGACCCACACTTCTGGCCGTAGAGGTTACTTTAGGGTTGAAGATGACCCCGTAAGTTGTAACAAATTCTATTATTTGTTCGCAATTAAAAACTTTAAATATAGTTAAGTAGATTGTTGTATTTGTTGATACTAGAATCAATCTCGTGGTCGAAATGATAAGCCTATAACTAGGGCTGATGTGTGGATCAAATGCCATAAAAAGAAGGATGGCACTCCAATGTCATCATTCATTGCAGAGAAAATAGTAAGTTTTGAACCTATACTTGTATCATTTATGCTTTTTCTTAGAGTTAATGATGTTTCTTATATGATTTTGTTTAAATGTTGACATTTCTAGAATGAAATTGAATCGGCACAAAATGAGTCAGTGTCTCCTGCGTATATTACAAGAAAGATGGCCTTCCTATTGTTTTGGGGTGTGAGAGAAAGGTGTTAGGATATTCCTATACTCCATCCTAGTCCCACCAATATTTTGATCATTTACATTTTCAGTCATGCATGCACCTTTTAGGGTTTGCATGCATTCTAGGGTTTGCATGCATTTTGCATGCATCCCAGTCATCAGTCCAGCACCTAGCCCTCAGTTAGCCAGCCCCCAGGAGCTTCTCACTATTCAGTTTTAGCCCTCCAGTTGCTTAATGTGCCCTTCTTCCTTGATTTTAGGGAGCAACTCGCCCTCCTTCACCTACCAGTCCAGTTGTCACTCAGTTACACTCAGTTACACTTAGTTACAGTCAGTTACAGTCAGTTACAGTCAGTTACAGTCAGTTACAGTGAGTTACACTAAGTTACACTCAGTTACACTCAGTTACACTCAGTTACATTCAGTTACACTCAGTTACATTGAGTTACACTCAGTTACACCTACCAGAGTTAGTTTGACTGATGGTTGACAGTTACTTGAGCATTGATGACTCCACTGATGATGATGAAGAATTCCAGTTGCGCTCCGATGATCATGAGGACACCTAGTTGTGCTCCGATGACACTCCAGTGATCCTTTGATCACTCCATGAAGGCTAATTCAAATTGCCACCTTAGGAATTCGAATTCCTCATGCATTGTATTATTTATATGTCCATTTGTGATTAATAACATAGTATGACCGAAGTATTATTGCTTCTATCTGAGTTCTACTGTACCATATTATTCTGTTGCTCATTATACTGCATGTATCACTCTTCTTCTATTTTCTTGCTTAATCATAATTATTCTCTTGTGAGATACATCATCTCTTAGATCTACTGTGAGGATTTTCACATGGTATCAGAGCATGTTGAGAGTATTGTTTATCTCCATTCTTGAGATTTTTTTGCAGGTTATTACCAAGATTTCGAGTTCAGCAGTTGCAGCAGTTTCTGCATTTTTGCAGCAGTAGCAGTTGCAGTTATTCTATATTGTTTTTGCAGGTCTTCTACAACTTCAATGAATTTAGAAGAAATTACTCCTCTTTCTCCATTCAACTATGATGAATGGAAACCAAGAATGATAGCATATTTGAAGAGCCATGATCTCATTGATTGCTATTTTGAAAGAGAGTTCGAATCCTCTACAAAGAAGATTAAATGGTTGAATAAAGGTGACATGCAAATTGGAAGAATGAAGCTTACTATGACTGATTACATATTGTACCCGACCATCTTTGATATTGAAACTCCAAAAGTGTTATAGGCTCATCTGGATGAAAGATTCGGCAAAAAGAATGATGGTTTTGGTCCAAATCCCTTCAAAAGCAATCAAGGTGATGCATTCACTCCACCTGATGGTCTCTCAGATCATGATGCATTCGCTCCTCCTGATGGTCTCTCAGATCATGTTGCATTCACTCCCCTTGATGATCTCTCAGATCATGAACCAGTATCATCTCGTATTGAAGTTGTTGACAAAGAACTTGCAGATTCTCCGCTCATGCTCAAACTTTCTTCTCTTTCTGTGCCAGTTCACACTCTAGATATTGCAGAAGGTCCTAAATCCTCTCTTGCGCCAGAGTTTGTTGGTTTGCATCATGATCACATGATTATTTCGGAGGTAACATCAACTATTGGAGGTAATGCATTCACTCCTCTTCAGCAAACATCTCTTATTTACTACTATATGATCATTAGCACATGCTTTCAGAAGGTTATTGAAGAATATGGCCATTGCCACCCGCTTGAGATAATTTCTCATGCATATGATAGTTTTGATCTCACCCTTGTTGGTTCAAAGGAGATCTCAAGAAACTGTTTTGAAAGTCTTAAATCTGATTTTGATTTCAAGCAAACATGTAATAGTTCTTTTTGGCATAATCTCACCCATGGTGGTTCGAAGGAGAAGACAAAGGACTATATGCACATTCAAAAATTTGATCCTACCTCAGCTGATTCGAATCACAGGTTCAAGGATCATTCTAATACTGTTGGATTTGTTCTCATCACATTCGATCTGAAGAGCAAGTACAAGCACATGCTTTTTGAGCATGATCCACTTCTTCCCAAGAAGAAGATACCTCCAGACATATGACCAAGCATCACACATGCTTGAGTTTGGAGATTTTATTTTTTATGTGTGCCTTACAGTCTAATTTTTGAGGAGGGGGTATGTTTCCCATGAAATTTTCCCACTTCCTTGGTTTATTGATTGTTATTATTCATTGTATTGGGTGACCTTTCATCTTAGTTACCAGGGCCTAGGATGGATTAAGGGGGGGTGTTAGGATATTCCTATACTCCATCCTAGCCCCACCAGTATTTTGATCATTTACATTTTTAGTCATGCATGCACCTTTTAGGGTTTGCATGCATTCTAGGGTTTGCATGCATTTTGCATGCATCCCAGTCATCAGTTCAGCGCCTAGCCCTCAGTTAGCCAGCCCCCAGGAGATTCTCACTATTCAGTTTTAGCCCTCCAGTTTCTTAATGCGCCCTTATTCCTTGATTTTAGGGAGCAACTCGCCCTCCTTCACCTACCAGTCCAGTTGTCACTCAGTTACACTCAGTTACACTTAGTTACAGTCAGTTACAGTTAGTTACACTCAGTTACACTCAATTACATTCAGTTACAGTCAGCTACACTCAGTTACATTCAGTTACACTCAATTACATTGAGTTACACTCAGTTACACCTACCAGAGTTAGTTTGACTGATGGTTGATAGTTACTTGAGCATTGATGACTCCACTGATGATGATGAAGACTTCCAGTTGCGCTTCGATGATCATGAGGACACCTAGTTGTGCTCCAATGACACTCCAGTGATCCTTTGATCACTCCATGAAGGCTAATTCGAATTGCCACCTTAGGCATTCGAATTCCTCATGCATTGTATTATTTATATGTCCATTTGTGACTAATAACATAGTATGACCGAAGTATTATTGCTTCTATCTGAGTTCTACTGTACCATATTATTCTGTTTCTCATTATACTGCATGTATCACTCTTCTTCTATTTTCTTGCTTAATCATAATTATTCTCTTGTGAGATACATCATCTCTTAGATCTGCTATGAGGATTTTCACAAAAGGGTCGTGTACATGAGGTTGGATTCAGAGTCACCCCAACTATATTATTTGGAAAAGAGTGTTCCTACAAGAAGGAATTGCATAATATTGAAGAGAAATTAAGAGAAAAAGACAAGGAACTTGGAAGATTGAAAGAAGTTGTTGAAGAATTAATGGAATGGAAAGCTGCCATGGAGGTGGGGAAAGAAAGTGGCAGAGTTGTTCCAAAATCCGACAATGTAAGGATTGCATGTGTAGACTTTAAATTTTTATGTAGGCCATATTTGAAGTTTGGGATTTCAAAATCATAATGCTAACATGAACATGATCGTATTGTTGTAGGGTGTGTAATATATGAATTATTGTTTTTGCATCCTAACCCTTTATCTTCTGATTTCATGATATCTCATGCAAACTATTATATTGGCAGAGTAATATTTCCATGTCAGATGTTGAATCAAATCGAGGACCTCCGCAACTGTCACCTCTTAATCCATTCACCCCAATTCATGTAGTTTTTTAAGCCAATTCTTATTTTTTCCATTTTTATTTTCCATTCTTTGAAACTTGCTCACAAATATTTATTTTGTAGGAGAGTCTTTAGAATCATCCTAGTCAAGGTTCATTAGAAAAAAATACAATGGCTCCTAGACTATCTAATACATTTCATACTCAAAATTCTAATACATTTCATACTCCAAAGTCGATGGTGAGTTTTGAAACTATTTAATATTTAGTGCAATGTTATGATTGTTATTTCACTATATATTACAAGTATTTATTTACTAACGTGATTCTCTGAGTCCTAATAATTCTTTTCCAAAACAATATCCATTGACTTCGGGAGAACATAATCATGACTTAATTGGAAAATCAATACAACATGTAAGTCCCAAGACTGTTTATTTTTATGTTTAATATTCCCTTCTTATTCCGAGGAATCTCACATGAATTTGTTTATTGGCAGGTTCAACCGCAATTACCATCTTCAGATGCAAGATTGAATGGAAAAAAAAATTTACTAGCATATTTTAATGGTCAATTGAAGGTTGCAAAGGGTTACATAAAAATAATTGAACCAAACTTTTTCATGCCTAATGGGGAAGAATTAGGCAAAGGATATTATCTTGTGTGACCACAATCAATTCTGGATGATCTTGATTATGAAATAAAGCTTAAGCATAGAAGTAATCAATGCAAGTATTTAGTAGATGCAATTAACAATTTTATACCTTGGAAAAGCAATGACATTGAATTGATCAAAGATTGAGAAGAATGTCAATGGAAATTTTTATTCCTACTAGAACAAGTTCATACTATGTTGTCTAATGTCTTACTATACTCTAGTTGTAGTTTTTGTGAGTAACAATTGTAATGAGATAATTTTAAGTGTTCAAGGGAATAGAGATAATGAGATAAAGTGGACATGTGGTATTGTTTGCAAGGAACCTGTCAATGTACTCCATGTGAAAGTTAGTCCCATAGACAATTAGTTGTTGTATCTTTTCATCTATTTGGTCATCCGCAAGACACATAGCACACCTGCAACAACACCCAAATATATCTATGGGAATTCTCCTTGGCCCTGTTACAGTCATATTAAGCATGTGGATATACAAAAGTATTGACAATAGGCTACTTGAGTTCAAGCTTGCTCAAGGACAATGTACATTAGAATGAACTCGGAGGAACCAATAGGAGGATGGGCTAGGTGAAATGATTCCAAATTAGACCCATGTGTCAGATTTCCATTTGTGCATATGTAATTATAAACAACAACTCAACTTACAGGCTTAGGCCAAGCCTGTAGATATACATTATTAAACTGTCTTAAGTATGAAAATAAATTTTAACATAATAATGACAATTACAATTACAAGAACTTTAGGAGTTAGTTCCATAAATTTAGGAAGTTTGTTATTTAGCGACAAGCTATGTTTCCAAGTATATCTTGCATGCCTTCGAGCATTAGAGGTTAGAGAGAGATCTGTCAAGATTCAAAGAATTGACAGATCCTCTAATCTAGGCAGAAAAAGTGATTTCTTTGTTCTGCGACTAGTATGCAATAAATCTATGATAAGCAAGGTTTTCATTGATGACACCACATTAATGACAAAGGTGAATGGCAATGGAAATGGACAAGACATGGAATACGACAAAGAATAAGGACATAGCATGGTAAAGGACAAAGTATGACAGTCATGGACAAGCATGGCAAGAAAGATGGAGGAGAAAGACATGGCAAAGGTGACATGGAGGATTGGTGACAAAGAATTCAATTTTGGAAAATCCCAAGCAATGTCTAATTGTGATAATTCTACAAGTAGTGGTATATCTCCCTCTTGCAAAAGCCATGTCTGATACAAATAACTATCTTCACAGAGATGCAAAAGAGTTGTTGTCAAAAACTCTTTATCCTTATGAGATCCAATCTCTATTGTATCCACCATGACTATTATGCCTCCTTCATCCACAATATCACTCTTTCCATCTAACATACTAGCAAGGTTGCTCAACAAAACTATTGTCGTATCCACCATAGCATAGGAACGATTGCATGTGCCCTAATATCCCTATACTTGTTATGATGAAGGGATGATAGAGTATATATAATTCTCGTAACATTCATTTTCTCTTGAGAGGATCCACGCTCGTGGAATTACACCTGTCACACCTATTGACACCTTGTTGCATCTATGAGGGATAGGATAAAGATGGAACAAGTTGAAATATGCTTGGCTATTGAATTTATTGTCTTTAATACATATATCAGAGGATTTATTTCTCTGTCTTGTGCAATTTCAACCTTTTTATCATCACACAAAGATAGATTAAAAAGGGTAGTGACTGCAACTATAACCTTTTCAGCATTATCATGGTTTATGGAAAAAAATGGATCTATAAGAGGTTGCAAGACTGATTACCTTGCAATCAACGCTAATAGTTTCATGTCCAGCACATACTCCTAGTGAACATGGCCCTTCTATAACTAGTTGTAACAAAACAAGTATAGTTCAATTCGTTCATTTAAATGAAATGAAAGGTCGAAGTTTTTCCTAAAATCACTATAAAATATCAAATTATGAGATTTAGTAAGTTTCCAAGGAAAATATTATACACTTCTTTTGAACAAGTTCAAATTCACACAAACAAAAAAAGACATATTTGGGAAAATCATTAGATTTGTAATATCATACTTTAGAGTCTAGATAAAGAAAATGCATATTTCCACTATTGTGCATTGAATAAACTTGAAATCCTACCAAAAAAATTACATTTCTTAAAAATCCTCTGGTATATGTTCAAGTAACAACACAATGGAGATCCAAGAGAAAACCTACCCTTTGGGGAACTGATAAAATACACCACAAGATGATATTCCATAGTAGGGTGTTACTCAACCTATATTTGTACTAGGGTGGGTGAATTTAATTTCAAAAGATTGGGAAAAAATTTGCAAGATGTTCATAAAAGCATCAGAAGATTGAATGTTCAACTAATTAAAGTTTGGAACAAATAGCTTGTATGCCTCTTCCAACAGTAAATAGATGGTTTCACTTAGAAAAGTACATAAATTTATTATGGTGTGTAGGCATGGAACTAGGTATATTTATGAAAAGCATGAATGTTTTGCGTGTGCGAGAAAATGGCTTCAATTTTACTGTGAATTTAAAACTAATTTTTGGATTGGAACTCTACAATGTGGTATATAACACAACTTGAATGTATGGAAAGTAGAGGATAGTGAATTCTAATAGCATCCTACAGGATGGTTTCGCTTAATAACCCCCGACAACATCTAGCTAGGTGCAATTGTTTATTTGAACAATTTTCCATTTGAGAAGAACACATATATACTTGCTCCAAATTTTTGAGATTATCACTCGAAAAAAGAAAAGAAGATCATGGGTTTGTAAAAATATTTAATATTCAATAAAAATCTTAAAACCTTTCTTATAATACATAATAACTAAGACAAAGAGTAACATTCTAAAGCTACAAATTTTACTATCCATCTAAAAAGGTTCCCAATCCTGACATATAAAATATTGGGATGAGTTTCGAAAAAAATAAGTGTATATATGTTGAAGAATGAAGTTGAACTTATTATTTAGGGGATTAATCCATCCCCATTGATAAAGGCATTAACTTTTCAAAGCAAGGATCCAAATTAAAATATCATGAATTACTCCCCATGTTAAATTGGGTTATTGTACCTTGATAATATGGAGTTCGGTTTCAAAGCTTCTTACATGTCAATAAAAAGGGATTACTTATCAAAATGAAAAACAAAAAATGAACTTACTCTAGACCAGGTTAGGGTTTCAAGATCCAAAATATCAACTTCTCCTAAGTAATTGTATCCACAATATCCACCTTATACCAAAAGCATGTTTTCAATAGCAATTGTAGTGTGGCTATGTCTGGGAGCAAGAATATCCCATTCACATCAAGGGAAATCCATTTAATTAGCTTCAGGTCTAGAATATGAACATCAATCAAGTAATTTCCTCCCCTTTTCTCCACTACCCCCAAATAAACCAATTTACTATCACCAACAAGAGTTGCAATATGTCTCTCTCATGGGGATGGTGGAGTTCCTCGAATGCAAGCCTGCCTCCATTCCTTGTTATACAAGTCTAAAATGTGAGGATCATTTATCTTATTACACCCGTTTGTTCCCCCAAACAGTATCATATTGTGGTCGAAGTGAATGGCACTATGGATGTATATTGTACCTAGCTCTTGCCTAGTTGTTACTAATAGGATACACACCATCGTTCTCAAATCAAGTGTTCGAAAATCATTGAAATGCAATCCTCCACAACACCCCTATAATCCCCACAACTAGATGGTCATCTTTAAAAACCCATAATAATATCTAAAATTTATAAAGAAATTTAACACCCAAATATGAAAACATCAAAATTGCATTCACACATTTGTAATTTTTATCCCAATGAATACACCTTCAAAACCAGGCTAAAAAAATGGAAAACTTATCATGAAGATACCCACATCCACATATGAAATCCTATATGCATCAAAATATCTCTTGGTATTATCTATTTACATATAAATGTTGGTCTAAAAACACTAAACAAGATAGTCATCGGATCCCATGGGAAAGCAACTAAAAGCAATCATGATATCCACAAACATGTATAGATTCTTCCTAAAACATGATTCGATGAACTAAATCATCAAAACACAATGTGGGTTACTGATTTTTTCTATTGTTACCTATGTTTAAACCAAGCCATATTCATGGCAATACAGATGCAGTGGTGAACCCTATCACGCCTTCGAAAAAATGTGAAATGAAACCAAATGAGGGTTCCAAAAACCCATAAAATCTAAGATCAATGAAAGCTACGGATCTCTAGGTTGTGGTGGATATCATTGCATTATCATTGAATGGCCACAGATGTCTACTTGGAAACCTATTAGAAGAGTCCCCCGAGCTTATATTTATTAAATACTTCATTAGTGCAAGCCAATGAAAACACGAAAAAATAATTATTTAAATAATGGAAAAAATCTAAAATTTTATTTCTAATGTCGGACATTGGGTACATTCCTTATGAGAAATCTTGAATAGACATATAATTGTGTCCCTACAATATCTATATTTCCCATAGGGACATAATAATATCATAGATAAAGACATGGAATACAATAGGGTATGGAACCATGGTGTGGATACATCCCTAAACACCAAAGAGAACCAAACTAACATGAAACGTAGTCAAAATACACAAACAAAATTCCTAGATGTGAAAACACTTCTAGAGATGGCTACAGGATAGTCCACACGATAATGGATATGGCTATGCATTAAATACATTGCACAATCACCCAGGTGGCAAGAGAAATATGCAACACATTGATCAAAAGGATAATCATACTAATTGTCTGCCAATCATATCAAAATTTGAAGCCAAAAGGGGATGGAAGCTTCCCCATGCTATTGTTTAGTTCCAAACTTGGGAGGTTGGAATCCAAGTTCCCAAAAGAATGATTTGAATGCCTAGTCTCTTCAATATGTAGTTTTCTTATCCAGTTTGGTTCACTGTAATAGTTTGTTGGTTCATTAGTGAGGTGGACGCACGGTTAAATCATGGGTTCCCTTCTCATGTTGGTATTCCCTACTTGTATGCCATTACATTCAAAGGCATAAGGATAAGTACAAGACCTAGACCAGGAACCTAAATAGAAGGAAGCCCACTCTCTTGTGCATCCTTGTTACTTAAGAACTTTAGGAGTTAGAAGTTAGTTCCATAAATGTAGGAGTTAGTTCCATGTTAATTGCAATGAGATAATTTTATGTGTTCAAGGGAATAGAGATAATGAGACAAAGTGGACATGTGGTATTGTTTCCAAGGAACTTATCAATGCAGTCCAAGTGAAAGGTAGGCCCGTAGACAATTAGTTGTTGTAGTTTTTCATGTATTTGGTCATCCCCAAGACACATAACACACCTGCAACATTACCCAAATAGATCTATGGGAATTCTTCTTAGCCCTCTTGTGAGCATATTAAGCATGTGGATATACAAAAGTATTGACAATAGGCTGCTTGAGTTCAAGCTTGCTAAAGGACAATCTACATCAGAATGAACTCAGAGCAATCGATAGGAGGATGAGCTAGGTGACACGATTCCAAATAAGACCCTTGTGTCCGATTTACATTTGTGCATATGTAATTATAAACAACAATTCAACTTACAGGCTTAGACCAAGCCTGTAGATATATGTTATTAAACTGTCTTAAGTATGAAAATAAATTTTAACATAATAATGACAATTACAATTACAAGAACTTTAGGAGTTAGTTCCATAAATGTAGGAAGTTTGTTATTTAGGTACAAGTTATGTTTCCAAGTACATCTTGCATGCCTTCAAGCATTAGAGGTTAGAGAAAGATCTGTCAAGGTTCAAAGAGTCAACAGATCCTCTAATCTAGGCAGAAAAACTTATTTCTTTGTTTTGCGACTAGTATACAATAAATATGTGATAAGCAAGGTTTTCATTGATGACACCACATTAATGACAAAGGTGAATGGCAATGGCAAAGGACAAGACATGGCAGAGGAAAAAGAACAAGGACATAGCATGGTAAAGAACAAAGTATGAAAAGCATGGACAAGCATTGCAAGCAAGATGGAGGACAAAGTATGAAAATCATGGACAAGCATGGCAAGCAAGCTGGAGAACAAGACATGACAAAGGTGACATGGAGGATTGATGACAAAGACTTGACTAGACAATGAAGGAAAAGTCAAATAATCAAAGAACATGACATGGCAAAGGTCAAACAAGCATGAAGTTAATGACTTGGCAAATGACAAATTTTGAGGACTTGGAAAGCATGAAGTTGATGATGACAAGAAATCATGAGTAAGTAAACTTTGTAGGCATCACAATGAGCATTTGCTAAGGGCCCTGCGGGAATTTCAAAGTGCCCCTACGGGCATATTTAAGAGAAGCCTGTGGGCATAATTTCAGGGCATTCAAGAGACCTTGCGGGCATTCTTAAAGCCCCCTTACGGGCATTTCAAAGTTACCATGCGGGCATATTTTTAGGGCTATGCGGGCACATCCTGGAGTCGTGGGCATGTTTGAAATAAAATTCTGCAGGAATTTATGAAAGCAGGTTGTGGGCATTTCTAATGGTTCCTTTGTGGGCATTCTATAAGGCCTTTGTGGGAATTTGAAGCCCCTTGCAGGCATTGTATAAATCTTTCGCGGTCATTTGAAGCCCCTTGCATTTAAGGTACCTCAGAGACCTTAGGTACACCTTGAGTTCATTGTTGGAGGATGGACTCAAAGGTATATGGTGGTCATTGAGAAACAGGTCCTAGGATCGGATTGCTAACATTAACAGAAGGAAAACAGGCAAGGAGGAATTTTTTAAAGTATGAAGTAATACAATTTGGACCTATGTGACTCAGGGAAGATGCATGTTGATAAGGGGAGCCTGAAATGCTTAAAACAATTGCAGAAGTATACTTTACAGAGAATATTACTCAACCTGATTTGAAAAGGAGTTTGATGATGGTGCTATGATTGATAGGGGAGTATGGATAACAAATTAAGTGAATCAACAAGTTGATGTTTGGAAAATTGACACAGGATTACCTTTTATGAATTTACTAGATCTTTGTTGTAAATGACTTCCTGCAGCCTTGGATATGATTGACATAAATATCTTCACCTATTGTTGGTATCTAATTGCATGAATTAGTTTTTTTTATCAATCATCGAGCAAACACCTTTTAAATGTCCTGAGGATAACATCTATATCAGAACTAAGGAAAAGGAAAGAATAACCTACAGCTGATGAAAGTAAGCAGTCTAGAGAGTTATTTGAAAAGTAGGATAATCTCTATAGGAACTCTACAAACCTAAGCGCATAATTGAACAATTTTCTGAAGGATTTTTTTGGCACAATAATTTATGAATGCATTTGAGAACTATTCAAAGGCATATTTGAAGGCTTTGAAGCTATTTGGAAACGTTCTAGTAATGCCATAAATAGTGAAGAATCAGAATGTGGATATAAAAAGGTATTAACGATAGGATGCCTGAGTTCAAGCTTGCTCAAGGACAATCTACATCAAAATGAACTCGGAGCAACCAACAGGAGGATGCGCTAGGTGACACGATTCCAAATAAGACCCATGTGTCTGATTTCCATTTGTGCATATGTAATTATAAACAACAACTCAACTTACAAGCTTAGGCCAAGCCTGTAGATATACGTTATTAAACTGTCTTAAGTATGAAAATAAATTTTAACATAATAATGACAATTACAATTACAATTACAAGAACTTTAGGAGTTAGCTAGAAGTTATGTTTCCAAGTATATCTTGCATGCCTGCGAGCATTAGAAGTGTGAGAGAGAGAGGCTGGAAAAATGATGGTTAGGAGGTTGGAATCTTTATGGGTTCTACTTTCTTAGAAGGAGAATATGAAACACATATATGTGTGTGAACAATCATGAATCATGTTGGACTTGCGCAAATATGTTAATAAACAAAATAAGCATAGTAAACATAACAAATTCTAAATGTGATTACAAAGTTACAATGAACATTTCTATAGCATAATAAGCATATATGTGTGTTCATGAACATTTCTATAGCATAATAAGCATAATATATTTAAAAGTGATAAAAAAAGTTACAATGAGCCTTGATATTTGATGTCAAAAGAAAGTTAAGTAATGATACAAGAGGTTAAAGGACATTTCAAAGGAAACAAAAATGGTCAAAATAGGGGTTAAAACATAGACAATTCAAGCACCAAACATCTTCCTGGAAGAAAGTTTCTTGCATGTCCCTATGAAACTTATTCCACCCATAGAAAATTATGATGTAGCTTGGTCCAATTGTAAGATTGGTAACTTACTTCATTTCTTTCCCGAAATCCTAAATGATGATCCACTTCCATCCGTGAAGAGTTCTCTGCAAAATCATACCACTGCCCAATAACACCGTACTCATTTTTGCTGCACCAGAGCAAAAGAAAATGCAACCTTAACCCAAGCCATTGAGCACCATTTCTTCATAGATAATTCACGTACAAACTTGTTCTTGAAGAGGAAACCTGGAAAAAGGGGTATCCCATGGGGTCCCTTTGTTTGAGTATTGGAGGAAGCAAATTCAAACGGGGCTCTGAGGCCTACAAAGAGGCCAAAGTCCCAGAAGATCTAATTTCTTCAAAACCCTTTAACGTTGATCGCTGATTCATTCTAAATTGTTTCACCCTCATAGGATCCCTCAGGAATTCACTGTGACTAGAAAAGGATACTTCAGGATCAGGATGCTCTCCTCTGATGTGAAGTTCAGATTGGAATTCCAACTTATAAAATAATTTCATCCCTATTTCCCACTTAATTTGATTCTGAATAAAAGATGAAAAGGCTCGTAACTGAATATCTCCTACTACATGATTGGGATTCCATTCCAATTCATGTTCTAGAAAGAATTTAAACTGATAAATTTCACACAAAAAATCCTTTTACCTTGTAGATGAGTCATTAAAATATCCACAAATTCATCAACATTTCCTATCATGAACCTTTTGTTGTTATTCAATCTCATCATCTGAAGGACTACCCATTGTTCATGTTGGTACATTGAATAAATTCTATTAGGACTTCTACAAGAAATGTCTTGCTCAGGAAATTGAGACATTTGCCTTTTTTCTTCTCCTTTAATCATCAATTGCTACTGTAAAGACTGTATCTTGGACATCCACTTTTGTTCTTGAACCAAGTAAGCAAAAAACCAAGTTTCCTGCATACGTTGTACTTCAAATTTATATCGTTGTTGATAAATTAGGCCCAAGTCATGTAATTCATCATTTCCTCTAGTCCATTTAACAGTATTTACTTCAGTTGATCCTAAAGCCAGGGTATTAGTCCAGACATCATCAAGAATTTGATTAAAAAACTCATAGAGAACTTATGTGACTTTTTCTTGATCTTCATAACTTTTTGAGGAAGAAGGAAGAATGTTTTCTGCAGCTGTTGTAGCCAATAATTCCAAACTTGTATTATCCTCAGCCAGTGGTATTGATTCCTTTAGTACTGATTTATCTCTAAGCAATTTATTTTGTTTCCTTGACCTTTTGTTTTGCAAACTCCATCATTGTTCTTGACTTCTCAAAATTTTCAGTCTTTTCTTAAGAACATCATTCTTTGTCTGTAATTGTCTACTCCTCTATTTTAGCTTTTCATTTTCATTTTTAACATATCTATCCAAAACTTGAAATTCACAAACTTGCTTCTTAAGTTTCTTAATCCTCTTCGGTAACTTACTTGAAATTAAACCAGGAGAATCAAGACTTACCACTTGATTAGATTCGCCTTCTTCCCTCTGAGCTTGGTCTTGAAACTGAGTAACGTCCAATTCTGGCTGGGGTGTTGACTCTAAATTCTGTCTCTGTGTATACCAATTTCTTGGATGTTTGGGTATTGTCGATAACAAATCTTTAGATATTCTAACTTTTTCAATACCTTGTTCAGAAATTCCTTCTAACCTTGCAGATCTTCTTCTCACTATACCTAAAATTTTATTATCCTCTTCATCATCTCTATGCCTCTTTGGAGATGGTTGGGATTGAATTGGTTAAAAAAATGTTGGTGTTGGATCAAATTCTGTTTGAACTGCTGGAGGGGGCGATACAGAATCTTGAGGATCATCATTAACCTACTCTTGAAACCCTTTTTCCACTAAAATTTGTTCCCACATTAGGTTTCTCTTTTCTAATTCCTCCACGATTATAAACTTAATTAATCCATGATGATACAAGCTATTACCGAGTCACTAATCAAGTCACTTTTGGGAAGCTAGATCCATTTTAGATAGGCTCTTCCAGAAAAAGTATGGAATGTTCATCAATTCTTCTCCTTTAATGTGAAGGAGAAGCTGAATATGATAAAGAAAGACAAGGATATATCGTCCTTCACAAGTCAAATATTTCTGCAAAAAGAAAAGGACATTAACCCATTCAACAGTGAAATAGTTGCCTTCAACTCCCTTCTTCCAATGAATACTAGAATTAGCCACTTTCACAAATTGTTTCCAAGAGTTAGGGTTTTTCAAACGACCAGCTTTAAACCATCTTTCCCCTGTTTGTGGTAATCCTACAGTGAGATCAATGGATGTTTCTAAAACTGGAAGAAGAAACCCCCGAATGTTAGAACAAGCTCCATCAAAATTGAGAGCAAATTCCTTGGTCACATCTTTGTTGTGCCCTATGAATTTACTAAAAAATGCATACAATCCAATTTGTTGAAAAATCCTCTTACTAGATGGATCTTCATCCAGCAGTTCAATGGAATATGGCTCCTCCCTACGTGCAACAACCATGCCAACTAAAAATTTCTTTGTTGAAAGGAAGTTAGGTGATCAAACCGGTATCCTTTAACCCAAATTGGTATTTTCATGCAGACTTATGCATAACAAAGAAAGCCAACTTTCAAATCAGGTATAAATATAATTGTTCAAACATGGGACAAAATGCTAGAGCTAATTATGACAATTGATGGGGTCAAATCAACATATACCCATTCCTCCAAAAAGCAACCAGTTAACGATCATTCCATTTATGGAAATTATTTGAACAGAAAGACTTGGTCTGACATGTCACGATATATAATAAGCCACAAAATTACCTTGAAAAGCTAATTGAAATGTATACAAATCATTCTTATATGTTAGAATTTATACACATTATTAGGAAAAATATATTGAATTTAACCTTACTGGAACAATGCTTGTCCAGATTCAGAGAAGACTTTGAATAGCATACCACATACGCAGGGGATAAAACCGAGATCCAATCCTTGAAATCATGAAAATACAAATCCTCCATGTATTTTAAAGATATAACTTTGTTGGAAGAAATCATTATATCTGCAATTTGAAAAGAAAAATTCCAAATAGAACTGAAAGTTTGCTTGTACTAGGAGGGATAAACCCAAGATAGTATCAAGGTTCTGTTCATTTTCAGGATTCCCTTCCCCATACATGAGACATTCCATTTTACCAACAATTTGTTCATCTTCAGGATTTTACTGAAATATTTAAAAAACACAGAAATTGGAGATTCTATAGGCTTGAGCCAAGCCTGTAATTATATACTAAAACATGTTGAACTACAAATTCTTCAACCAAACCATCCGTGATGCAATTGAAACCATTTGAATTAAGGTGTTGGAGTAGAACATGGACAAATAGACATCGCTCCATTAATTCCAATGGGTTTCAATGTTGATGTATTTGTAACTTCGGAATGTATTTCATATATGTATATTGTATTCCTATAGAGATGTTATTATTCCTCTATACGGAAGTGTCATCATTTATATTATAAGTATCATAACTTATATTTGATGGGTTATTAGACCAACTTGATGGGGTTGGTCCTATGTAAGTCATGTGGGTTAAAGGGTTATTAGACCACCCTAGTGGGGTCAGCCCTGTTCGCATTATATTATGTGATTAAGCTGAGGATGACCTATTAAGGTTATTAAGGAAGTCAAGTCATGTATAAATAGAGTGCGGGAGGCACTCTATTTGATCATTCGCTTTCTCACTCACGCACTCATTGGAGAGTGGCGCACTAGTGGATGAGGAGAAACTATTGCTAAGAGGACTATCTCTTGTATTTGGGTTGTATCATTGCTCTATCTATCTCTGAGGAAGTTGTAGGGTTTTTCACCTTCTTGGTTTTCCTCGCCCACAGTAGGAGTCATTTGTTGGTGAAAAACAGATGTGCCAGAGCCATCTACTAATTTCGCACCTTGGTACTGTTCGTCCTTTTTTCCTTCCCATTAGTACCATTCACAGAGACTAGAGGATGAGTTTGAGAAGTACATGACAGCAAGTCGGGAAATGACCATTTTTGGGTTAAAAGTACATGACAATGAGTCGACGATCAGTGTAGTAGAAGGTGTAGGACAACATTGCATGATCAAGACAACAAGAACAGTTAATGGAACATAGTTCAGTTCGAATGCACGATGTCTAGTAGTTGACGTGGCTCGAGGGCGAGCGACAAGATTGTGTTGGGGGCCTGTTGGCAAGTGGTTGGATGGGGAAATGTCGCAGTACTGTCGGCGCTACAACACATCGGATGAGGGCACAAAAGGAGTATTTTGTGATTAAAGGATACCGCAGTTGGCGGGTTTTGGGTCGCTTGGACCATATGTTATGTAATAGTGAGTCAATTGTACCGCGGTATGCGGGTTTTTGGGTCATTTGGACCGAGTTAGTTAGATATTGTGTCATTTGTCCATAGTGTCGGTTAGGAAGTTGGTTGTAAGTGGACAAATATTGTAATGGCAGAAGCCTATAAATAGATGAGAGTTGTAAGTGTTGAGAGAGAGAGAGAGAGAAGACCGAAAGAATAGTTGTCATGAGATAAGGAGATGTATGTGTACGGAGATCTATGTTTTGCCTCTGGTATGTGACTACGACAGTAATATAATGATGATGTTTTGGTATGATCTTTGCGCAATGTTGCAATATTGCAATATATGAATGTTGTTATATCTTCTTGATTCAATGTCTGCTTACTATTGTTTTGATGATAAATGTTGCGATTAAGTAATATGTTATGACTCCATGTTTAAATTTTTTGTTTAAGTACCGCAATAGAGTTAGTCTATGGAGCCACAACTCTTCTCCTCCCTCGGCAGAAACATGGTTCCATCTGCTCTTCCTGGAAGCTTCGGGTGAGACCTCATCCGCTCTAGTTGTGCATTTTTTTAGTGGCTTGTATATCTTCTATAAGCATGACTACCTGGTAAAATTTTAAGGATCCATATTTAAAAATGTATCAGTCTTGGAAAATCCAACCAATTCTTAAATTCTAATTATAAAATATTTGGTGATACTTTTCTAGTTTTTTTTCTAATTTCTAAGTATTTTATGTACTTTATATAATAATTTGGCGAAAATAGCAACATCTGTAAATGGAAATTTATTGCTTGGTGTTGGAGTTAGAAAGCTATGATGGCTAGAGGAAATGAGAAGCAATCTCTGTTACAACAAGTAATCTTAACCCGTGGAAACAAAAACATGTATCATTGCCTTGTACTACCGCTTGTACTATATTGCTAATACTATTGTTTTGTCCTTACTGTCCCTTTCCCTAGATGAATTATGATGAGTATTTCAAAATTTAATAGTATTTTAAAATACATATTTGCAAATGACCTTTACCGTGGATAATTGGACTTTTGCAAAGACACTTTTTTTTACCTTGTCACTTGTGTTTGTCAATTCATGAACTAATATTCAAATACATTACATCATCAAATTGGGGATTTGAAACAAGTAGGCCTGCAACATGTCTTTTTCTCCCAAGTCAATTTTGAAAACACATGTGGTGCCGCCCTTGTTTCCACCCATTTCCACCCTTGTTGATGCAAGAGATGGGCATACTTGCTATGTTCCCTAATATCGTAATATTAGACAATGCTCAAAACCAGTCTTGGGTACATTCTTGCCATCAATGCCTCTTAATATTCATTCAAAATGGAAGAAAATAAAATATCACCATAACTGTCTTGCAATATTTCATGTGTAAAATTTCACAAGCCTGGATAGATACGTGCAATAGGAATTTGGTAGTTAAAGAAATTCCAGTAGTTTTTCCCATGGGTTAGCTTAGAATAGGGATACCAGAATTTCCTAGATGTATCGTTACTAGAAATCCACTTACTGACAATTCCAAACAAAAAATGCAGATTCACTCTTTCCAAAAGTTATAGACATCTTGTAAACACCTGAGTCAGTCTCTCCAAAATCCAGTTAGCAAAAATCGCAGAATATCTTCAAGGAAAATTATTCGAATCTAAAGAGGGAGTAAATAGTGAGATTTATAGATTCTAAACTAGTTAAGCAAATTTATATCAAAATTCTCAAAACCCCACATCTCCTCAGTATTTAGAGTTGTGCAGCATAATTTCCAAACACCTTTCATGAATTCGCGGTCCACATGAAGATGTTTTGTGGTTTCAACATTCTCCATACACAAACAACATCTGCTAGGACCAATCCATCCTTTTTTAAAAATATTTTCCCATGTCTTGAGACACCCCTGTTGGAAAAATGGTAGTTATACAGGATTGGCATTGATAGAAAGAATATTCTAATGTCTTGATGATAAGGAAGATGAAAAATAGATTAGGGTTATGATAGTCCATTGGTGGATAAACTTAGTCCATTGTGTCATTTGTTCTGCTTCTACTCCACTCAATCCATTGGTGAGGAAGAAGCCGAACAGAGGACACAAACATTGGAGTTTGAGCAACTTGAAAGTAATCAAGTATTGATGGAATAGACCATCCTGACCCAAAAATTGCAGAAGCCAATTGCTTGCATGCAACATTAGGATTAAGGCCTTTAAAGCTTTAACATTGTTAAGACTGTCTTGCCAGATTTATTTGTACTAGAAGAATTTAGACCGTGCCATTGCTACTCTAGGGATGTGTGTCAAGATGTTGATGGAACGCTTGGAGCTCTATTATCATCACATGTATGTTCACTTTGGCACCTATTTGCAAGGGAAGATAGAAGAGATCGTGATCATGAGTTGCAATCCGATTATAAGAAGCAACACCGTAGTGCAAGTCCTCAGAATCGTAAACCTTGGAGTCACTCTTGGTTTCTGATGAGTGTAACTTTGTGATCAAACAATAGAGTTGACCAGGTCCCGGTATTTGATCTTGTGGGTAAGACGGTTGCTCTATTTTTTTGTAACAAGTTTTCCTCCACTGCCACTGCAAATCTTATAAAGATGGAGAAATTGTGTTAGAAGATGCCAAATATGCAATGATTTCTTATGGATCCAAGGCTTATTCCTTCACTGATGAACATCTTCTAAGGCTTGAGGAGGAAATGGATGAGGGTCTGATCAGTAAGTATATGAGTTTGGAAGCAGAATTACAGGCAGGTGACTCAGGGATCATTGGATCAAATAATCGAGGCTGCAGATTGATTTGTCTATTGGGATTTATCCCACATTGACAACCTAGTTACGCTTATATGTGTTTATAAGGACTATTCTCACTATGCTTATTTGACGCGTAGGGAAAAGGTTATGGTGGGGGCTCTGTATGATTGGAATCCATAAGAAGTCAGTAGCCCAGAGCCCGAGACAACCTGTCAGGACCCTTACCTTTTGGAAAAAGAGACAACGATGGTCACATGAGTGAACAAGGGCTTAAGAATGCCAAAAAGGTTGAAACCGGCAAAGGCTTGAGGGAGTTCGCAGAAGCTGAAGGTAAGATCGCAAGAACTTCCAGGAAGACCATTCCCACATTAAAAGGAGAAAAGATGCTCGCAGAGGGGTTAAGGAAGACACACAGGCACGAATAAGAAGAAGCCAAAAGATTAAAGAAGATCATGCCCAAGTTTTGGGAGAAAGGAAGCCTGTAGAAAGCCCAAGCATGCATTTTTGAAGGAAATGAAGCCTATAGGCTTGAAGTTAATTTATGAATTAATTGACCAGGTAATTAATTAATTAGTTCATTAAAATAGAGATTTGAAAGGGCATGAAGCCAACAAACCTGGAAGATGTCCATTGAGATTTTAATTGGTTAAATAAGCAAAATCTACAAAAGACAGAAATATGAATTAAAAGGTTTAATAATAGAAGATTCAATGCAGCATGTGAAGATTATTAATTTAATTAATTATTAATAAAACAAAATTAAAATAGTAGATAAATGAAAGGACATGTTTGTTTGGAAGATATGTGGCTTTTAGATTTGAAGGGGCATGAAATAGACATTTAAAGAAGAATCTAAATACAAGAAGAGAGTGTGTCTTGGAGTCATAAGTTGCAGTAGCGTCCTGAGCAAACCAAGATGCAGTAGCATCCTGAACCGGTTAATAACATTATATTTCATATATTTTTCTTGTAAAACTTTTGACCACATAGTATTCCCAAAAAGCCCCCTCTATATTTTAGGATACATGTTAGACATTTTATTAGGAATGAGTTAAAGATATTTGTATAATGTTCATAAATACTATTTAATTTTTAGGATTGTGTTAGTTGGCTTGTTTCAATGATGTGTTAATAAAAATGATTTTTTTTTATGAAGTTTATTTGCAGATGTCCATATCAATGTAAGACATTATTTTTGTTTGTTTGGGATTTCAATAACTTCAATATTTTTTTAACAATTATTGTCCTTCTTTTATACATTAAAAATTGTCTAACTTTCTTTGAGCAAGAGTTTCAATCCATATTTGTAGGGAGCTAATAGGATTAAATTAAGATACTACAATACATCACTTTTAATAAAGTCAGGCTGCATTACCAAATGAAATGACAATGTTATATGTGGCACAACTTCAGGTAAATATTTTAAACATGATGGTAACTTATTATTTATTTTTTAATCAATAAACAATTGTATTAAAAAAATTCATAATATACTTGACCATAGGATCAAAGATGGGAAACAAATTCCAACAATATATACCATCGGGATTCACTATCCTATTATAAAGTGAATCTACTTGCTATAGTGTCGACAATAATTATAATGCACATATTCTTGAGAAAGATGTGAAAGAACTACTGGAAGGTATGATCATTTCTAAACATTTTTTTGTCCTATACAAGTATTTCAAGATTTCATATGAACAATTTCATATTGTCATTGTCTCAAGAGGGGTATTGGTTTGTTTTTCCAAAAAAATTTCAACAGGAACCACCACAACAAGAGCATGTTTTGGAGTAGGATCCACCACAACAAGAGCATGGTTTAGAAGATGCAAATGCATCTACCCAAGCTAGCATTGCAATAAATGTGAAAAGAAGGGGTAGAGGACCAACAAAATGTCTCTTTGGACCACTATAGAGGGCATTGCATTGCTTGAAATTCAATTTAATGAGAGGGTCTAGCCTATTGGTCCACATCAAAGAAGTTCTCCTCATTTTTAGGTGTTCTTGCAAGGGAAATTCTAGGCATAAAGCACATGGAATGGAAAAAAGTGTCTGAAGTGCAAAAGAAAGACATGTGGAGTGCAATCAATGTGAGCATAACCTCATTCTAAACTTTATTGATGCATATTGAGAATGTATCTAATAATGGATTGTTTATCTATTGTATCATACCTATTGAATAGATCCGTTAGTAGAGCAATGGTGTCATAAAGAAATATCTCAATACTTGAGAACCTATAGATATACTTTGTATAAGAAATACTATTTGAAATACCGAACATATGAGGAGAGGATTCCAAACCTTCCTATTGGAGTAAATGAAACTGATTGGATTGAATTTGTTAGATTACGATCTGACCCTAAATTCAAGGTAAAAATGAGAGACAAATTTGAATGTTATCATCACTGATTTTGAATCCTCTCATACAATCAACTATAATATTAGCATCTATTTTTTTATTGAGTTGGAGGAGAAGTCAAAATCAAATAAGGAAAATAGGGCATTAGAACAAGAGACCCACACTTCTGGCCGTAGAGGTTACTTTAGGGTTGAAGATGACCTCGTAAGTTGTAAGAAATTCTATTATTTGTTCGCAATTAAAAACTTTAAATATAGTTAAGTAGATTGTTGTATTTGTTGATACTAGAATCAATCTCGTGGTCCAAATGATAAGCCTATAACTAGGGCTGATGTGTGGATGAAATGCCATAAAAAGAAGGATGGCACTCCAATGTCATCATTCATTGCAGAGAAAATAGTAAGTTTTGAACCTATACTTGTATCATTTATGCTTTTTCTTAGAGTTAATGATGTTTCTTATATGATTTTGTTTAAATGTTGACATTGCTAGAATCAAATTTAATCGGCACAAAATGAGTCAGTGTCTCCTGCATATGCTACAAGAAAGATGGCCTTCCTATTGTTTTGGGGTGTGAGAGGAAGGGTCGTGTAGATGGGGTTGGATTCAGAGTCACTCCAACTATATTATTTGGAAAAGAGTGTTCTGACAAGAAGGAATTGCATAATACTGAAGAGAAATTAAGAGAAAAAGACAAGGAACTCGGAAGATTGAAAGAAGTTGTTGAAGAATTAATGGAATGGAAAGCTGCCATGGAGGCGGGGAAAGAAAGTGGCAGAGTTGTTCAAATATTCGACAATGTAAGGATTGCATGTGTAGACTTTAATTTTTTATGTAGGCCATATTTGAAGTTTGGGATTTCAAAATCATAATGCTAACATGAACATGATCGTATTGTTGTAGGGTGTGTAATATATGAATTATTGTTTTTGCATCCTAACCCTTTATCTTCTAATTTCATGATATCTCATGCAAACTATTATATTGGTAGAGTAATATTTCCATGTCAGATGTTGAATCAAATCGAGGACCTCCGCAACTGTCACCTCTTAATCCATTCACCCCAATCCATGTAGTTTTTTAAACCAATTCTTATTTTTTCCATTTTTATTTTCTATTGTTTGAAAATTGCTCACAAGTATTTATTTTTTAGGAGAGTCTTTAGAATCATCCTAGTCAAGGTTCATTAGAAAAAAATACAATGGCTCCTAGACCATGTAATACATTTCATACTCAAAAGTCTAATACATTTCATACTCCAAAGTCGATGGTGAGTTTTGAAACTATTTAATATTTAGTGCAATGTTATGATTGTTATTTCACTATATATTACAAGTATTTATTTAATAACAGGATTCTCTGAGTCCTAATAATTCTTTTCCAAAACAATCTCCATTGACTTCGGGAGAACATAATCATGACTTAATTGGAAAATCAATACAACATGTAAGTCCTAAGCCTGTTTATTTTTATGTTTAATATTCCCTTCTTATTCTGAGGAATCTCACATGAATTTGTTTATTGGCAGGTTCAACTGCAATTACCATCTTCAGATGCAGGATTGAATGGAAAAAAATGTTTACTAGCATATTTTAATGGTCAATTGAAGGTTGCAAAGGGTTACATAAAAAGAATTGAACGAAACTTTTTCATGCCTAATGGGGAAGAATTAGGCAAAGGATATTATCTTGTGTGACCACAATCAATTATGGATGATCTTGATTATGAAATAAAGCTTAAGCATAGAAGTAATCAATGCAAGTATTTAGTGGATGCAATTAACAATTTTATACATTGGAAAAGCAATGACATTGAATTGATCAAAGATTGAGAAGAATGCCAATGGAAATTTTTATTCCTACTAGAACAAGTTCATACTCTGTTGTCTAATGTCTTACTATACTCCAGTTGTAGATTTTGTGAGTAACAGTTGTAATGAGATAATTTTAAGTGTTCAAGGGAATAGAGATAATGAGATAAAGTGGACATGTGTTATTGTTTGCAAGGAACCTGCCAATGTACTCCATGTGAAAGGTAGTCCCATAGACAATTAGTTGTTGTATCTTTTCATCTATTTGGTCTTCCCCAAGACACATAGTACACTTGCAACAACACCCAAATATATCTAAGGGCATTCTGCTTGGCCCTCTTACGGTCATATTAAGCATGTGGATATACAAAAGTATTGATAATAGGCTACTTGAGTTCAAGCTTGCTCAAGGACAATGTACATCAGAATGAACTCGGAGGAACCAACAGGAGGATGGGCTAGGTGAAACGATTCCAAATAAGACCCATGTGTCGGATTTCCATTTGTGCATATGTAATTATAAACAACAACTCAACTTACAGGCTTAGGCCAAGCTTGTAGATATACGTTATTAAACTGTCTTAAGTATGAAAATAAATTTTAACATAATAATGACAATTACAATTACAAGAACTTTAGGAGTTAGTTCCATAAATTTATGAAGTTTGATATTTAGCTACAAGCTATGTTTCCAAGTATATCTTGCATGCCTTCGAGCATTAGAGGTTAGAGAGAGATCTGTCAAGATTCAAAGAATTGACAGATCCTCTAATATAGGCAGAAAAAGTGATTTCTTTGTTCTGCGACTAGTATGCAATAAATCCGTGATAAGCAATGTTTTCATTGATGACACCACATTAATGACAAAGGTGAATGGCAATGGAAATGGACAAGACATGGAATACGACAAAGAATAAGGACATAGCATGGTAAAGGACAAAGTATGACAATCATGGACAAGCATGGCAAGAAAGATGGAGGACAAAGACATGGCAAAGTTGACATGGAGGATTGGTGAAAAAGAATTCACTTTTGGAAAAGCCCAAGCAATGTCTAATTGTGATAATTCTACAAGTAGTGGTATATCTCCCTCTTGCAAAAGCCATGTCTGATACAAATAACTATCTTCATAGAGATGCAAAAGAGGTTTTGTCGAAAACTCTTTATCCTTATGAGATCCAATCTCTATTATATCCACCATGACTATTTTCGTATCACTATACTAGCATATCACTCTTGCATCCAACATACTAGCAAGGTTGCTCAACAAAACTATTTTCGTATCCACCATAGCATACGAAGGATTGCATGTGCCCTAATATCCCTATACTTGTTATGATGAAGGGATGATAGAGTATATATAATTCTCGCAACATTCATTTTCTCTTGAGAGGATCCACGCTGGTGGAATTACACATGTCGCACCTATTGACACCTTGTTGCATCTATGAGGGATAGGATCAAGATGGAAGAAGTTGAAATATGCTTGGCTATTGAATTTATTTTCTTCAATACTTATATCAGAGGATTTATTTCTTTGTCTTGTGCAATTTCAACCTTTTTATCATCACACAAAGATAGATTAAAAAGGGCAGTGACTGCAACTATAACCTTTTCAGCATTATCATGGTTTACGGAAAAAAAATGGATCTGTAAAAGGTTGCAATACTGATTACCTTGCAATCAACGCTAATAGTTTCATGTCCAGTACATACTCCTAGTGAACATGGCCCTTCTATAACTAGTTGTAACAAAACAAGCATAGTTCAGTTAGTTCATTTACATGAAATGAAAGGTCGAAGTTTTTCCTAAAATCACTATAAAATATCAAATTATGAGATTTAGTAAGTTTCCAAGGAAAAAATTATACACTTCTTTTGAACAAGTTCAAATTCACACAAACAAAAAAAGACATATTTGGGAAAATCATTAGATTTGTAATATCATACTTTAGAGTCTAGATAAAGAAAATGCATATTTCCACTATTGTGAATTGAATAAACCTGAAATCCTACCGAAACAATTACATTTTTTTAAAATCCTCTGGTATATGTTCAAGTAACAACACAATGGAAATCCATGAGAAAACCTACCCTTTGGGGAACTGATAAAATACACCACAAGATGATATTCCATAGTAGGGTGTTACTCAACCTATATTTGTACTAGGGTGGGTGAATTTAATTTCAAAATATTGGGCGAAAATTTGCAAGATGTTCATAAAAGCATCAGAAGATTGAATGTTCAACTAATTAAAGTTTGGAACAAATAGCTTGTATGCCTCTTCCAACAATAAATAGATGGTTTCACTTAGAAAAGTACATAAATTTATAATGGTGTGTAGGCATGGAATTAGGTATATTTATGAAAAGCGTGAATGTTTTGCGTGTGGGAGAAAATGGCTTCAATTTTACTGTGAATTTAAAACTATTTTTTGGATTGGAACTCTACAATGTGGTATATAACACAACTTGAATGTATGGATAGTAGAGGATAGTGAATTCTAATAGCATCCTATAGGATGGTTTCGCTTAATAACCCCCAACAACATCTAGCTAGGTGCAATTGTTTATTTGAACAATTTTCCGTTTCAGAAGAACACATATATACTTGCTTCAAATTTTTGAGATTATCACTCGAAAAAAGAAAAGAAGATCATGGGTTTGTAAAAATATTTAATATTCAATAAAAATCTTAAAACCTTTCTTATAATACATAATAACTAAGACAAAGAGTAACATTCTAAAGCTACAAATTTTACTATCCATCTAAAAAGGTTCCCAATCCTGACATATAAAATATTGGGATGAGTTTCGAAAAAAATAAGTGTATATATGTTGAAGAATGAAATTGAACTTATTATTTGGGGGATTAATCCATCCCCATTGATAAAGGCAATAACGTTTCAAAGCAAGGATCCAAATTAAAATATCATGAATTTCTCCCCATGTTAAATTGGGTTATTGTACCTTGATAATATGGAGTTCGGGTTCAAAGCTTCTTACATGTCAATAAAAAGGGATTACTTATCAAAATGAAAAACAAAAAATGAAGTTACTCTAGACCAAGTTAAGGTTTCAAGATCCAAAATATCAACTTCTCTTAAGTAATTGTATCCACAATATCCACCTTATACCAAAAGCATGTTTTCAATAGCAATTGTAGTGTGGCTATCTTTGGGAGAAAGAATATCCCATTCACATCAAGGGAAATCCATTTCATTAGCTTTAGGTCTAGAATATGAACATCAATCAAGTAATTTCCTCCCCTTTTCTACACTACCTTCAAATAAACCAATTTACTATCACCAACAAGAGTTGCAATATGTCTCTCTCATGGGGATGGTGGAGTTCCTCGAATGCAAGCCTGCCTCCATTCCTTGGTATACAAGTCTAAAATGTGCAGATCATTTATCTTATTACACTATCATATTGTGGTCGAAGTGAATGGAACTATGGATGTATATTGTACCTAGCTCTTGCCTAGTTGTTACTAATAGGATACACACCATCATTCTCAAATCAAGTGTTCGAAAATCATTGAAATGCAATCCTCCACAACACCCCTATAATCCCCACAACTAGATGGTCATCTTTAAAAACCAATAATAATATCTAAAATTTATAAAGAAATTTAACACCCAAATATGAAAACATCAAACTTGCATGCACACATTTGTAATTTTTATCCCAATGAGTACACCTTCAAAACCAAGCTAAAAAAATGGAAAACTTATCATGAAGATACCCACATCCCACATATGAAATCCTATATGCATCAAAATATCTCTTGGTATTATCCATTTACAAATCAATGTTGGTCTAAAAACACTAAACAAGACAGTCATTGGATCCCATGGGAAAGCAACTAAAAGCAATCATGATATCCACAAACATGTATAGATTCTGCCTAAAACATGATTCGATGAACTAAATCATCAAAACACAATGTGGGTTACTGATTTTTTCTATTGTTACCTATGTTTAAACCAAGCCATATTCATGGCAATACAGATGCAGTGATGAACCCTATCATGCCTTCGAAAAAATGTGAAATGAAACCAAATGAGGGTTCCAAAAACCCATAAAATCTGAGATCAATGAAAGCTATGGATCTCTAGGTGGTGGTGGATATTAGTGCATTAGCATTGAATGGCCACTGATGTCTACTTGGAAACCTATTAGAAGAGTCCCTCGAGCTTATATTTATTAAATACTTCATTAGTGCTAGCCAATGAAAACACAAAAAAAAATTATTTAAATAATGGAAAAAATCCAAAATTTTATTTCTAATGTCGAACATTGGGTACATGCCTTATGAGAAATCTTGAATAGACATATAATTGTGTCCCTACAATCTCTATATTTCCCATAGGGACATAATAATATCAGAGATAAATACATGGAATACAATAGGGTATGGAACCATGGTGTGGATACATCCCTAAACACCAAAGAGAACCAAACTAACATGAAAGGTAGTCAAAATACACAAAAAAAATTCCTAGATGTGAAAACACTTCTAGAGATGGCTACAGGATAGTCCACACGATAGTGGATATGGCTATGAATTAAAGACATTGCACAGTTGCCCAGGTGGCAAGAGGAAGATGCAACACATTGATCAAAAGGATAATCATACTAATTGTCTGCCAATCATATCAAAATTTGAAGCCAAAAGGGGATGGAACCTTCCCCATGCTATTGTTTAGTTCCAAACTTGGGAGGTTGGAATCCAAGTTCCCAAAAGAAGGATTTGAATGCCTAGTCTCTTCAATATGTAGTTTTCTTATCCAGTTTGGTTCACTGTAATAGTTTGTTGGTTCATTAGTGAGGTGGACTCACAGTTAAATCACAGGTTCCCTTCTCATGTTGGTATTCCCTACTTGTATGCCATTACTTTCAAAGGCATAAGGATAAGTACAAGACCTAGACCAGGAACCTCAATAGAAGGAAGTCCACTCTCTTGTGCATCCATGTTACTTAAGAACTTTAGGAGTTAGAAGTTAGTTCCATAAATGTAGGAGTTAGTTCCATGTTACTTGCAATGAGATAATTTTATGTGTTCAAGGGAATAGAGATAATGAGACAAAGTGGACATGTGGTATTGTTTCCAAGGAACTTATCAATGCACTCCAAGTGAAAGGTAGGCCCGTAGACAATTAGTTGTTGTAGTTTTTCATGTATTTGGTCATCCCCAAGACACATAACACACCTGCAACATCACCCAAATAGATCTATGGGAATTCTTTTTATCCCTCTTGCGGGCATATTAAGCATGTGGATATACAAAAGTATTGACAATAGGCTGCTTAAGTTCAAGCTTGCTCAAGGACAATCTACATCAGAATGAACTCAAAGCAACCGATAGGAGGATGAGCTAGGTGACACGATTCCAAATAAGACCCATATGTCCGATTTCCATTTGTGCATATGTAATTATAAACAACAATTCAACTTACAGGCTTAGGCCAAGCCTGTAGATATATGTTATTAAACTGTCTTAAGTATGAAAATAAATTTTAACATAATAATGACAATTACAATTACAAGAACTTTAGGAGTTAGTCCCATAAATGTAGGAAGTTTGTTATTTAGGTACAAGTTATGTTTCGAAGTATATCTTGCATGCCTTCAAGCATTAGAGGTTAGAGAAAGATCTGTTCTGCGACCAGTATGCAATAAATATGTGATAAGCAAGGTTGTCATTGATGACACCACATTAATGACAAAGGTGAATGGCAATGGCAAAGGACAAGACATGGCAGAGGAAAAAGAACAAGGACATAGCATGGTAAAGAAAAAAGTATGAAAAGCGTGGACAAGCATGGCAAGCAAGATGGAGGACAAAGTATGAAAATCATTGACAAGCATGGCAAGCAAGCTGGAGAACAAGACACGAAAAAGGTGACATGGAGGATTGATGACAAAGACTTGACTAGACAATGAAGGAAAAGACAAATAATCAAAGAACATGACATGGCAAAGGTCAAACAAGCATGAAGTTAATGACTTGGCAAATGACAAATTTTGAGGACTTGGAAAGCATGAAGTTGATGATGATAAGAAATCATGACTAAGTACACTTTGCAGGCATCACAGTGAGCATTTGTTAAGGGCCCTGTGGGAATTTCAAAGTGCCCCTACGGCCATATTTAAGAGCAACATGTGGGCAGAATTTCAGGGCATTCAAGAGACCTTGCGGGAATTCTTAAAGCCCCCTTGCGGGCATTTCAAAGTTACCATGCGGGCATATTTTGAGGGCTATGCGGGCACATCCTGGAGTTGTGGGCATTTTTGAAATAAACCTCTACAGGCATTTATGAAAGCAAGTTGTGGGCATTTCTAATGGTTCCTTTGCGGGCATTGTACAAGGCCTTTGTGGGAATTTGAAGCCCCTTGCAGGCATTGTATAAATCCTCTGCGGTCATTTGAAGCCACTTGCATTTAAGGTATCTCAAAGACCTTAGTTACACCTTGAGTTCATTGTTGGAGGATGGACTCAAAGGTATATGGTGGTCACTGAGAAACAGGTCCTAGGATCGGATTGCTAACATTAACAGAAGGAAAATAGGCAGGGATGAATTGTTTAAAGTATGAAGTAATACAATTTGGACCTATGTGACTCAGGGAAGATGCATGTTGATAAGGGGAGCCTGAAATGCTTAAAACAATTGCAGAAGTATACTTTACAGAGAATATTACTCAACCTTATTTGAAAAGGAGTTTGATGATGGTGCTATGATTGACAGGGGGAGTATGGATAACAAATTAAGTGAATCAACAAGTTGATGTTTGGAAAATTGACACAGGATTACCTTTTATGAATTTACTAGATGTTTGTTGTAAATGACTTCCTCCAGCCTTGGATATGATTGACATAAATATCTTCACCTGTTGTTGGTATCTAATTGTATGACTTAGTTTGTTGTATCAATCATCGAGAAAACACCTTTTAAATGTCCTAAGGAGAACATCTATCTCAGAACTAAGGAAAAGGAAAGAATAACCTACAGCTGATGAAAGTAAGAAGTCTAGAGAGTTATTTGAAAAGCAGGATAATCTCTATAGGAACTCTACAAACCTAAGAGCATAATTGAAGAATTTTCTGAAGCATTTTTTTGGAACAATAATTTATGAATGCATTTGAGAACTGTTCAAAGGCATATTTGAAGGCTTTGAAGCTATTTGGAAATGTTCTAGTAATGCCATAAACATTGAAGAATTAGAATGTGGATATAAAAAAGTATTGATGATAGCGAGACTAAGTTCAAGCTTGCTCAAGGACAATCTACATCAAAATGAACTCGGAGCAACCAACAGGACGATGGGCTAGGTGACACGATTCCAAATAAGACACATGTGTCCGATTTCCATTTGTGCATATGTAATTATAAACAACAGCTCAACTTACAAGCTTAGGCCAAGCCTGTAGATATACGTTATTAAACTGTCTTAAGTATGAAAATAAATTTTAACATAATAATGACAATTACAATTACAATTACAAGAACTTTAGGAGTTAGCTAGAAGTTATGTTTCCGATTATATCTTGCATGTGTGCGAGCATTAGAGGTGTGAGAGAGAGAGGCTATAAAAATGATGGTTAGGAGGTTGGAATCTTTATGGGTTCTACTTTCTTAGAAGGAGAATATGAAACACATATATGTGTGTGAACAATCAGGAATCATGTTGAACTTGCGCAAATATGTTAATAAACAAAATAATCATAGTAAACATAATAGATTCTAAATGTGATTACAAAGTTACAATGAACATTTCTATAGCATAATAAGCATATATGTGTGTTCGTTAACATTTATATAGCATAAGAAGCATAATATATTTAAAAGTGATAAAAAAAGTTACAATGAGCCTTGATATTTGATGTCAAAAGAAAGTTAAGTAACGATACAAGAGGTTAAAGGACATTTCAAAGGACACAAAAATGGTCAAAATAGGGGTTAAAACATAGACAATTCAAGCACCAAACATCTTCCTAGAAGAAAGTTTCTTGCATGTCCCTATGAAACTTATTCCACCCATAGAAAACTATGATGTAGCTTGGTCCAATTGTAAGATTGGTGACTTACTTCATTTCTTTTCCGAAATCCTAAATGATGATCCACTTCCATCCATGAAGAGTTCTCTGTAAAATCATACCACTGCCCAATAACACCGTACCCATTTTTGTTGCACCAGAGCAAAAGAAAATGCAACCTTAACCCAAGCCATTGAGTACCATTTCTTTGTGGATAATTCACATACAAACTTGTTCTTGAAAAGGAAACCTGGAAAAATGGGTATCTCATGGGGTCCCTTTGTTTGAGTATTGGAGGAAGCAAATTCAAGCGGGGCTTTGAGGCCTGCAAAGAGGCCAAATCCCCACAAGATCTAATTTCTTCAAAACCATTTAACGCTGATCTCTGATTCATTCTAAATTGTTTCACCCTCATAGGATCCCTAAGCAATTCACTGTGACTAGAAAAGGATACATCAGGATCTGGATGCTCTCCTCTGATGTGAAGTTCGGATTGGAATTCCAACTTATAAAATAATTTCATCCCAATTTCCCACTTAATTTGATTATGAATAAAAGATAAAAAGGATCATAACTGAATATCTCCTACTACAGGATTGGGATTCCATTCCAATTCATGTTCTAGAAAGAATTTAAACTGATAAAGTTCACACAAAAAATCATTTTCCCTTGTAGATGAGTCATTATAAATATCCACAAATTCATCAACATTTCCTATCATGAACCTTTTGTTGTTATTCAATCTCATCATCTGAAGGACTACCCATTGTTCATGTAGGTACATTGAATAAATTCTCTCAAGACTTCTACAAGAAATGGCTTGCTCAGGAAATTGAGACATTTGCCTCTTTTCTTCTTCTTTAATCATCAATTGCTACTGTAAAGACTAAATCTTTGACTTCCACTTTTGTTCTTGAACCAAGTAAGCAAAAAACCAAGTTTCCTGCATACGTTGCACTTCAAATTTATATCGTTGTTGATAAATTAGGCCCAAGTCATATAATTCATCATTTCTTCTAGTCCATTTAACAGTATTTACTTTAGTTGATGCTAAAGCTAGGATATTAGTCCAGACATCATCAAGAATTTGATTAAAAAACTCATAGAGAACTTCTGTTACTTTTTCTTGATCTTCATAACTTTTTGAGGAAGAAGGAAGAATGTTTTCTGCAGCTGTTGTAGCCAATAATTCCAAACTTGTATTATCCTCAGCCAGTGGTATTGATTCCTTTAGTACTGATTTATCTCTAAGCAATTTATTTTGTTTCCTTGACCTTTTGTTTTGCAAACTCCATCATTATTCCTGACTTCTCAAAATTTTCAATCTTTTCTTAAGAACATCATTCTTTCTCTGTAATTGTCTACTCCTCTATTTTAGCTTTTCATTTTCATTTTTAACATATCTATCCAAAACATGAAATTCACGAACTTGCTTCTTAAGTTTCTTAATCCTCTTCTGTAACTTACTTGAAATTAAACCAGGAGAATCAAGCCTTACCACTTGATTAGATTCACCTTCTTCCCTCTGAGCTTGGTCTTGAAACTGAGTAACGTCCAATTCTGGCTGGGATGTTGACTCTAAATTCTGTCTCTGTGTATACCGATTTCTTGGATGTTTGGGTATTGTCGATAAAAATTCTTTAGATATTCTAACTTTTTCAATACCTTTTTCAGAAATTCCTTCTAACCTTGCAGATCTTCTTCTCACTATACCTGAAATTTTATTATCCTCTTCATCATCTCTATGCCTCTTTGGAGATGGTTGGGATTGAATTGGTTAAAAAAATGTTGGTGTTGGATCAAATTCTGTTTGAACTGCTTGAGGGGGCGATACAGAATCTTGAGGATCATCATTAACCTACTCTTGAAACCCTTTTTCCACTAAAATTTGTTCTCACATTAGGTTTCTCTTTTCTAATTCCTCCACGATTATCAACTTAATTAATCCATGATGATACAAGCTATTACTGAGTCACTAATCAAGTCACTTTTGGGAAGCTAGATCCATTTTAGATAGGCTCTTCAAGAAAAAGTATGGAATGTTCATCAATTCTTCTCCTTTAATGTGAAGGAGAAGCTGAATATGATAAAGAAAGACAAGGATATATCGTCCTTCACAAGTCAAATATTTCTACAAAAATAAAAGGACATTAACCCATTCAACAGTGAAATAGTTGCATTCAACTCCCTTCTTCCAATGAATACTAGAATTAGACACTTTCACAAACTGTTTCCAAGAATTAGGGTTTTTCAAACGACCATCTTTAAACCATCTTTCCCCTGTTTGTGGTAAGCCTACAGCGAGAGCAATGGATGTTTCTAAAACTAGAAGAAGAAACCCCCGAATGTTAGAACAAGCTCCATCAAAATTGAGAGCAAATTCCTTGGTCACATCTTCATTGTGCCCTATGAATTTACTAAAAAACACATACAATCCAATTTGTTGAAAAATCCTCTTACTAGAGGGATCTTCATCCAACAGTGCAATGGAATATGGCTCCTCCCTACATGCAACAACCATGCCAACTAAAAATTTCTTTGTTGAAAGGAAGTTAGGTGATCAAACTAGTAACCTTTAACCCAAATTGGTATTTTCATGCAGACTTATGCATAACAAAGAAAGCCAACTTTCAAATCAGGTATAAATATAATTGTTCAAACATGGGACAAAATGCTAGAGCTAATTACGACAATTGATGGGGTCAAATCAACATATACCCATTCCTCCAAAAAACAATCAGTTAACGGTCATTCCATTTATGGAAATTATTTGAACAGAAAGACTTGGTCTGACATGTCACGATATATAATAAGCCACAAAATGACCTTGAAAAGCTAATTGAAATGTATACAAATCATTCTTATATGTTAGAATTTATACACAGTATTAGGAAAAATATATTGAATTTAACCTTACTGGAAAAATACTTGTCCAGATTCAGAGAAGACTTTGAATAGCATACCACATACACAGGGGATAAAACCGAGATCCTATCCTTGAAATCATGAAAATACAAATCCTCCATGTATTTTAAAGATATAACTTTGTTGGAAGAAATCATTATATCTACAACTTGAAAAGAAAAATTCCAAATAGAACTGAAAGTTTGCTTGTACTAGGAGGGATGAACCCAAGATAGTATCAAGGTTCTGTTCATTTTCAGGATTCCCTTCCCCATACATGAGACATTCCATTTTACCAACAATTTGTTCATCTTCAGGATTTTACTGAAATATTTAAAAAACACAGAAATTGGAGATTCTATAAGCTTGAGCCAAGCCTGTAATTATCTACTAAAACATGTTGAACTACAAATTCTTCAACCAAACCATTCGTGATGCAATTGAAACCATTTGAATTAAGGTGTTGGAGTAGAACATGGACAAATAGACATCGCTCCATTAATTCCAATGGGTTTCAATGTTGATGTATTTGTAACTTCGGAATGTATTTCATATATGTATATTGTATTCCTATAGAGATGTTATTATTCCTCTATACGGAAGTGTCGTCATTTATATTGTAAGTGTCATAACTTATATTTGATGGGTTATTAGACCAACTTGACGGGGTCGGTCCTGTATAAGTCATGTGGGTTAAAGGGTTATTAGACCACCCTAGTGGGGTCAGCCCTGTTCGCATTATATTATGTGATTAAGTTGAGGCTGACCTATTAAGGTTATTAAGCAAGTCAAGTCATGTATAAATAGAGTGCGGGAGGCACTCTATTTGATCATTCACTTTCTCACTCAAGCACTCATTGGAGAGTGGCGCACTAGTGGATGAGGAGAAACTGTTGCTAGGAGGACTCTCTCTTGTATTTGGGTTGTATCATTGCTCTATCTATCTCTGAGGAAGTTGTAGGGTTTTTCACCTTCTTGGTTTTCCCCGGTGAAACTCTCTGTCTCGTGTGTGATTGTATTATTGTGTCCATGATTGATATACTATAGATATGCTGTACATGTTATTCTCTCAGTTAAGATCCTAGATCAGATTGAAATTTATGAAAAACTAACATTCAAAGCATCGAAGTATAATCTAACAAGATATATAAATCAATTTTGTTGATGTCGAATACCCAAAAGATCAGATTGCTTATGGATCCATTTTGGAATGGTACCTATAAATTGCTAGTGGTTTCTTATAGGTACAATCCAGGGTTTCTGCCTCTTCCAGATCTTAGTCATAAATAGGTGACATAGGAAAAAAGGTCATAACTTGGGCTAGGAAGCTCCAAATGAAATTTCATAAAACTTAGAAAGTAGGGCTGGACTGTAATTTCAAAGGTACGATTTTCAGAGGTTGAGATTGAACCAGTGACATGTGGCACTCCGTACAAGTTCACTCTTCTGTTTTATCCCATAAACAGGTCACGTTGCGACAATTGGCATAAATCTATCTCAGAGAATCCATTTGAGGTCAGACTTGTGAGGCTGGAAAGATAATAGTTCAGGCTACTACAGAAAGCATTTTTAGACCTTGTACATCTGAAATTGTGGAGTTACACCAAAAATAATCAAGTACATATTTCTATCAAAACATAATTGGATTTTGAGCACCTTCATTCATGGCTCTGGGAATTTAGGGTTTCAAAGAATGTTGGAATTTTTGTATTGGAGACCACGGCTGGATGATCCTCATCAAAATTGAAATTTAGAGACCAAGATCGAATTTTTTGGTTGGGCATAAGGTCGGGCTTGATCAAACCCTAGTTCGAGACTTTGATTGGAAAAGTGGAAAATTAGTGCTTCTGCAAAAATGGGAATTTTTGAAATTTGAGACCACGGCTGGATGCTCCTCATCAAAATCGAAATTTAGAGACCAAGATCGATTTTTTTGGTTGGGCAGAAGGCTGGGCTTGATCAAACCCTAGTTCAGGACTTTGATTGGAAAAGTGGAAAATTAGGGCTTCTGCAAAATTGGAAATTTTTGAAATCTGTGACCATAGATGGAAGCTCCTTAGAAAAATCAAAGTTCATGGCTTTGGATCAAACTATTTGGTTGTGTGAAGCTCCAGGAAAATAAAACCCTAATTCAGGGTCCTCCCGAGTGAATCCGGAAATCAAAAAGGCAATTTTGAGGGGTGAAACTTTGCAGTTTTCAAATTCCGAGTATACCATCTTGACCAACTCAGAAAGGTGCATCTTTCTATCCTTTCAAAGGTTTGAAATTCAAAGTTTGAATTTTTAGGGTTTTCCCAACAAACCCTAATCCAACTCCAGATCCACTTTCTGCAATTCAACTGGATTGGGTTAATCCTAGAAGAGAATGGATTGGTCACCTGCATAAGTGAAGAAGTTCTTGTTTAAGAGGGAGATGAGGTTAAGGCCTTACATAAGAAGATTACAAGCAATCTTGATAGGTATGACTTATCCAAGTATGTTTCGAGATTTGTTCATGATTAAGTTTATGGTATGTTTGTCTTCATTAAGGTTAGTACAATCTTGATTAACTTTGGACTTGTCGTATCACCTTAATAAACTTATGAATGCAGATATTCATTGATTAGGGTTTTGACACTTATGATTGTACTAATGCATTGTGGTGTTGTATGAGGTTTGATGTTGTCCGCTAACATGAAAGGCACATCAAGAAAGACAAATTATGTTCTAGTTCAAGAACATATGACCATGTTGACATGAAGACAAAGATTCATCCATTTTCATGGATCACATAGAAGATCTACTTACGAGGTATGTATAACTTGGTTCTATAATGATTAACCTATGAGATATGTAGGTTACTAGCACAAGTCATTAAAGAGAACAAAAAGACATTGCTAGACATAACTAGCAAATATGATTACCAGGTATGTTTTTCCTATATCAAGTTAGAATCCTACCTTGTGTTAGGATCTTATACTATTATATGGTTATAATGATTATTCATGAAGTTAGAAATGTAAGTAATGAAGGGTTTATGCATATTATGTCTCTTACCTTGATTGATGATATGACTAGCCCGAAAAGTCCTTTGGTCAAATATGAATATGCATGAGTAAGAGAAGTCTTCCCTAAAACATTGAATGCTAATTCTTATTATCTGTGTTTGAAATGATCATGATTATACATGTTTAAGATTATTGTTTTTTGATAGTATTGAGATTATACTAATGAATGTATGATTATGTATGAGATCTCGAGGGTAACGCAACGATGATACTAGTAAGCATGCATAGTGATCGAGGATGGATATAAGTTCAAGGTTAGGTAATCCAGGAAGAAAAAATCAAGAGGGAGCACACTCCAGTAGTTCCTGCAAGGAAGCAAATATTGAGAGGGAGTCCACCCTACAACCAAGCAAAGATAAGTATTTGAATTGTCATTTCTTGCATACTTGTCTGTTTAAATAATATTGTTCAATAATATATATGCTTATGTTCCTAAACTTAGATTGTGTATCATGCATACTAGAATAATTGCATTAATGAACAATATACCACTAATATGCATGTAATGGGTAAGTGGCCTATGGCACTCTACAACATTCCATTGCTACTTACTAGAATGAAACCTCTTTGCTGACATGTTGGAAGTTGTGCACACTCTTAACAATGTTCTGGTAGAGATTGGAAGGCATCTAGAAAGTTTCAGGATATGGATAAATGTTGTATTGAAGCATTGGCTAAAATAATTGCATGACTGTATGACATATTTCTTTATGTGTAAGAATTTGTTATGAAAACTATGAGATGTTTCTAATCATGTAATTTAACTTGCTTTGTAGGAAAGATTGTATACCATCACCTACAAAAGAAGGAATACAACATTTGTTCCAGCAACAAAGCTATCTATTGAAGATACTGATGTTCCCAGGATCTAGGATGAAGTAGTGGAAGAAAACCATGATCCGTCGATCATGAAGAAAGATGTTTGGGATGTGGTCCCAAGACCAGTTGGGAACTCTATTGTGACTTCCAAAGATCAAGCATCCTGTAGATGGCAGCATAGAGAAATACAAAGCGAGATTTGTAGCTGGTGGATTCTCCCAGAAAGAGGGAATAGACTATGAAGAGACTTTTAATCCTATAGCCAGGTACACTTCCATCAAATCAGTACTTGCCCTGGCGATAGTGATGAAATGGAAGATACACCAGATGGATGTCAAGAAAGCTTTCTTGAATAGGAAGTGTATGTGGAGCAGCTACTCGGTTTTGAGACACATGACAGAGGGACTCATGTGTGCAAACTGAAGAAATCCTTGTATAGCTTGAAGCAAGCTCCTAGTACTTGGTATGGTAGGATATACAACTTTCTATCTGGTTTGGGATTTACCAAGAGTAAAGCGGATTCCAACCTTTACTACAAGGTTGAGGAAGGAAATCCTGTGATACTACTATCGTATGTGGATGACCTATTTGTAACAGGTGAGGATGGGTTGATTGCTGACACCAAGAGGAAGCTTGCTGTCGAGTTCGAGATGAAGGACATGAGGATGATGCAGTATTTCCTAGGCATGGAGGTGTGGCAGAGTGTAGATGGAATCTTCCTTGGATAAGGGAAGTATGCAGTAGAGATCTTGAAGAGGTTCAGGATGATGGACTGCAAGGCCATGGAAACACCTATGGAATTGAACCTGAAGCTTTTGTGTGATGCTTCATCTGATCCGGTTGATGTCACTATGTATCATCAAATGATTGGGTCTTTGATGTACCTGACAAACACTAGACCAGATATTTGCTTTGCGGTGAACACATTGAGCCAATTCCTGATGGATCCCAAAGGTGTTCACCTAGTTGCTGTAAAGCATATTCTGAGGTACTTGAAGGGTACAATTGATTATGGGCTCAAGTATGATGCGAATCAAAAGTTTAACCTGTAGGGTTATGTTGATTCAGACTGGGCAGGCAGTGCTGCAAATAGGAAGAGCATATTTGGGTGTTGCTTCAGTATGGGATGAGGTGTGATCTCTTGGTTTAGCAGGAAGAAGTCCTGTGCAACACTGAGTACAGTCGAAGCAAAGTATGTTGCAGCTTGTTCGGCTAGTTGTGAGGCAGTATGGCTCTGGAAGCTATTGTCTGAGTTATTTGATCTCCCATTGGAGGCTACTAGTATCTTTTGTGACAACCAAAGTTTGGTGAAGTTGTCTAAGAACCCGGTGTTCCGTGACAAGTCGAAGCACATTGAGATCAAATACCACTATATGGTGTAGAGAGGAGCAGTGAAGCTCCTGTATGTTGTGATGAATGAACAGGTTGTAGATGTGTTGATGAAACCACTAGCCAGAGTGAAGTTTGAGTGCTTCAGAGAGAGGCTTGGTGTTCTTAATATTGATGACACTTCAAGGAAGAAGTGATGGACACATTTGCAAGATCCATTCCAAGCATGATGAGATGAGGATCCTTCCCATGGCTGTGGATGTAAGTTCTGGATGATGAGCATCAGGACGATGCTCCAGTTACTATTTTGTATATGCATCATGTTGGATGTTTTGATCAATTTGATCATGTATTTGTATATGCATCATGTTGGATGCTTGATATGATAAGTTGGATCATACATTTGTATACACATCATGTTGGATGCTTGATATGATTAGGTGGATCATGTATTTATGTATGTATCAAGTGGATACATTGTATGATCAGGTGATCATGAATTTATGTATGTATCAGGTGGATGCATTGTATGATCAGGTGGATCATGTACTTATGTATGTATCAAGTGGATGCATTATATGATCAGGTGGATCATGTACTCATGTATGTATCAGGTGGATGCATTATATGATCAGGTGGATAATGTATGATGATATGTATTAGGTAGATACTTTCTATGCATGAGATGGATATATTGTTTGATCAGGATGATCACAGATGACGAGCTTCAAGATGTTGCTCCAGATGATATGCATCAGGATGATGCTATGATGATGATCAGGTTGATCATGTGATGATGTACATTAGGATGATGTATGGTGAGTATCAGGTTGATACTCTGTGCCCGTGGACAGGTTGTGCAGGTAGCATAGAAAACATCCTTTAAAATCTGGACAGGTAGAGAGGCATGCTCGTAACATCCTGGGATGCTCTATCGAGATCCAGATAGGTAGATCAGTGTGCTTGTAACATCCTGGGATGCTTTGAGTAGGTTTTGCTATGGTTTCGCATATAAAATATCCTTTAAAATCTAGACAGATAGAGTGGTGTGCTCGTAACAGCCTGGATGCTCTATCGAGATCTGGATAGGTAGAGCGATGTGCTCGTAACATCCTGGGATGCTATGAGTAGGTTTTGTGAAAGTTCACATAGAAAAGATCCTTTAAAATCTAGACAGTTAGAGTGGTCTGCTCGTAACAACCTGGAATGCTCTATCAAGATCTAGACAGGTAGAGCGGTGTGCTCGTAACATTCTGGGATGCTCTGAGTAGGTTTTGTGAAGGTCAGCATGTAAAAGAACCTATAGTCTATGCTAGGTTTTGTTGACGCACGTAATCAGTCCTAGGTTCCACAATATGGCCACTGATAATGAAGACCTACAGGTGGTGGGCCTACATCCAACATGAAAAAGGGCTGGCTCTATAGAAATTCCTATGACGAGTAGATCAGAGATTGATTGAGATAGCAGTAGCTGTGACGATGATGATGATTCAATGACGATGATCCAGTGATGATGATCCAGAGAAGAAGACTTGTGCTAGCAGATCTGTGTCAAGAAATACCTTCCTAGTTAAGAGGGAGTGTTAATGTATTTGTAACTTTGGAATGTATTTCATATATGTATATTGTATTCCTATAGAGATGTTATTATTCCTCTATACGGAAGTGTCATCATTTATATTGTATGTGTCGTAACTTATACTTGATGAGTTATTAGACCACCTTGATGGGGTCGGCCTTGTATAAGTCATCTGGGTTAAAGGGTTATTAGACCACCCTAGTGGGGTCGGCCCTGTCAACATTATATTATGTGATTAAGTTGAGGCCGACCTAGTAAGGTTATTAGGAAACTCAAGTCATGTATAAATAGAGTGTAGGAGGCACTCTATTTGATCATTTGCTTTCTCACTCACACACTCATTGGAGAGTGGCGCACTAGTGGAGGAGGAGAAGTTGTTGCTAGGAGGACTATCTCTTGTACTTGGGTTGTATCATTGCTCTATATATCTCTGAGGAAGTTGCAGGGTTTTTCACCTTCTTGGTTTTCCTCGGTGAAACTCTATGTCTCTTGTGTGCTTGTATTATTGTGTCCATGATTGATATACTCTAGATATGTTGTACATGTTATTCTCTCAGTTAAGATCCTAGATCAAATTGAAATTTCTGAAAATCTAACATTCAAAGCATCGAAGTATAATCTAACAGGATATATAAATCAATTTTGTTGATGTCGAATACCCAAAAGATCATATTGCTTATGGATCCATTTTGGAATGGTACCTATAAATTTCTAGTGGTTTCTTATGGAAAACCACTAGAGATTGCTTATAGATCGTATGAGTGGGTATTGTGACTAGTATGACCTTGGAAACATATTAGTTACAAAGAATCCATAACAATACTAGCTGTCTTAAACCATTATCTTTTGTCAAAAAATATAGCAACGGTCACATAGTGTCGTCAAAACCAATTATAATGATAATTGGTGACAAACATTTTCTACACTCATCAAAAGTAAAGTAAGCAAGTATTAGTGAGGGATAATAAAATATTGTCACCAAAAGTGTCACCAAAGAGAGAATCAATAATGGGCCTTTAACAAACCTCACTAAAAGTGTCACTGGAAAGGGATTTGGTGACGAACCTTAAAGGAAAATATCAAAATGCACCTATAACGACGATGTTTTAAGGACCGTCATCATATGTGACATTTGTGAAAACCCTTAAAGGTTCGTCACATGTAGGACCCTCACCAATGACCTTTTTTCTTTTAGTGAGGACATCACTTACTCATAGTGAAGAAGCATATAATGAAGGAAAACATAAATTTCCGTCCTTGCTAGCTCGTTTCCTGGACACTCTCAGCTTCCTCCTCCAAATGGGATTAATGATCATGCCTTGGGAACAAAATTATGATGACATTTGGAAGGAACAAAATTTTCAAACATTAGTGTGGGAAATTGACATATGCCCACTCCAATTTTTTTCAAGCAAAAAGGACTGAAATTATAAAAAACACACAAATCGCAAAGGCCCGGTCAAATTTACATTTCATCTTTCTGGTTCAAACTTCATTGGATCATGATAAACAAGAGGGTCGAGGTGTACAATTCTCTTCCATACTTGTCATCCAACCCTTTTGAATTGTAAAACCTAGAGTAAGAGTAATCCACTGTAAGAATTTGCAAGTTGGAAAACATATGACCCAATCTAATATCATTTAGGGCCTTATTTTCTAAGGGTGGAGAAAGGCTAAGTGGCATACCGCTAAATTGAACATGATCTATAGCCTCTCTAAAAACCATGGGTGAATTGTTCACTAACTAGATGCTTTCGTCAGTGATCTACATAAAATACCACTCAAATGATTCCTTCATTAAAATTTAAAAAAAATGCTTGGTTTTAGTCACTGCTTTAGTCCAAATATCCATTCAATGATAACGCATTTTGAAGGACTCTTACCTTATGAAGTTAATGCATTTCTCGAAGCTATCAGCACTTCATGTGACTTTGTCTCTCTATCCTTTTCTTCACAATATTCTCCCGCTGAGCCTGCAAATCATCTTAGTTATTGGATTTACCACTACAAAGGATTTCAACCTAAGAATAATATACAAGAATTTGGCTACTGCTCACCCTTGATTTTTCATAGATTTTAGGATGTTTTAGTAGAAAAATAATGGTCCACATGTTCATATGCGCTAAGGACTCATGCCAAACATTTGGATACATAACAAATAAGTCAATAATATCCTCATTTGTTAAGAACCAACCAGTTTAATCTTTCACCTTGTGTAGTGAAACTAACATGTCCCCATTTTCATCTTAATTTTTCTCTTCCTTTGACCTTATTTTATATATTACTAAATGAAGAATTGCTACCAAGTTTATCTATGCCTACTTGACCATCAAAACAAACATTTTCCACTGATATTTTAAAAATGGATCAAATATCCAACTCTTTTTCTTGAGATTGCATCTTTCCCAATAATAAATCTGATTTAGAAATACACTAAAATGACATATGATGGTCCCACTATCATTAAAAACCAAGTTTTTCCCAATATGGCTAAATGTTCAACTTGTTATTTTCAAAGACTCAGTATTTATCATCACAGCTACGCAAGAATCGTTTCTCTATATTTTACATGACACTATATTTGAAACTACTAGTTTAGAAACTAAACAAAGGAAGAAAGGATGTGAGGGCATGCCACTCGCTAGCGTCTTCTTGCTTCCTGATGATCACAACCAGCAATCAAGGGAGATGTCATGACATTACAATATAGTTCCTAGTGTCTAATATTTTCCTCAATGCCAGTTGCAGTGTCTTCCTACTTCCCAAAGAGCACAACCCAGCAATTGAGAGGTGTGGGGACGTTGCAAACTTACAAGTGTTATTGTAAACCCATGCAACTCAGACACTGGTGGAATCATGCTTTCCCTTAGGTTTGCGGAGGACTTTGTGTCGTTCTATACCTGAAATGGGTTTGTTGTTCTGCACCCAAAACGAGTTTGTTATTCATTTAATTAAAATACATGATTTGATGGAGGAATTGTTGCATTTCCAGTTTCCAAATTTAGGCCAACTAAAGCCGATTTCCAGCTACTAAATTGTGATATGGCCCTCAAATTTTGTCATTTCCATTCCAAAGAAAAAATATATCATAATTTTTTATCACCAAGAGTCTAAAAGACCTAAGTCGGTGGCTAAAGGAGAGTGAAATGGTAGCTGAGAAGACTCGAAAGAATGGCACGAAGGAAGGTGAGGTATCTAACAAGCTGAAATAGATGATGGAGAAGTTGGACCGAGTAGGTGAAGGAATTGAGACTTATATTTCAAAGACAGTTTCTCACCTGTCATTCATTCACACAATTTGAATTACCAAAGAATCGACTACCAAATCCCATAAAGTAAGTTATTTCAATATCTCTACATCATTAAAGTTTCTGAGGTAATAATCAATTTTGATTCACCTAGTTCTTGTTTAGAAGCACCTCTTTCCAATAGTGCACAGAGCGATCCAAGATACAAAGGTTTGATGAAGTACAACGTTCTTTTTCCACACAGAGAGATTTGTAATGAAGGGTATGCGCTCTGTTTTGCTTGTCCCATAAGCCACCCTACCTGATGGAAATTCAAACTCCCTCATCCCAATTCCATTGTGGACTAGCTAGGGGGAGTTTGGATGTAAAAACGTAGGTCCAACAGGAAAGTAGAACCAGAAAATCATGACTTGGGATGTAGTCGCATGTGGAAGTGCCATGTTCGCCCATAATTTTGTGTGGGAAGTTAAATCCACAGGCGAGGGTCGAGAAGGTAAGATTTAGTTTGGAAAGAGAACACAGGCTGAACCATTAAGAAAACGAGAAATAGGCCAGGGTGGTGAGGGCTTCGGCCAATCCAAAGTTTAAAGGCCGAGGAAATTTCTTGGACCAATGGATGCAAAGGTTGCAAGCTTGAAAGAGAAAATCTATGCTTCATAGAGCCTCTAATGCCCATCGCAGGAGGGGCTAAGATACGAGTGGATACTTTCAGAACATGCTTGGTGAAGCAGCTGGCCATTAAAAAAATTATGCACCTAGTCGATTCATTCAACTAACAGAATGGGGCTTACAGCCACACTGCCTATCTTTCACAAAACCAAAAATAATGATGCTGAGCCAAACCCAGTCATGGGATAAAGCCATTCAACTGCATCCTTGCAGAATATCCAAGAGTGGATTGTAGTGTGGCTGATTTCCCAAAAGTCTAGTTGTGGGACAAAGCCTTCGACCACAATGATGAGGAGATCCGAGAGCGGATTGTAGTGGGAAAGAGACAAGGGGGGGTTTAGAATTCATGCTAGAGCTGGTGAAGGATCATTTAACCATGGTTCAGTAGTCGGGACCGTCCATACCTTCCTAGGTCAGCGTTGAGGGAAGGGGCACCCGAGGGACTATGCAACAATGAAGGGGACCTTACTTAGGCTGAGAGTGGAGCTGCTGGGGGTGCTTGGGATGTTTGAAGTCAACTGGATATGCTGGTAGCTCTATGTTGATATCATTGAACTAGAAACACTCCTCCCTATATCACCACTTGCTTGATAGAGACAACTATGTGCTGGATGAATCTGAATGATTGTGAAACCAAGGCTGTGAGTGGACCTGAATAGTTCCTCCTTAGTGGATACATAGCCCCAGCTTGGAGGTGGTCTCTGATTGCTGGAATAATACAGGTTGGGCAGAGACCTATGGTTGGGTTGGAACATTGCAATCCATATCCAATTGCTTGGTGATTTCAGCTAAAAGGATAAGTGTTCTCTTTGGTTCATATCATGTTTATTCCATGTGTTTTCGTTCTGCAATGATTTAATTATTGATATGGTGAATGAATGATAGATAAGTGTGTGGTTAATATTTCATTCAGCTCTGTTTATTCGAGTATGCATATGCATCCATGTGTTTTAATGAATTTCTTCATTGATAAATGGGGCTAAGTATTGTTGAGGCTCAGAAGGTTCAGTTAGGGATTTGGGGGAGAGATATACACCCCTCTCTAGTGTTCATGTCCCCCCTGTGGATCAGATGAAGAGAAGGGCCATGACATAATGGATCAGAGCTCTTTATAGAGTGGGAAAGAGGTATGGATGAAGTTTCGGGCCACATTTTATGTTGGAAGAATGAAAGGATCAGAGTCCTCGGCTATGGTCGAGGATCATGCAGTTGGATAGGTCTTGTCGAGAGCTTTCCAACAGTACCAAGTTTTCCAAAAATGGACTTAGCATGAGGAAATTATCATGCTAAGGAGTTGGCAAATAACAAGGGTATGTGGTCAACTTCTGACTTTCCAAACCCGCAATGCGGATTGTGGATTGTGGAAGTCGGAGGCATGATTTTTCAGCATGGTCTTTGGAGTTCCAACTTCAAAATCTTGAAATTCAGATTGCAGAGTGTCAGAGGAGTAATTTTCTCCGCAGTCATAAATTTGGGGTTCTAAATTCCAACTCCCGCAAGCTGAATTGTTGAGTGTGGAAGTTGGAGGAGTGATTTTATCCAAAGACGTGAATTCGGATATCCGAATTTCGACTCCCGCAAGCCAGATTGCAAAGTGTAGATGTCAGAGGAGTGATTTTCTCTAGAGTCATGAATTGGAGTTCCTACTTTCGACTCCCGCAAGCTAGCTTGCGGAGTGAGGAAGTCAGAGGAGTAATTTTCTGGAGTTGTGATTTTGGAGTTCCGACTTCCAAATTCTGCCTTGTGAATTATGGAATTCGGAGGCGTGATTCGACGAAGCAAAGAATTGGGTTTTCTGACTTTCTGATTTCTGCATCGTAGATTGTAGAATGCGAAAGTCAGAGACATATTTCTTCAATGCCGCGTATTTTCCATTCCAACTTTCCAACTCCCGCATTGCATATTGCAGAAGTGAGAGATGTAATTCTTAAAGTGGCATGTTGGGGTGCCGAATTCTGACTTCTGACTTGGGTGATTCCACGAAGGTGGTTCACCATTTTTGGCGAATGGAAGCTAAAAAAATTGTTTTTAGAACCCTCGATCAAGATCTCTTCAAGCCCTCGATCGAGGTTTTAAAAGCTCAATCGAGGGTTTTAAAATCTCGATCGAGGGTTTTAAAATACCTCGATTGAGGGTTTTAAAAGACCTTGATCGAGGGTTTAAACAAGAGCTCGATCTAGCTTTTCAAAAGCTCAATCTAGCTTTTGAAAAGATTGCAAACGCTCAATCTAGCTTTTGAAAAGCTCACAAACGCTCGATCTAGCTTTGGAAAAGCTAGATCTAGCTTTTGAAAAACATAAAAAGGTTCATTTTAGGCCCTTGATCGAGAAAATACCTCGATCGACGTGTTGTTAAACCCTCCATTAAGGTATGTTAAATACCTCGATCGAGAAAATAGCTCGATCGAGGGCTTATAAAATAGGCCAAGAGCCCTTTTCACTGCAGAATGAAAGTTTTGTCTACCTTCCATAGAGTTAAACCATTTCATTAAATGCTCATTAATGAGCAGACTTGATACCATTGGATTCGTCAATGAATCCTCTATCCAGATACATAAAATTTACAAATTTTTATTTTCATATGTCTTTTTTTTTTAAGTTTCTACTAAAACTTGCCCTAAAAAACCTTGCCGACAACTTCGATTGAGCTCAAAGATAAATCAACAACATTCAAAATACACATCCAAAAAATTTGAAAAAATACACAAGCCCTAGATAAACGCGTCCTCTTTAAAATGGTATTTTTAGTTTTGCAAATTATGTAAAAAATCAAAATATTTCGTGCACACACACACATGTGTGTAAAATGCGACTTAAATATTCAAATGTCAGTTTCGAAAAATAATAATAAATATAACTTTTCGAGAAAAAATGAAAGAAAAATATGTAAGCTCTAGTGCATTCTGTCTAGATCATGTTCACATATTTCATTTTTTAAAATTATTACTTTAACATTAACTTATTGTGCATACACACAAACTACTTGTTAATTGCTCTTCAAATTTTTAAGTACATACATTTCATTACATGAAAATTCTACACGATATATGACATCGGTATATTTCAAAAAAAAAATCATTGGAAAGCCAACATAATTCTCTAAATTTCGTTTTTCAACCGCATGTCAAAATTCATGTGGCACGTATGAGTTTCGAGGACTTCAATTTAATACATGGGTAAAATTTATGTTTTTCACCGTCATATTTGGCCAAAAAGAGTTACCCATCTTCATGGAATCACTCACTTGCGAATCACAGATTGTAGACCAGAGACATTGCAGCTGTGAAAAAGGGAATAATTGGACATTAGTTTGGAAAAAAATTAGCAGGTTCTTCTAAGGAGCTCTCCCATCACCTCCAAAGGGAACGAAGGGGACTGGGGACGTGACAGATGGTATCAGAGCCAATGGTTGCAGAACTGGTGCGACTTGGTCCAAAGTATAAGTCTACAGGAAGGTAACCAGAATTTGAATGAGGTGCAAGCACATACAATGCACCTTGAAGGAATCCATATAGAGTTGGAATTGAACAGATTGCGGTGTTGACAAGTACAGGGAAGTTAAGAAAGGTCAACTTGAACTTGGCCAAAATTTCTAAAAGTAATTGGAACAGTAAGGCAATGATGATAAAGAAGTAAATTTGTCACCTTAAAACTATTTTTTTTCTAGCATAAGAATTGCATGCTAGGAAATTAGCAAGTGTAAATTTCATGTATGTGTATATGTCTTGAATTGCTACTTGGTGAAAAAATCATAGCTAATGATCCCTTGTGTGCTTGATAGAGATGCCATGAATTGGACCAACTATGATGTGGATTAGGAATTCCATGCTATGATGTGGAATAGGAATTCCATGATATCGTGAGGAATTGGAGAGAGAGAATTCCTCAGCTCTTATGTTGTTGTTATGACTATAAATTGATAGCTTATATATAGAAAATTATGGTATAGGAATGTTTAAAATGAAAGAGATTAGATAGATGAAATGTGTATGCATAGTAGGCATATTAAGAGATAATGCATACTGCATGTAAACTTATGTATTCTTGCATATGGTATTTCATATTGATAAAATTTGTTAATGTGCATATCGCATTTAAATTTGATTGCACACCTAACATGGATGCACATCCACTAAAGGGATTGCGGGAAAATCCTATGCTGGATGCATGTGATTCTTGCAATGTTGCACAAAGATATTGAGAAAATATTTTTGAGATTCCTTGCTTACGCTTTGCTTTGACAAATGACGAAAGTGTTGCATCTGGTGTTTCTTCATTTTATCAAGATGATATCCTACAAACCATGGTCAACATAATATATCCAAGTTCATTGGAAACCACAGAAAAAGGACCAAGATAATATAAGCATGGTTGAAGATGTTGATGATGATATTTCATATTGATAAAAGTAGTGAGGTTTTACATCTGAAATGAGCCACTTTTAACCATTATTGTGGTTAATAATAATTACTGTTGTTGGTATTAGTTGTAAGACCAAAGACAACATAAGCATGGCTAAAGGTGTTAATGATGTTGTTGCATTTGACCAACAACCTTGTCAATGAAGATTGGAGGAACAAATCCATGATCCAGAGGTTGGTGGAAGGACTGTGTAGTCCTTGGTAAGAGTCCAATTGACCAGGTATAATCAAATATGTCGATGGAATCCATGTAGGTAGTGTTTCATTTATGTTGTTTGTATAAACGTTGGAAGAGGATGGGTAAGGATCCCTTCAACCATGTTTTAATCATCATAAAATGGTATGCATGTAATACAGAGTGCATTGGGTGAATTCCCATTAATATATTATCTAAATGTTGTTGATTATGAATGCATATGTGTGGTTACATATATGTCAATATGCATTGTATGGATGCATCGTTATGGTATACACTTCGATGAAATTAGGTAATAGATGAAATGTTAGAATTATTGAAAATTCTAATATCCTTTCATGAGATGCTATGAATGTAAGGGAATGAAATGCATGAAAAAGCTAGTCATGTTTGATGGCCTACCAGAATGCTCTGTTGGGAGGACAAAGTTTCTTGAATGGATATGATTGTGTAATCATGGGAATTGGAATTTTTATTTAAATTTCATAGCTAATGTGACTGTGTCTTGCAATTTTATTGTGATAAGATGTACATAAACTAGAGGTATTTCATTGTCTTTGAGATAATAACAGCTGATAGTGTTTCAATTATTCAGTATTATAATTATGAAGATCATGTCAATGGCTGTTGTAAATGTTGCAATGCAAATATTATATGCGTAGGTATTCACAACTTGTTTGGTTGATTGAGGAACTCAGATTGCAGGAAGAATTGTCTTAGACATAGCAATGTGTGAAAGTTGCTAATAAAGGATGGAATCGACTGTGTGCAAAATCCAAACATTGTGAGAAGGATCTCATGGATTTGAAATCTAATTTTTGTATGAAACATATTTGAAATTTTATGATTTAAGTTTATGAGATTGATCTCATGGTTGCAAAATATATTTTTTGTGGGAAAACATATTTGTAAATTTCAGATTTGAGGTTTTGCTAATAATTGCTAATGGTTGTTTGGCTAATTTAGAATTGCTTCAAGAGAACATGTTGTAGGTGGATGTATAGGTTATGGAAGCAAGTGTAAAACCGTAATGGACAGAGTGATACCAATTACAAGAGCCAAACTATGAGGATGGCCTCATGGTTAAATAAATTAAATTTCCGTAGGGAACAAAATTGTAAATTCAAATTCAAATTTGATTATTGATGTTATTGATTGACTGGTTGTTTGTGAATTATATCAGGAGGACACATTGTAGGAAGACCATGTGTTATGGCCTACAAGAGCCAAATCCATTGGAAGGATCGCATGCTTCGGAAAATGGTTTTGGGTGAAACACCATTGTAAATTTTGATAATGTATCATTTGAATTGTTTGTTGGTAAACAATGCAGGTGAGATGGTGAAGTTATGCCAATAGGCCATATGTTGTTTATGAAATGAGAAAGAGATTGGGATAACAGTCCCGAGGGACTATTAAATTAGAGAAGGGATCCCCATTCCTCGTGAAAGGAAGAGAAAAAAATATACAAAACAAATAACTATTTTGTAACCCTTGATAAAAATATGCATGTCTATTTATTATAATTAATACCCAGAGCATGTTTTTATTTCAGATTGCATGAGTCTGATTATGTGTTTTTATTTCAGACTACTTGAGTGTGATTATGTGTTTTATTTCAGACTGCTTGAGTGTGATTATGGCCTACATGGATCACATAGGAAATGGGTGCACACCTTTTGGATGGCGTGTTGTGTTATGGTTGTCAATATTGACTACACCCTAAGGGAATGGACTCATTCCTGGTGTTTCAATATTAGAGAGTGATTTTTTTTTTATGAAATATGTTACAATTTGTTGGCACCCCAACAAATCTCCTTAATTTACAAAATAAAGGGCCCCCATTAAAATTTTGTAAATACTTAGTTTTCTTTCATTTTATCTTGCTGGATTTGGTAGGTTATTTCATGGCATTTTTCCTTGATGAAATCCTTTGGATTTTGTATGCTTGATATTTCACTACTTTGAGGTCTCTTGATTCTTATTTGGACACAATATGATATTTTTAGCATGGTTTACCCTTTATTGTTTCACATAAATTTTAAATTTGATCATGGAGATTGAATATATTTATTCTCTTAATGGAATTAACTATAGAGGCATTGTTTCTAAATACCTAATTATTAAAATTTTAAGATATTTTTATATGAAATAATCTTCATGATTCAACTTGAATCATAATTGAGTTATAATTATAATTGGGAAATTGAGAATAGTTTTGTATTTTTCTTGTTTTAAACTAAGCTTCAAAAAATTACTTTTTGACAAAATTATAATATTTAACTTGAAATTTATTTTATATATATAAACAAACAGAATATGAATCTATTTAAAATTTTCTAATATCCCTCCTATCATAAACAAAGTTGATGATTCCAACTCTTCATTTCATTCCTCATAAATGAATACTTTACAATGGCTACTTTAATCTTCTTTTATATAATATACTTGCATTAAATTTCATTAACACATTATTATATCAATGTAACATATTTGTGCAAAAGAGGTCAATGGAAAATGATCTTAAGTGGCATTGAAGTTAAAGTCATAGAGATCGAGGTATGAATTATATTTATCTTCTTGTGAGAAGCTATAATGCTTGACTCTTTCACATTCACACATTGAAACGTTTTAAAAGTTTTCACACCTGATTACACTAACATTTCAAAATAAATCTCGCTTCCATAAGTGATAGCTTTTTAGAATTAGACATGTGAATTACTATAAGAAGACACGTTCATAATTTTGGCGGTATTCAAAAGCAAAATATTACCTTTTAATAATATTTTGATACTTTTATCAAATCAATTTAAGGTGCACTTACACTCAATCACTATGCTCTTAAACCTGTAAATCATTGCCTGGATATGAATGGAGATGAGTGATAATTAAAATCTTTTACTTTCTATATAGTGAATATCATTTGTCTAGAATAGCCAGCGTGTGTATTTTTAGAAAAGAGTAAACATTTAAAATTTACATGTGATAGAAATATATACTACATTATTTCTTTTTCAAGGTTTACATACGATAGAGTTGTTATTTGAAAAAAAAATTGTTTACTCTATTCATTTTGGATTTACGTTTACGGAAAATTGCATTTGAGAAAGGGTTAAATATCAAAAGTTTTTCCACATGCACGCTCCACAATACCGGATCAAGCCTTCAAGGAGAATTGGCAGATGAAATTTCCAGGCGTAGACAGGCGCGCACCGGTTGGAAGAGGCGAATTTAGGGCCCCAATTTCCACCGAACCGTGAAGAATATGGAAATTCTGTTCAAAACCCACTTCCCAAATGGGGTATTTTACCTCTAATAGCGGGCCGTTTCCAGAATTTGTGAAGAAGATGGGAGATTTTCGGGCCTGTTTAGGCCGTATTTTTCCAGAAAATTTATGTTGCGTCCAGCTGTAAGAGCAATTTTCTGACATTGTTATGATGCCTTCTGTTCAAAACCCACTTCCCAAATGGGGTATTTTACCTCTAATAGCAGGCCGTTTCCAGAAATTGTGAAGGAGATGGGAGATTTTCGGGCCTGTTTAGGCCGTATTTTTCCAGAAAATTTATGTTGCGTCCAGCTGTAAGAGCAATTTTCTGAGATTGTTATGATGCCTTCTCTCTATTTAAACAGAGATAATTCGACTGAGGGGGTGGGGGGAGGTCTCTGTAGGTCAGAGAATGAATGTTTTCTTCTCTGAAACAAAACTCGTATTCTCTTGTAAATATTCATCAGAAAAATTTAGGGAGGCACTCCTGCCAGGAGAACATGTTATGAAGCTTGAGAAATTCCTTTCTTTGGTTTTATTATCTGTGTTCTGTGTGAGTAGATTATGACTGAGAAATTCGTATATTGAAGTAAAGGCTTAATGTGTGTTGCTGGTATTCTGTCGAAATTTTCCTTCAGATATTTTCAAGCATTAGTTCCATGACTGGTATCATCTTGTTACAGTTCTTAAACATAATATATATATATATATATTTCAATATTTTACCTTCTTAATTTATTTATGTACGATTATGCTGTGATATAATCTGTATGTATTTTAAGGAAAAAATTACTCGAATCACTAGTTCATTTCTCTGTCTAATACATACATGTATCAGATCTGTCTAATTTTTCTTGATAAGGTTAACTCTGTGATATCATTTTTTTTATTAAGTAATGAGTTGATATATTTGTATTTTTACAAATATTTTGATAATTAGTTAATCACTTTTATATTCAGATTTTGAAATGGTAAATGTTGATTATTCTCTGGCATTTGTGTTATTGGAGTAACAAAATAATTTCTTGTTTTATTATTCTTTTATCATAAAATATTACTGAATTAGAAAGTTACTATAATTTTGGCTTTGAGTTAAGTTATTCACTTTCAGATATTTATATTGTCAACAGATTGTCAACTTAGTTGATAAGATTTTCTTTTGGTCGAGATAATTTTAGATAGTTTAAATTGCATTTAGATTTTTGTTTTTAGCTTAAATTTCCTAGTTTAAATTTAGCAGCTGTTAAAAGGGAATATATTTAGTTAGTTGTTTATATTTTTAAATAGTTTATGATTCATAGATTCAAACAAAACCAGAATTGAGACTCTCCTTAAGGGAGAAACATATAAATTAGGTATAAATAGTTAAATTCCATTCAATAGTTATTCAATAGGAAATTTGTATAGTTTGCATATAAATAGATTAGTTTAAATTTAAAATAGGATTTAGTTCAGGATCTACTTTCTCTAAGTTAAAGTGGTTGTACTCTAAGTTTGAAAAGAGTGAAAAATTAGATGGTAGCAAGACCACAACCTGCAAGAATCAACTAAACCAAACACAACGGAAGCTGCAGTAAGCGACTTGTGTGGGTTGATTTTCCTCAGTTGGCCTCGTACAAAAAATCTGGCCAACACAATTTTATATCTGCGATACTGATCTTGTGTTGTCAGGAATTACACATGCAATTGGTGATGCATACTAAATAATCAAAGTGAGGTGGGTGCCAAGAATGGCTGGAACCCATTGATATGTCTATGGATCTATAGTAGATCCCTTGACTTGGAAATGGTTATGGTGTAGTTTCTTTCCATTAGCTTATTGACCCAGATGAAAGTGGTGGCTGGGAAATGGAGAGGGAAAATAAGGTATGGGACTGGTTTGGAACCATAAATGCTTGTTAAATCTATTCCATGCATTTGTTGAGCTGCAGTGAATGTTGTGGAGTAACATACATTATAGTCAAACATCCGTTAAATTTTTGATAAACCTGGTCAACTTACTGCCTTGACATTGGTTATTTGAATGTTGTGGATCAGCCTGCGTGTAAGCCAAACATTCGTTATTGTATCCACATGTGATCCAATGCTTGTAAAGAAGTGAAGGAGCCTATAGAATAATGTAAAGACGTCCAATACATATAAGTATTTGGTTTATCTTGAGGCTCCTTGCTCATTTAAAATGATTATACATGTGTATATGATTTGGCTATGATTTTTTTTTAACTCTTTTTAGAGATAAATCCTATGAAAATGAACTTGACATGTGAATTGACTCAATGTTTTAGTGTAGATATTGTTGGAAGAAAGAACCTTGAAGGAATCCTAAGGAGGTTTTCAACAAGAACACTCGTCTTCATTTTATCCGCATGAGAATGGGAAAGTCGAAGCGGTCAATAAAACTTTGAAAAATATTATTCAACTTCCTGTTAATGCCAGTAGATCAAACTAGCACATCATGTTGTATCCAAATATTTGGGTGTATCGATCCAATGTGAAGACTTCTATTTGTATTTTACCTTTTCAACTCATTCACGGTTTGGAGGTAGTCATACCGGTTGAATTCGAGATTCCATCTTTGAAGTTGGCTATCTAGGTACTTCCCGAAACTTCTGCTTTGGAAGAGCATTTGCATCATTTAGATCATTTAAATGAGTAGCACTGTGATGTGCTCGTTGTGAATGAAGCTCATAAGATCTAAGTAAAACATCAGTATGATAAATCTGTAAAACCATTGGTTTTCTCAGAAGTATACCTTATTTTGGTCTACGACCAGGACAAGGATCCCTTGGGGGTAGGCAAGTTTAAATCCATGTGGCTCGGACCTTATATTGTTTCTAAAGTGTTGAATAAGGGATCTTACGAGCTGACAAACTATGATGGTTGTAAGTTTCTTGAGCCTAGTGTTAAGATTTAATATGCTAATACAAAAAATAGCAGCATTACATTCCATTTCACAATAATAGCATATACAGGATCACTGAAGAAACAACAAGCATAGCATAAACACAAGAGACATAGATTTATCCCGGGAAACCCTCATGGGGTAGAAAACCCAGCAAAGCTTCCTCAATATAGATGACCAACAATATACAAAGATGAAACCCTGAGACATGATCTCCTCCTCCACAATAGCAGACCTCTCCTCCACAAGTGCGCTATCCTCAAGTGAGTGAGTGTGTCAAATGAGGAACACACCTCCTCTATTTATACATTACACTGACATATCTTTTACACAAGTACACGTAGGCTCGTATTTAACCAATGGGTTAAATACCCCACTACAACTGACTGGGCCAACCCCTCTAGGGTGGTCTAATAACCCTTTGGCCCGCATAACACATACAGGGCCGACCCCCACTAAGGAAGTCTAATAACCCGAGTTACCACATTCCGACGGAGGAATAAACATCTCCGGATATACAATAAGATCTTTACGGAGGAATGAAACATCTCCGAAATAATAAAGTACAATTATATTATTCTTTGAAGTTACAATATCTCGACACCTAGAAATGGGCTCTACTTGAAAAAGTATTACTCTTAGGTCTACATGATTTTTCTTGTACTATAGTTGTACATTGTTGTAGAGTTAGCATTTTCTTTGGATTTATCATCTTATGTGTCTTCTGGATTGTGCTTTCAGATGACAACCGAGTGCTTCATAGGATTCGTCGATGGAGCTAGTCACCACACTCATTAGTTGGCTTCAGCGCCTTGGGTTATCGACTCACCCTCTAGCCAACTTGTTTCTTCGGGAGGTTTTTGTTTGGGACCTACGATGAACAATGTAGTTGAGTATAGTGTGGTTATCAAATTAATCTAAGATGCTATCCATCATGACATTTCATGTTTAGAGGTAAGACTTGATTCACAGTTAGTAGTACTTCAGTTGACGGGTGAATATAGGGTTAGAAATCCTTCTTTACTACGTCAGTTTTTTCGATTTAGATTTCTTGAAAGACATTTTGATTACATCACATATCAACATATTTCAAGGAATTTCAATACATTAGATGATGCATATGCAAATTATGTTCTTGACTGGCATTTGTATCATACACAATAACATTTAAAACACATAATATAACATGTATATAATCGATATTGTCTATATATATATTTGGTCCAAAAAATACATATGACTTTGAGTAAACCACTGTCAAAATATACAAATTTAAAACTTGCTTAAAAACCCAAAAACATCATTAAAAACTTGAAGAAATGGATTAAATGGACATAGTAGGTAGAGATAGCTTACTTGCAAGTGACGGTGTTAGGTTTCGTTTCCCGGATTGATCGCAATCGGTATTTGAAGTAAGAGGGTTTTTCTCCTTTACTCCGATAATAAAATGGTTTGGTGAGTTATGTTTCTAATTTGACACTATTTATATAAATTATTTTCAATTTTTTACCCCTTTTATATAGTTTCAAATCCCTTTTATTTTTATTTAATCTTAAATAACCCTTTTTGAGTTGTTTTGATTAGGTAAAGATTTAAAAGGTGCTTTTCTCACTATCAGTTGCAAAAGGTTATTAATACAAAGGTTTGTTTTCTTTTCGACATGTCAGTTTAGCTTAAAATTAGTTCTATCATGTCAGTTTATGTGATTTTGAAATCTCCTCTATTCGTTTTCAACTACCATTTTTATGCTAATCCGTTGATGTTGATTCTATCTACAATCTGTCTGTCATGTAGCATATCAAGGAACTCATACATTGTTTATCATTTTTACCTAATATTAAGTTCGATGTTTTGACGGAGTCTTTTTCATGCTTTTGTTAGACTGCTTAAAATTAACAAGATTTTCGAGCATACTTGTCTTGTTTAAACTCGTTAAAGGACTTGAACAAATATCCACTTAGATATAAGTTTACCCATTTTCTGGATATTTGTGGATTACTTACGAAAAAGGTATACTCTAGTCATAATGATTAGAAGAGTCCTCTCTTGTACACTTTTACACTTTTTTGGGTGACAAGGCTAACTTTACGAAAAGTACAGTATGGAGTTCTTGTTTAAGTTTCTCAGACTCCCTAAATATGAAAACACCGAAAGACACATACCAACTCGAGCTCGATATTAAAATACACGAGTAGATGTATGGAGTTTTTGTTTAAGTTTTCCAAACTCCTTAAATATGAAAATGGTACCAGAGAGCACAAACAGATCTCGGCTTGATATTAAAATCCACGAATCCGTAAACTATCTAGTACTATTCTATCTCTTCTTCAAACTCGTTAAAACATGAGGAAGTTCTTGAGTTTCCCTCCAATGGACTCATTAAAGTACACATGGTTGGACTTATACCAAGCATTGTTCTCTCCCCTCTTCGAGATTGTTTTAAAAATGAAGGACTATTGAGTTTGATTTCTTGGACTCATTAAAATAAACAAGAAGGATATTATCGAGATTTCTTCTCAATCTTTTCATGCTCATTAAAACTAAGAAAACACATTCTTTAACAAAAAGAGAAAGGGAATGGAAATCTCCGCTAGTTCATTTCATTTATGGTAGCAGTCTATCCTTGAACACAACACCTTTTTTGAGTCTATCAAACAAGTTGGGTCCTAGTTTTGGACTTAGGATAAACCTGATATCATATTTTTTACTCCTCTGATTGGTTACTCATCCAATCATATGGAGAATATATATATATATATATTTATAGGTAAGAGAGAGACAAAGTTCTATTAATATAGTACAGAACGGACAAAAAGTACAAGGATCCCAAAAAGGACCAGAACATTCCAGAGTCCCATCCTAGTGGGGAGGATGGAGCCCAACCAAATTTACCACATCAACCACAAAGAGTCGACACCAGCTTTACAGAGATAAGCAAAGATGTCAACAAAATCCTCCAAAGGATGGTAGCCAAAACAATGCTAACCGAGATAACAGGAAAGGAAATGAGACATAGAAGTGATTAAAGCCTTGCTATAGAGTTGAAAAACTACCAGTAATAACCGACGAGAAACACCGGGCCAAAGCATAATCATAGCAGAACATAACAAAAAACCCATCCATCCGAACCAGTCCAACCTACTGCTCCGGGCTTGAATTCCCATGAACCCCGTGACTGGCGCCTTGCGGAGGTTGGATGCTAAGGTCTTCCATCAAAGCTTCCAGAGTACCGATGTTCTCCATTTAGCTTTGTTGATTCTCCTTCATACCTGAAATAACATCTTGCATATTACTGACAATATTCTCCCTGATGTGTGATTCATGGGCCAGTAGAATCCTGCAAGCCCAGAAGGGGCTAGCCATAACCTGATGACCCAGATGAGTCTCAACCTCTTCCAGCAGAGCAATTTCCAGGTAGGTTATCTAGTTACCAATGGATGACGGCATTTCCTCAAGATAGAAATGTGCCCAATCAAAATTTTGAGGGTTAGCATTCTCCTGGGAATTGGACTGAGTAGAAGGACCTTCACCAGCATGTCTCCCCTTACCCCCAGGATTTCTGCCCATCCTACGACGACTACACAAATGGATATGGGGAGGCATAATTCTCAGAAAAATAGACACAGACAACATTGAGAAACCACCTTTGATATGAAGTCAGTTATTCCAAAAGTTAAACTCAAACCGCATGCTGGGTGGCAAGGATAAGCATATGATATTAGAATTGCATCTCTGGCCCTTCTTTTCATTAATCATGGATTTATAATACTTGTTCTGGTGTCTAGAATCGAGAAGACTACCCCTCCATAAATTCTCATAGTGCTTGAATTAACCGTTCTGTACTGACCCACGATCTCTCCTGCTTGGAAGATGATGATCCTACAGCAGTGGCTACTTTCAGTACCTTCGAGATAGCTGGGATCATAATTTCCTTCATCACGGTACACACTACTAAATTAAAATGAAAGGACCAACTGAGCATGTTATATAAAACCCAGTGGTCTACCGACTTCAATGCCGTAAGGTGATAAGACATCAAATGGATAGGTCGCATTAGGAGGATGTTAAGGATTTGACACGTGTCGGGTTACCTTCAGCAAGTGTCTTTATATCTAGTCGCCATGTGATTCATGGTCCTCATGGTAGGTGGTGTTTGCATTAGGCCTGAGATCAATGGCTACAATCATCTTTCAATGATGTCTGGCCACGTGATCACCCATCTCGTCCAAGGGTCCAGCTTTGAACATTACACTTGCCTTAACTCCTATGTTGTCCAGTTCATCAACCAAATTGTTTCCTTTTTGGCGAACATGAATGAAGTTGATGGTTGGAGATGTGCTCAGGATCTCCTGAAGCTGGTTCATCCTTCCTTCCATCTCCAATTCAGAGAGACCTTCGAAACCGCCACACCTCTCTGAATACGGCATGCAACGGTGATCAGAATGTTGGAGTCCCCTTCCACAATTAAAGGTAACCACTTTTTTGTAATCGCCCAGTTGATGCCATTAACCATGCCTTCTAATTATGCAGCATTATTTGTTGTTTCAACAAGGTTACCCTAGAAAGCGCTTAGCACCTGTCCATGGACGTTTCTGACGGATCCCCCACATTTGGCAGGCCCTGGGTTACCTTTTGCTGCCCCGTCAAAATTGAGCTTTAGGGTATCAGCTAGAGGCATTTTCCAAAAGTCAGGTTTGGTGGATATTGCTCTACTTTGCTGCATTTTGGCGATGTCGTTCGCTAAGTTATAAATTCCCCATTCATTCAAAATAATTCTTTCTGCAGGATCTAGACTTCCAGTTTCAAGGGGTGGAATTTTGGTGTGTAAGGTTTCCTTGATATGCATTTCAATAACCTTCCAAATTGACTCTGTGCTTCTTTGTTTTTCCTCAAAAATTCTCTGGTTCCTCTCCTTCTAGATTTCCTAGACCACGAAACCCGGGAACAATTCCCAAATTCTGTTAAGAAGTTCGCTTTTGAAGGGTTTGTTCTGCCTGTTGGCCAGAGTCAAGTCCGGTCGGCCGGAGCTCTTGCAGTTTTTCTGAATCTCTCTTCCCCCCTATTCTAGAGGAAAGAGGCCAAAGGGCACTCGTTAAGCAAATGATTAATGGATTCACTCTCGATCGTGCACATGCTGCAACGGGAGGGTCCAAAGAAGCCCCTCTTATTAAGGTTTTCCCAAGTCAAGATACGACGGTGAACCAGCAACCAGCTGAAAGTGGCAATTTTAGGCCACTGGTTCATCTCCCAAACTTTTTTCCATTTGTCATCCCTGGGCATTCGGTCATGGCCATTGAGACGACCAACTGCTTCTAGACTATTGAAGTTTCCTATGTTAGAATAGTCCCATCAGATTTTGTCCAGCCCGGTGGACTAAGGTATTCGACGTTTGAGGATTTCCTCATAGAAATTGTACAGATTTTCTTCGGGAGTTAAGGTCTGCCACCACTGTATCGATTTCCACTGTCTAAACTGATGTCCTTTAGGTCCTGGTTCCCAAAAGTCCTAGACCTTCTCCCAGGGGATACTCTGTAAGTATAAAAACAACTACTGGTTCTCCTATGCATTAGAGAGTCTTGGGAATTGATTCCATGCATCATGCAGAAAGGATGCAGAGTTTCCATATCTTATCTCCCAAAAACTATGATTTTTGACTAAATCACGATTCTCCTGGGCCAACTTCCATATACTCGATCCAGGTTGCTCTTCGCCAAATCTGATGAGGTCCTGTTTGGGCCACCTGGGGGCATATTTCCTATGACATAGCCTAGTCCAAGGTTCCTCTCTGTGGGTGATCCATCTCCACCAAATTTTAGATCCTAAGACCTTATTAACACACACTAGGTCACGCAGACCAAGGCCACCCAACCTTTTTGGAGTGCAAAGAGTTTCCCAATTCACCAAGGCCCATTTCCTTTGGTCAGGGGTTCCACCCCACAAGAAGTTCCTTAGGGAAATCGACATAAACAACCATCAGTATAAAGGGCAGGAAAGTTATAACTATGTCCTTTAAACCTCACTTTATAGTTAGTCTTAATGCCAATGAGTTATAAGTAAGTCTTTAGGTAGCTATTTCCACCCCCTACTTTTTCCTACCACGTAGACCATTCCAAGGTATCTAAAGATAGGTTTTCCTGAAAGCCCCCTCCTCCGGAGCCTTATACACCTTCGCTCATGTGGTGTGAGGAGCATGAGGTGCCCTCCCCCAATAAAATTAATCATACAACCAATCACAAAGACTCAGGTTCTTACCCTTACCCTAGCTCAGACAAGTGCTACAAGTATCAGACATGAAACACTCATAACACAGATTCCATATATGTAAAAATAAGATACTTCAAATGTTCATAGAATCCATGCAAATTTTATAAAATAAATAAATGAAAACAAACAAGGAAGATTCAGGCTCTTGTGTAACACTTATTTTTTTACAGGCTATTTTTGTGCCCTGTAATTGGATATTTCTTTGAATGATATCCCAAACATGAGCTTGCAGGGTGTCTATTGATGTCGGTGGTACTACTTCTACTTCCTTAAAAATATCCCTCATCTTGTTAAACCACCACTTTTTGGTTATTGCCTCTCACTTAAAAGCTTGCTTCACACTTTCTTGAGCCTGTGCCTCCTCCATGGTAACTCCTGGATTAAACTACTCATTATCACTGGGTCCATCTTAGGTAACCCCTGAGTGCAAGTGTTTATGCTGCCATAACTAGTGGATTAAAAGGGTATATAGTTTTACTCCACCAAAAACTTCTTCACCCATCTCTACGGAGCTGTGCTTAGCCGTGACTCTATTTAGTGTGGGTTCATTCGACTAGCATATCTACACTTAACATATGATCTTCCGATAAAGAAGTTTCGCTTGGACTAGATATTTACGTGTTCATATCTGATCTCACCATGGACAATAAGTCCTAGCATTGCTATGCCAGCATATATACCTGGCTATGAAAAATAATAATTAAATTCTACGTTTCCACTTGGACTCGAATAGATATGTGTTACCATATGAGGTCGCATATTCCATATATAATTCCACCACTGCTGAATATTGCTACAGAAAAGGTTTGTGTTTGCAGGCTCATGCTCGTTCAATCCTCCACCTATTCTTGTTGGTAATTTATGTGTCTTGGCTATAATTAAGCAACTCTGCGGTAACCTCCTTCCATCTCTTTGTTTAAAAAATACATCGTGAACTCTTTTGGTGCTTAATTAAAATGGCATTTACTTTGCAATGTTACGTTATAGAATTTATAATCCCCATTGCCATCTTACATGTGCAAAATTGAAATTGAAATTTGGCATAAAGATTTAAAAGGTGGGGAATTGTACTGAGATGTCGGTTAAATTAGTTTCCATAACTTTTGTTTCTATGAAATACACTTAGTGGGGAAGGGCGTCATCTTATAAATATGTCGACCGGTTATAAGTCGTAATTAAAGCTTAGAAATTAAGTAACCATGATGATAAATGAAGAAACCGGGCCAGGTCAACTTAAACGGGTTCTACGAAGGAAAAGATGAGGTCGGACACTAACACTTGGACTGGGCATGGCATTCAGACCTATCCCTGGACTGATGTTTCTACTCCCTTTTTGATCCAACATATGCAAAAAATAATATACTAATAATTGCCTCTGTCTCAGAGCATCAACCGACAGCTTGGTCATAATTTATGTTTGACTTTCACAAAATACAAACAAATTTATCAAGGTCATATTCCCTGTATCTATCTATTTGTCATTCTTGATGGTACAACCTATGTCAGCTCATGTGTAGTGATAGTATGGCAGAATCTAGGTTATATTCTCAACTATCTAAGCAAAAAAGATCAACCTTAAGGTTTTTACATGTTGGACTTTGAAGTTTGAACCCATGACCAACAATGGCAATGGCAATCAATCATTGAATTCCAACAAGGGATTATAGCACCAACTGAAAGGAATGTCAGAATCGTATCAGAAATTGGCAATAACTTTCCTTGCTTGGAGTTTACATTCTTCTTCCAAGTTTTTCTATTCAATCTAGGTTGAGAACTAGGTTATGTATTGGGAGCAAAGAAGTTTGTATGTTACTACCCCTAGTGTTAATATGAGTGTGCATCGGAGGACTCATAAGGTTAAGGTTCAGTCCAAGCAAATGCACAAAATCCTCGTTGTCCATTGTGGACAGAATTTGAGATTCTACAGCGGGGGTGTGTATTTGAAGATGACTACCCCATGGTTGCTGCTTCAATTTAGTTTCTATTTTGGTTTTCTTATATTTAGTCTCATTATAGGCATCTAAGGCCAAGTTTGTTTGGTGTCTAACATCCAAAGTGTAACTTGGGTAAGATGCTACATCATGACCAACCATTTCGGCAAGGAGGTATTTAAAACAGTTTATGCCCTATGATAATTCTTTCCTACAAAGGCTACATTTTACTTTCCCTACCCCACTTGACAACTTCTCACAATATTCTAAGCACACTTTCTATCCCTTGACATTGTGTGTTTTTATTTTATTTTTGTAATTTTGTCCCAAGGTTTTATGGGAAAAAAACAGCGAAAAATCCTAGAATATTTATTGAAATAGTTTAGATTCTACCTCCAAATTTGTTTTGTGGGAAATCTTCCTAGAGAGCTTAGGGTGAGTTGAGAACTTGGATAAGGAAAAGTTAACAGTGACTGAATGAGTGAAAGTACTTCCTGCAACACTAAAATAGACTGCTGCTACTTCTTTGAATGACCAAAACATGGTGATCTAGATTTGAAAAAAGATATTCCTTTGGCCTCATTGAATGCTGGAAACCCTGTCTGTGAATGTTGAACACTGCTTTTTTTGTTGCAGAAGTCATTGAAAAAATCTAAGTATAGCGGGGTTTATTTTCGAGACTGTTAATTATAAGGGGATGGACCGAAGTTTTTTCCAAGCTTTTGAGTCAAATTTGTTGGGATTTGAAAAGTCAATTAGTACTTGTGGGTAAGAGTTTGTCCTATAAGTACTTGTAGGTAAGACTTGCTGGCATTGGATTTGGCTCTCTGGCATTTTGAAACCATTTTTTTTGAGAGCCAAGCCAAGTTTGACTCATGAGTTCGAGTCATTCTTCTGTTTTTTGCTACTTGTTCCCAAAGGTGGGTGTGCTTCCCCAGGGCAATGCTGATTGGAATTGGAAATATATGAGAAAAGAAATCAAACGATTTGTAGGATCATTTGTAGGCTACGTAAATATATCCTCTATAGCAGTCTTATAAGTTATATCTAAGTGTATTATGGGATCCGGATTTGATAAAGTATATGCATGGCAGTTGGGATTCGGGAGACGGTTCTCAGCTATCTGATCATATCCTAATTTATAAACATAGAATGTACATTATGTTGTTACCAAATGATTATATTGGATTGGCAGTTGACTACAAAATAATTGGAAGCATGCCTACATGAATAGTATAAGGTGGAAAATACTATCCCAAACTTTTAACATTTATACTTAGTTTAAGTGCTAGGACAACTATCCAACTAAGAAAAGAATGTGTTTTGTGAGAAAGCATGCAACTTTTTGCATATTTTCTTTAGTCATTGTATTTATTATTTTAGTCTACTATTCAATTGCTAAAGTTGATAACATGTTTCTGATTTTATAATTAATTGTTTGGTTGCAGGTGCCTTCATATATATCACGATTTGTGGTTGGAAGTTATGATAGTGAGGTTGTAGCTATATTTGCTTTGATCATTACATTCTATCTATATATCAAGGTTCATCCATGTGCAAACCTTATTTAGTTTAAATTATAGAAGAAATCTGAAAATGATTGTATCAGTATTTTATAAATCTTAGTAACTAAGTCATGTCCATTCATGAAGATTTGCATATATTGTCTTATAATATGTAGTTACACTGCTGAGAAAATTGACTAGATTCTGCATTGAAACTAATCTTATTATGGCTTGAAAATAATTTTAATATGATGGAGATTTATCTTTTGTTAATGTGATCATTATTTTGAACTTTTGAAAACATTGGACATTGGATCTCTCTTTTATGCCACTTTAAATGCCTTGGCTTACTTTTATATGGTAAGTAGGTCATAGGAATAACAAATGATATCCATGCATGATGCAATTATTGCTATTGATATTATAAAGATAATTTTAATACAGGTTCTTCTTTGTAGGTCTGTTCATGGAGAGGTTACACTTTCATAATAAATCTTATTCCAATGCATCTTCTTCTATGTGTTGCGACTATCTCACCTTTACATTGTTTATTCGCCTCTGGTAAGTGCAAATGCAAAAATGATGATAGTTATTGTAGCTTGACTTGGCATCCATGTATACTCTCATATGCTGGTCAGATGTTCTTTACAATTTTTGTATACTGAAAAGGTTGTTTGGCTAATAGACCCTGCATATTTATTCATGTTAGGATTGTAGCTCAAATTTACCCAGTTTCATGCAAATGTAAACTGGTTTTGCAACACATTGATAGGGAAACATAAACCCAAAAAAATAGAGAAAAGGTAGATCATAGAAGATATCTGAAGGAATTAGAACCTCAGGAATTACTAGTATAGAAATTGTTAGTTTTTCAGAATTTAATTCAATTTGATATAGGATCTTAATTGAGAGAACAACATGTACATCATATCAAACACAAGAGACAAGAGACACAAAGCATTTCACCGGGGAAAACCAAGAAGGTGAAAAACCCCACAACTTCCTCAAAGATAGAATGAGCATCAATACAAAGATCACAAAGATCAAACCCCACAACAAGAGATATTCTCCTAATAGTTGCTCCTCCTCCACTTGTGCGCACTCCTCCTCTCTCTCACTAATGTGAAGTGAGTGATTGTGTGAAAGAATAAATGAGAGAGTCACACTCTCTATTTATACTTTACTTCACTTGAATTTTTAACTCTAACTAGGTCGGCCCCAATTTAACCACTTAACATAATGTTGACTAGGATGACCCCACTAGGGTGGTCTAATAACCCTTTAACCCACATGACTCATACAGGGCCGACCCCATCAAGGTGCTCTATTAACCCATCAAGTATAAGTTACGACACTTACAATATAACTTGAGACACTTGCAAGTACAACTAATGATACTTCCAATCGGAGGAATAATACATCTCCATTGGGGATACAATAAAGTACAAATACAATATATGAGTGAATATCTTCCGAAGTTACAAATACATTAACAGAAAAGAACTAGTTGCTCCCATTGTAATTCGAATGGGTTAAATGGAGACATTATAAGTGCACTTTGTAGGGAGATATATAAAAAAAAAAAAAATTTATGTAACACTTCGAACTCCAATTAGGGTCCAAAGGTTTTTTCATAGTTATTTTCCAAAGGCTGGATGACAAATCCATAGTAGAAGAAGGAGGACCCCACTTCTTCAACTCAGCTGGTCTCTATCTAAAAAACTGGGTAGAAAGGTTCAACCTAGAGAAACAAGATTTTACCTGCGCACTAGTTTGGATCCACATGTATTCACTCCCACGGGAATACTGGGACGAGGACACCCTCAGAGACATTGGAAACAGTCTAGGAAGCTTTGTCAAAGCAACTGAACAGACAAGGCACAACACTTATACCTCCTATGCTCGTATCTTTGTCTACATGCACATAGCCAAATATATGCCTGACTCCATCAGCCTTAATCATGATGACTTGGAATGGATCGAACCTCTGTATTATGAGCACATTCCCTTTCGCTGCAGAAAGTGCCATGAGGACGAGCATCTTTATAGATATCGCCCCCTTAGCCAGTATAATATGCAGGGGACCCAAGGCACTATGAGAGATGAGGAAGGCTTCCAAAAAATAAGTAGAAGAAGACGTCATAATCATAAAAAGAAACAGGTAGGAAAAAAACAGACATGCCCAACACGAGCAACAATTTTGATGTCCTCGAAGTTCAATAGGATGTTGGCTATGGAGCCAGATCTTCCAGTCTCATAGATGATATTGTCTTAGCCATGCACCCTGGAGGATTGTACACCCATTCTACATTTTTAGGGGTGTGGGGGTATTTTCTCCAGTTATTTTGCGGGCCCAAGGTTTTGGGTATCCCGTGGTATTTTTCCCATTGTATTTTCCCTATAAAAGAAAGACACTGTAATAAGGCTAGGGTTGATGTATTAAGTTTTATGCATTGTAAAGATCTCTAACATCAGGAGAGAGACTGTGAGATAGTGAAGAGGAAGTGCAACGGCTGTGCTGCAGGTTGTATCCCTTCACCTTGTTGGATGGTAATAATAATAAGGTCTGACAAATTCAGTGTGGACGTAGCCCAGGTTGGGGTGAACCACGATATATCTATGTCTCTCTTGTAATGTGTGTGTGATTATATTTGCATTTCTTTTTATTGTTATTGCTCTGCGATCCTGTTTTTCTAACAATTGGTATCAGAGCCAAAGTTCTATTTGGCAGATAAACCCGCAGGAAGTTAGGGTTTCTAGTTCGAGTGGGAGCAACGCCAGAAGAAGAAAAGTTTAAGGTTGAGAATTTTAACGGCCAAAACTTCAAATTATGGAAGATGCAAATGGAGGACTATCTGTACCAGAAGGATCTATTCCTACCATTGGGAGGAATAACAAAGCAGCTGGCGGCCATGAAGAATGAAGAATGGAAGGTTCTTGACAAAAAGGCTCTGGGAACAATACGGCTGAGCCTGGCTTTGTCGATGGCTTTCAATATCTCAAAAGAAACAACAACGGAGGGTTTGATAAGTGCACTGGGTAAGCTGTATGAAAAAACCTCGGCCTCCAACAAGGTATTTCTAATGAAGCGTTTATTTAATATGAAGATGTCTGAAGGTGGATCTGTTACTGATTATTTAAATGAGTTTAATACGGTTACAAATCAGCTAAGTTCTGTAAGTGTGAACTTTGATGATGAGGTTAGGGCTCTTCTAATCTTGTGTTCATTGCCAGAAAGATGGAATATCTTGGTCATGGCTATAAGTAACTCTGTCTTTGGTTCAAACACCTTGAAATTTGATGATGTTATTGGTGTTCTTCTTAGCGAGGAAATGCGAAGAAAAAGCACAGATGAGACATCAGGTAATGCATTGACCATGGAGAGCAGGGGACGACAAAAGGAGAGAGGAAAGAGCCAAGTCTAAAACGGGCAAGTCTAAAATGGGTAGATCCAAGTCCAGACTAGGAAAAATAGAGTGCTGGAACTATGGAAAGAAAGGACATCTGAAGAAAGACTACATATCTCTAAAGAAGAAAGGAGATGCACAGAAGGAAACTACCCAGGAAGCAAATGTAGTAGGTGATGTGTTACAAGATGCTTTGATTCTTGCATTAGATAATACTAGTGATTATTGGGTAGTGGATTCAGGAGCTTCATGTCATGCTACACCCCATAGAAAATACTTTCATGAGTATGTTCCTGGCGATTTTGGACATGTTTTATTGGGTGATGATGAGCCATGTAAAATTGTTCGAATGGGTAAGGTATGGATAAAAGTTAAGAATGGAACTAACTGGTTGTTGAAAGATGTTAGGCATATTCCTGCTATGAAAAGAAATCTGATCTCAACAGAGCAGTTGGAAGATGGCGTCTATCTATCTACATTTGGAGAAAAGTGGTGGAAGATCACTAAAGGATCAATGGTGATAGCAAAAGGAGATAGGATAGGTACGTTGTATTTATGTCCTCATAATACTAACCATTCTATCTCTTTAGCTTCCATAGGAATAGATACAGCATTGTGGCATCATAATCTTGGCCACATGAGTGAGAAGGGGATGCAGATTCTCCACTCAAGGAAGTTGCTGCCAGATTTGAAGCAAGTAAGTTTGGAATTATGTGAAAACTGTGTTTATGGAAAACAGAAGAGAGTCATATTTCTCAGGGTTGGCAAACAAAAAAAGAATGAAAAGTTAGAGCTAGTGCATACAGATGTATGGGGACCGTCTTAGGTACAATATCTTGGTGGCTCTCATTATTATGTTACATTTATTGATGATGCAACTAGGAAAACTTAGGTTTATTGCATTAGACAGAAATCTGATGTGTTTGATACCTATAAGAAGTGGAAAGCTTTGGTTGAGAATGAGACAGGAAAAAGGTTGCAGTGTCTCAGATCTGATAATGGAGGTGAGTACTGCGACAAGGAGTTTGATAGTTACTGTTCATACCATGGGATTTGTAGAGAGAAGACAGTCCCAGGAACACCACAAGAAAATGGTGTGTCAGAAATGATGAACAGAACGATCATGGAGCGTGCAAGGTGTATGAGATTGCATGCAAGGTTTCCCTTAAAGTTTTGGGTGGATGCTGTAAATAATGTTGTTTATTTAATAAATAGAGGACCTTCAAGTGCTTTGGATTGTGGTATTCCAGAGGAGGCATGGACAGATAAAAAGGTAAACTTCTCATTTCTGAGAACGTTTGGTTGTGAATCATTTGTCCATATTGATAAAGAAAATAGAACAAAGCTTGAAGCTAAATCCAAGAAATGTACCTTTATTGGATATGGAGTTGATGAATTTGGTTATCGCTTATGGGATTATGAAAATAACAAAATCATCAAGAGTAGAGATGTGATATTCAATGAAAAGGTCGTGTATAAAGATGAGTTGTAGGGAAAGAAACATGAAAAGGAAACCACAGAGTACACAATACTTGATGAAATTAAAAAAAATGAAGTTCCAAAGGTGCTAGAAAATCAAGAACAACAGCAAGTACCTGAAACTCCTGCAACTACAAGATAATCTACTAGGTTAAGTAGACTCCATGAACGATACTCTCCTTCAATATATTATTTGTTGATGACTAATGCTGGTGAACCAGAATGTTATGAAGAAGCAATGTAGGTGGAAATTAGAAAGAAGTGGGAGCAAGGCATGAATGAGGAGATTGACTCATTAGTAGGAAACCAAACTTGGGATCTAGTTCAGTTGCCTGCTGGTAAAAGAGCATTGTAGAACATATGGATTTATAGGTTGAAGGAAGAACAAGGAGGTAAGAAGCGGTACAAGGCCAGACTTGTTGTAAAGGGGTTTGCACAGAAGAAAGGTATTGATTTTGATGACATATTTTCTCCTGTTGTTAAAATGACTTCAATTAGGACTATCTTAAGTCTAGTGGAGGTAGAAGATTTGCATCTTGAATAGTTAGATGTAAAAACAACCTTCTCCATGGGGATTTGGAGGAAGAGATATATATGCAGCAACCACAAGGGTATGAGCTCAAAGGTAAGGAGAACTTGGTATGCGGGTTGAAAAAGAGTTTGTATGATTTGAAGCAAGCTCCAAGGCAGTGGTATTTAAAATTTGATAGGTTTATGACATAATAAGGTTATAGTAGATGTCATTCTGACCACTATGTTTATTTCAAGAAGCTAGACAATGAAAGATATATTATCTTGTTATTGTATGTGGATGACATGCTTGTTGTAGGTTTAACATGCAGGATATAAATGTACTCAAAAGGAAGTTAGCTAATTCATTTGCGATGAAAGATTTGGGTGCTGCAAAGCAAATCCTTGGTATGAGAATAACAAGAGATAGAAAAAATCACAAATTGACATTGTCTCAGGGTGAGTACATACAAAAGTTGTTGGACAGGTTTAGAATGCAGAATGCAAAACTAGTAAGTACACCTTTGGCTAGCCATTTCAATCTAAGTAAGGAAATGTGTCCCAAGACATAGGAAGAGATAGATTACATGTCCAAGATTCCCTATCAATCAGCAGTTGGTAGCTTGAGGTATGCCATGGTGTGCACAAGACCAGATATTGCATATGCAGTGGGAGTTGTGAGCAGATATATGAAAAATCCAGGTAAAGAACATTGGAGGGAAGTACAGTGGATTCTCAGGTATTTGAGAGGTACCACCGCTCAGGCATTATGTTTTGGAGGTTCAGACACTATTCTACAGGGATATGTTGATGCAGATATGGCAGTTGATAAGGATAGCAGGAGGAGCACCACAGGGTATGTGTTTACTGTAGGTGGAACAACAGTAAGCTGGATTTCGAAACTGTAAAAGGTTGTTACACTTTCAACAATGGAAGTAGAGTATGCTTCTATTACAAAGGCTAGTAAAGAGATGATTTGGTTGTAGAGGTTTATGGAGGAAGTGGGTAAGAAGCAGAAGTATAGCAGGTTGTATAGTGATAGCCAGAGTGCCATTCATCTTGCAAAGAACTCAGCATTCCATTCCAGGACTAAACATATACAACTCAAGTACCATTTCATATGCTATGTTCTAGAAGATGAACTGTTGAAGATGGAAAAGATACATACTAGCCAGAATCCTACATACATGTTCACAAAGGTAGTGACTAGAGAGAAACTGAGTTCTTGCTCGGTTTCAGTTGGCCTTCTAGCATGAAGGTGAAGAGGAGAAATTTTTCAAGTCCAAGTCCAACAAGTGCAGCAGGAGTGGAGTTGTTGTGATCAGTCTCCAAGTGAGATATTGTTGGTTGTGGAGCCAGATCTTCTAGTCTCATAGATGATATTGTCTTAGCCATGCACCCCGGAGGACTGTACACCAATTCTGCATTTTTAGGGGTTCGGGGGCAGTGCCCCCAAGAAATGGGGGTTCAAGGGAAATGCCCTCAAGAAAAAAATTTGGGGCTGTTTTCGCCAGCTGTTTTGCGAGCCCATGGTGTTGGGTATCCCATGGTATTTTTCCCATTGTATTTTCCCTATAAAAGAAATACATTGTAATATGGCTAGGTTGATGTATTAGGTTGTTTGCATTGTAAAGATCTCTAAGATCAGGAGAGAGACTGTGAGATAGTGAAGAGGAAGTGTAGCAACTGTGCTGCAGGTTATATCCCTTCACCTTGTTGGATGTTAATAATAATAAGGACTAGAAAATTCAGTGTGGACGTAGCCTAGGTTGGGGTGAACCATGATATATCTGTGTCTCTCTTGTAATGTGTGTGTGATTATATATGCATTTCTGTTTATTGTTATTGCTAAGTGATCCTGTTTTTCTAACACAGGAAGACCCCCTCGAAGAACCAGAAAAAGAGAGAACTAATCCACCGATCTCTCAAGAAACTAACCTTAGAAAAGAAGAACCCATTCTGACCAAAACCCATCTTGGGAAAACATGTCATCCTTAGGAGGCTGAATATGAAATAACAAGCGCAGAAGCAGAAACTGCCCTAGAAACTGGTGAAAATGCAAACCCTGAGATTCTTATGGATGAAGCAATGACCATCTTGGAATTTGGAGATCTAGATGTTCTAGGTCTAGAAGATGCTTGTTCTAGGAAAGCATTCCACTCTATCGCACCTAAGCGAATTCAACTACTTTCAAAAGTCTTAAAAAAGGTCAAAAAGACAATCTGGGGGTCCTGAATCTTCCCCAAAAAGATAAGTAGAAGCTCCAAAGGGACAATACAAAACGAGGAAGAAAAACTGATATTCAAAGAATCATCTAGTTAGGCACAAGGATGATTGAATCAGGACAATATGCCCAGGTCACGGAATTCTTCTCTGCTTTCAACACCAGTTCTCAATATAGTTAATCTCCTGGAATGTAAGAGGGCTTAACGGAGCTTCTAAACACCATATGCTAAAGCAAAAATTCATGCAATACAATCCCACTATGATCTTCATTCAAGAAACCAAATGCTCTTGTTCCACCCTCCAAAACCCTTTCTCTAGAATTTGGAGAGGTAGCCAATCGATGGCGATCGATGCAATTGTAGCCTCAGGATGATTGGCGATAACATGGAATCCAACCCAAATCAGGATAAATTCTTTTTCCGCTACTGCGCACTCTCTTTCTGCCTCCTTTCACTTCGAAGGAACGAAAATCACCGGTCATCTCATGAACATCTATGGACCTCACGTCCCTACTCTTAAACTCTAGCTTCTTAACCACATCACTTGGTTCTCTCAATAACACTCTAAGGAGATTGTGATCATAGGTGGAGATTTTGACATGATAAATTCCCTATAGGAAAAAAGAGGTGGTCGATGTATCCTCTCGAACGAGGATAACAACTTCAAAGCCTGCATTGAGAACTGCAATCTCATAGATCTTCTTCCTTCTGAAGGGTACATGACCTGGAAAAACAAAAGAGGGGGAAACAATCATATCACCTCCAGGTTGGACCACTTCCTCATCATGCAACAAATCATTGACGCAGAGGGAACAATCACTTCCATAGTACTTCCCTCAATAGGCTCTGATCATTGGCCCATCTCCCTTGTTTGGAAATACTCAGGTAACCTCAAATTCCGCCCCTTTTGTTTTGAAATTTTTTGGCTAAATCACTTTGCATTTTTGGACATGGTCAGCTCCTGGTGGGAGACTACCAAAGTTGAAGGGCGCTCCAAAATTGCGATTATGCACCAAAAACATATGCTTCTAAGAGCCAAGCTAAAACAATGGAACCTGACCACCTTTGGAAACATTTTCAAAGCCAAGAGCTCTCTGGAAAAAGTTCTAGAGCAAACCCAGAAACATATCATGGAACAACACTACACTAAACCTCTCACAGAAAAAGAGCGGTATCTTCAAAAGCAGCTTTAGGATACATGCAAATAGGAGGAAACACTATGGAGGAAAAAGTCTCACATCACTTGGCTCAAGAAGGAGAAAAAAATAATGCATTTTCCCATCGCTCCACCATTCAACACCGAATGACTAATCACATTTCTGCAATAAAAAATGAAAATAGAAACCCCCTAAGGAATTAGGATGATATTGAGCAGAAACTCACTAATCACTTCCACGACCTACTCTCAGAAAATACTCCAAATAGAGTTGAGGCTATAAATTAGATCACGTGCCACACACCAAAAAATATTACAACAGAGCACAATGCCTCTCTCATGAAAACACCCTATAGGAAGTAGAGCTCGTGGTTAATCAGATGGCAGAGGGCAAGTCTCTAGGGCTTGACGACTTCGCAATCAAATTTTTCAAACACTATTGGAGCTTTCTAAAACAATACATTGTGGACCTTGTGGAAGAATCCAGGAAAAAGTGTTGGGTACTCCCAGCCTTAAATGCGACGTTCCTCATGCTGATTCCTAAGGAAGTGGGAGCTAGCTGCCCTGGTAAGTTTCAAACCATTTCCCTATGCAATGTTGTTTATAAGATTATCACCAAAGTGATAGCCAACTAGCTAAAAGTCCTACTCCTGATCCTCATCTCTCCGTAGCGAATAGGTTATGTAGAAGGAAGACAAATCCTGGATGGGATCATTTTGTCCCATGAGGTGATACACTCCATGAAGATCACCAAAACCCCTGGACTGCTAATCAAGTTGGATCTCTCAAAGGCCTTCGACAAGCTTAGTTGGGAGTTCATTGAGAAAATGTTACAAGCCTATGGTTTCTGTACTGAGTCGATATAGTGGATTCTTTCCCTTACCTCTTCTAGTTTTTTCTCCATTCTGAATAATGGCTTTCCATCCTCCACCTTCTCACCTTCTAGAGGCATTCACCAAGGTGATCTGCTCTCTCTGTTCCTTTTCATTCTGATGATGGAACGCATCAGTCGCATGCTCAAAACCTTGGTTTCCACTAACTCACTCAAGGGCCATTCCCCTCATGGATTCCCTCCTATCACCAATTAACAGTTCATTGATGAAAATATTCTCTTTGAACACCCCTCGGTGCAGGAATCCTATACCCTAAAAAATACCCTCAATACTTTCTCCAAGGCCTCAGGAACCACTATCAACCTGGATAAATCCCAACTCTTCTTTTTCAACACCAATGCCATCACTCAAAGAAACATCTCCGTATTTTAGGCTTCCAAGTATGCCACCTCCCCTCTAAATACCTTGGTGCCCCTCTCTTTGAAATTGCAATCAAACAATCCTCCTTGAGAGAACTACTTGAAAAACTGGAATCTAGAATCTCCTCTTGGACGTTCAGAACATTTAAGCTCCCTAGCCGCCTTATTATCCTCAAATTTGTTCTCCAATCTATGCCCCTCTACTTTTTTTCGGTGCTGGCTACTCCCAAGTGGGTCCTAAAATCTATGAAAAATATTCAACGCTCCTTTCTTTGCAGAGGGAATCATGACAATCGCAAATAGGCCCTTGTCAATTGGCAGACTATTTGCAAACCTAAGAGGAAAGGAGGACATCATCTCTGAGATCCACAGTTAAATAATCAAGTGGTCTCTACCAAAATTTGGTGGAACTGGGTCACAACAGAAAGCACCACGTGGACTCAACTCTAGAATAGTAAATATGCCGCAAATTGGACCCCTCTACAGTGAATATGTTACAATCTATACACTCCTAGTTCCCTCATTTGGTGGGCCGCCAACTGTAAGCATGCTCTAGTGCAACAACACAGTTTTTGGGAAGTGCATGCAAGAGACGAGGCTCTTTTTTGGCACAATTCCTGGAAACAACGTCCAAGTCTCACCTCTTTCACTACCCACCCAAACTTTTATCAACATTTTCAGGTGAGAGGCAATAACACAATCCAGAATTATTCGCACCCATTTGGCCAATTCGAGAATGAATCTAGCAAGACCCTCGCAATTGGGAACCTCCTATGCCCATAGAAAACGGGAACAAATTTGGATAGAACATCAAACCATACATATGAATGTAAGCCATAGACTTAATATCTTGAGATGGGGTTACTCCACCAAAGGCACACTTACACTCAAAGAATCTTATGCTGTCAAAACTCAGGAAGCCGAGGACCTTCAAAATCAAATCTGGCCAAAGATCTGGAGTCTAAATTTATGGCCAAAAATTGCCACATTCCTTTGGCTACTGGTTCATCACAAAATCCTTACTTGGGACAATATCCTTAAAAGAGGCTTCCATGGACCCTCCTAGTGCATCTGTTAAATTTTCAGAATATACTTCAATCTAATCTAGGATCTTAACTGAGAGAAGAACATGTACAGCATATCTACAGCATATTAATCATGGACACAATAATGCAAGCACACAAGAGACATAGAGTTTACTTGGGGAAAACCATAAAGGTGAAAAACCCCAATAACTTCCTTAGAGATAGATAGAGCAATGATACAACCAGAATACAAGAGATAGTCTTCTCCTAGCAGCAGAGCCTCCTCCTCCACAAGTGCGCCACTCTCCAAAGTGTGAGTGAGTGAATAGAATGATAAAATAGAGATATCCCGATCTCTATTTATACTAGACTTGACTTGCCTCATAACCTTTACTAGGTCAGTCTTAACTTAACAACATAACACAATGCTGACTGGGCCGACACCCAATAGGGTGGTCTAATAACCCTTTGACCCATATGGAAGACCCCCACTAGGGTGGTCTAATAACTCTTCGAGACACATGACTTATATAGGGCCGACCCCAACAAGGTGGTCTAATAACCCATCAAGTATGAGTTACGACACTTACAATATAAATGACGACACTTTCGTATAGAGGAATAATAACATCTCTATAGGAATACAATATACATATATGTGAAATACATTCTGAAGTTACATATACATCAACACTCCCTCTTAACTAGGAAGGTATTTCTCGACACAGGTCTTCTAGCACAAGTCATCTTCTCTAGATCATCGACACTGGATAATCATCATTGAGTCATCATCATTGTCACTGCTGCTACTATCTCAATCCATCTTTGAATCTACTCATCATAGGAAGTTCTATAGAGCCAGTCCTTTTTCATACTAGATGTAGGCCCACCGCCTGCAGGTATTCGTCATCACTGGCCATACTGTGGAATCCTCAGGACTTATTATGTGCATCACAAAACCTTGCAAGAGCATCTCAGGACTTATTACGGGCACACAGCCCAACCTATCGGATCTCCCACGGAGCTATTACATGTGACCCTACCACAAAACCTCAAAAGAGAATCCCAGGACTGATTTTGAGCACACAGCTCAACCTATCGGATCTCCCAGGGTGCTATTATATGTGGTCACCACAAAACCTTGCAAGAGCATCCCAGGACTTATTACAGGAACACATCCCAACCTATTGAATCTCCTAGGGAGATATTACATGTAGTCATGGCAAAAACTTGCAAGAGCATCCCAGGACTTATTACGAACACACAGCTCAACCTATCAGATCTCTCAAGGTGCTATTATATGCCATAGGACAAAACCTCGAAAGAGTATCTGCCAGATATCCCAGGGAAAAATTATATGCCATAGGAAAAACCTTGCAAGACTATTTCCAGATCTCCCAGGGCCAAATTATATGTCCTCGCAGAGCAAAACCTCGAAAGAGCATTTGCTAGATATCCCAGGTCCAGATTACATGCCATAGGCAAAACCTCGAAAGACTATCTGCAAATATCCCAGGGCCAAATTATATGCTCATCCACACAACCTGATCCACAGCCACAGAGTATCAACCTGATACTCACCATACATCATCCTGATGTACACATGATCATCCTCATCGTCATCACTGCAACATCCTGCTGCATGTCATTTGGAGCAACATCTTGAAGCTCGTCATCCATGATCATCCTGATCATATAATGCATCTACCTGATGCATACCAAGTATCTACCTGATACATATCATCATACATGATCCACCTGATCATACAATGTATCCACCTGATACAAAAAACATGATCCACTTGATCATACCTGATACATATCAACATACATGATCTACCTGATCATATACAGTATCCACCTGATACATATACAGATAGATGGTCCAAGCATCCAACATGATGCATATACAAAACATATACAAATGATCCTATTGATCATATCCAACATCCAACATGATGCGTACATATATATACATATAAATGATCCAACTGATCATATCCAGCATCCAACATGATGCATACATACATATACATATAAATGATCCAACTGATCATATCCAACATCCAACATGATGCGTACATACATATACATATAAATGATCCAACTGATCATATCCAGCATCCTTCTGATGCATATACAGAGCAGTAACTGGAGCATCGTCTTGATGCTCATCATCCAGCACTTACATCCACAGCCATGTGAAGGATCCTCCTTCCAACATGCTTGGAATGGCTTCTGCAAATGTGTCCATCACTTCTTCCTCGAAGTGTCATCAATCTGAAAAACACCAAGTCTCTCCCTAAAGTACTTGAACTTCACCCTAGCTAGTGGCTTCGTTAGCACATCTACAATCTGCTCGTCCATCGCAAGGTATAGGAGCTTCACAGCTCCTCTCTGCACCATATCCCTGATATGGTGATATTTGATCTGTATGTGTTTTGACCTATCATGAAACACTGGGTTCTTGGACAGCTTCACACAACTCTGATTATCACAAAAGATACCAGTAGCATCCAACGGGAGATCAATTAACTCAGACAGTAGCTTCCATAGCCATACTACCTCACAACTAGCTGAATAGGCTACAACATACTCTGCCTTAGCTGTACTCAGTGCTACGCAGGACTGCTTCCTGCTGAACCAAGAGATCGCACCTGATCCCATACTAAAGCAACACCCAGATGTGCTCTTCCTATCTATAACACTGCCAGCACAATATGAATCAACATAACCCTGCAAGTTAAACTTTTGATTCGCTTCATAATTGAGCCCATAATCAACTGTAACCTTCAGGTACCTCAGAATATGCTTTACAACAACTAGGTGAACACTCCTCAGATCCGTCAGGAACTGGCTCAATGTGTTCACTGCAAAGCAAATATCTGGTCTCCTATTCATCAGGTACATCAAGGACCCAATCATCTGACGATACATAGTGATATCAACCGTCTCAGATGAAGCATCACACAGAAGCTTCAGGTTCGATGCCATAGGTGTGGCCATAGCCTTGCAGTTCATCATCCCGAACCTCTTCAGGATCTCTACTGCATATTTCCCTTGTCCAAGGAAGATTCCATTTGCACTTTGCCACACCTCCATGCCAAAAACAAATAGTGTATCATCACCAAGTTCTTCAACTCGAACTTGGCAGCAAGCTTCCGCTGCATCTTGGCAATCAATCTATCCTCACCTGTTACAAACAGGTCATCCACATAGTAGTATCATTGGATTTCCTTCCTTAACCTTGTAGTAAAGGTTGGAATTCGCTTTATTATTGGTAAAGCCCAAACTAGATAGAAAGCTGTCTATCCTACCATACCAAGTTCTGCACATATATGAATCCCTGTCATGTGTCTTAGAACCAAGTGGCTTCTCCACATACACTTCTTCTTCAACTACACCATTCAAGAAGGCTGTCTTGAAATCCATCTGGTGTATCTTCCACTTCATCACTACAGCCAGAGCAAGTACGGATCTAATGGAAGTGTATATGGCTACAGGAGCAAAAGTCTCTATGCTACAACCTGCAGCATGCTTGATCTTGTAGATCCTCTTGGAAGTCACTACAGACTACCCTTTGGGACTGCATCCCAAACATCTTAATGATCGACTGGTACTCCTCGATCATGCCATTCTTCCCAGATCCTGGGAACTTCAATATCTTCAATATTTTGAATAGATAACTTTGTTGCTGAACAAATGTTGTAGTCCTTCTTTTGTAGGTGATGGTATACGATCTTTCCTACACAACAAGTTAAACTGCATGATTAGAAAACATCTCATAGTTTTTAGAACAAATTCTTACACATAAATAAATATGTCATACAGTCATGCAATTATCTTAGCCAATGCTTCAATACAACATTTATCCATATTCCGTAACTTTCTAGATGCCTTCCAATCTCTACCAGAACATTGTTAAGAGTATGCACAACTCCTAACATGTCAGCAAAGAGGTTTCATTCTAGATAAGTAGCAATGGAATGTTGTACAGTGCCATAGGCCACTTACCCATGTATATTAGTAGTATAATGTTCATCATTGAAACTATTCTAATATGCATAATACACAACCTAATTCTAGGAACATAAGCATATACATCCTTAAATAACATTATGTAAGAAATGACAATTCAAATACTTATCTTTCTTTGGTTGTTGGGTGGACTCCCTCTGAATCTTTGCAACTTTATTCTGATGTGGATTGTGAGAAGTGGTCAACTCCCTTTGAATATCTGCATCCTTGCAGAAACTACTGAAGTGTGCTCCTTTGCTTTCTTGCAGGAACAACTGGAGTGTACTCCCTCTTGATCTTTGCTTCCTAGATTACCTGTCCTTGAACTTATATCCATCATTAACCACTATGCATGCTTATTAGTATCATCATTGTGTTATCCTTGAGGTGTCATACATATTCACACATTTATTAGTATAATCTTAATACTATCAAAACACAATAATCTTAAACATGTATAGTCATGATCATTCAAAAATAATAAACATTAGTATTCAAGGTTTCAGGGAAGTCTTCTTTTACTCATGCATATTCTTATTTGATCATAGGACTCTTCTGATTAGTTAAATCATCAATGCATAAACCCGTGATTACTCAAACCTATAACTTCATGATTCTTCTTGTTAGTCATATCATTAATTATGGTAAGACACATAATATGCATACAACCATGACTATTCAAACCTATGACTTCATGAATAATCATTATCAACAACACAACAGTATAACATCCTAACACAAGGTAGGATTCTAGCTTGATATAGGAAAAACATACTTGGATTAGCATGCTAGCTAGTTATGTCTAACATACCCGCATAATGTCTTCTGGTTCTCTTCAATGACTTGTGCTAGTAACCTATATGTGTCATAAGTTATCCATTGTAGAACCAAGTTATACATACCTCGTAAGTAGATCTTCTAAGTGATCCATGACAATGGATGAATCTTTGTCTTCATGTCATCATGATCATAGTTCTTGAACTAGAACATGATTTGTCTTTCTTGGTGTACCTTTCATGTTAGCAGACAACATAAACCTCATACAACACCATAATGCATTAGTACAATCATAAGTGTCAACACCCTAATGAATGCATTCATAATTTTGTTAAAGTGATACGACAAGTCTAAAATCAAGATTGTTCTAATCGTAAAAACATAAAGACAAAAATATCATAAACTTAATCATGAACAAATCTTGAGACATACCTTGATGAGTCATACCTGTCGAGATTGCTTGTAATCTTTTTATGGAAGGCCTTAGCCTCATCTCCCTCTGAGATAGGAACTTCTTCACTTATGTAGGTGACCAATCCATCTTCTTCTAAGATTAACCCAATCCACTTGATTTGCAAGAACTAGACCTAGAGCTAGATTAGGGTTTGTCAAAGAAACCCCAAAAATTCAAACTTTGAATTTCAAACTTTCTAAAGGATAGAAATATGCGCCTTGATGAGCTGATCAAGTTGGTATATTCAGAATTTGAAAATTGCAAAGTTTCACCCCTCGAAATTGCCTTAGATTTCTGGATTCACTAGGGAGGACCTTGAATTAGGGTTTGAGTTTCCTGAAGCTTCACCCAACCAAAATATTTGATTCAAATCTCTAAGCTTCGATTTTTCTGAGGATCTTCCAGCCGTGGTCACAGATTTCCAAAATTCCAATTTTTGCAGAAGCCCTAATTTTCCATCTTTCCGATCAAAGTCCCGAACTGGTGTTTGATCAAGCCTGGCCTTCTACCCAACCAAAAAATCTGATCTTGGTCTCTAAATTTCGATTTTGATGAGTAGCATCCAGAAGTGGTCTCCGATTACAAAAATTCCAACTTTCTCCGAAGCCCTAAATTCCAGAAGCCATGAATGAAGATGCTAAAAAATAATTATGTTTTGATAGAAATATGTACCTGATTGTTTCTGGTGTAACTCTGAACTTTTATATCCATAGGGTCTGAAACGTTTTCCTGAGATATCCTGACCTGTTATATTTCCATCCCAATAGGTCTGAACTCAATTGGATTCTCTGAGAGAGAGTTATGTCAAGTGTCTCAACGTGACCTATTTATGGAATAATTCAGGAGAGCGAACTTGTACAGCATGCCACGTTTCACTGGTTCAACTTCGGCCTCTAAAACACTTTCTTGATATAGTACAGTCTGTGTACTACCTGTCACCATTTACAAAATTTCATTTGGAGCTTCCTACCAAAAGTTATGACCTTTTTCCCAAGGTCACCTGATTTTGACTCAGATCTGGAAGAGGCAAAAACCCTATATTGTACAGATCATAAATCACAATGTACAACGAATTAGAGGTTGTCCTTTGGACACAGGGTACATGGGGATTTGATATTCGACCTGTAAAAGTTTTATATTCGAAAACTTCTCCAAAATGGATTTATAGCGAAAGTGCTATGATGACTGGTTTTTGCTATATCAAGCCCTAGCATCATAAGCGCAACAAGTGTCATACATGCCATATCATCCCTTCTTTCAGGCTAGCTCTGATACCATGTTAAATTTTTAGAATTTACTTCAATCTAATCTAGGATCTTAACTCAGAGAACAACATGTATAGCATATCTACAGCATATTAATCATGGACACAATAATGCAAGCACACAAGAGACACAAAGTTTACTTGGGGAAAACCATAAAGGTGAAAAACCCCAATAACTTCCTCAGAGATAGATAGAGAAATGATAAAACCAAAATAAAAGAGATAGTCTTCTCCTAGCAGCAGAGCCTCCTCCTCCACCAGTGTGCCACTCTCCAAAGTGTGAGTGAGTGAATAGAATGATGAAATAAATATCTCCTGACCTTTATTTATACTAGACTTGACTCGCCTCATAACCTTTACTAGTTCGGCCTTAACTTAACCACATAACACAATGCTGAGTGGGCCAACACCCAATAGGGTGGTCTAATAACCCTTTCAGCCACATGGCCAACCCCCACTAGGGTGGTCTAATAACCCATCAAGTATAAGTTACGACACTTACAATATAAATGACGACACTTCCGTATAGAGGAATAATAACATCTCTATACGAATACAATATACATATATGTGAAATACATTTTGAAGTTACATATACATCAACAACATCATGTGTGGAGCCCATGCTGAAGATATTGACCACCTCTTAGATTCTTGTGACATAGAAAATGAATGTTGGAACCAAATTGCCAGAAAATTCCAACGCACCAACAAAATGCCTAGAGACTAGTCCAAATCATCTCCATCTGGGATGGTCATCCCTTCCAAAGCAAACTGAAAAATCGCCTCTGGGAGTTAATTCCAAGAATTGTTGCTTGGAACATATGGAAAGAGAGGAACAAAAGGATTATTGAAGGTAAGCTCAGGAACTTCACTGAAATATGGCACTCCATCAAGTCTAATCTACGAGAGACCCTCGCAATCTCAATTTGGAATAATGTAGATCTCTCCACCATTTCTGGGGAAAAAGATATCCTTTGCAGCTAGCAACTCTCTATCCCAGCTCTCTGTTATCCATGTCGTGCTCCCTTGTCCAATACATCCAACCTTGATCATTGAAGTAGACCTCCTACCAACTTCTTCAAACTAAATTTTGATGGAACCTCTAAAGGGAACCCGAAAACGACAAGCTTTGGTGGATTTTTCAGAGACTCTTTAGGCAACATCCTTTGTATGTTTCATGGATCTCTTGGCCATGACACCAACAATGTTGTTGAACTCTCAGGAATGCTAGAAGGCCTGAAAATTGCAAAAAATAAACGTTTCATTCCCCTAATTGTTGAAGGAGACTCCCAAATCATCATCTCTTTCGAAACACGTCTCTACAATGGCACTGCGGTTAAGAAGGTATCTCCTAGGTGGAGCTTGGAACAATGCCTCTCTGAGCTTGAGACTCGGCTCAAAAGAATCATAACCATTACCTTCCATCATGTCAAACATAAAGCCAACTCAATAGAAGATATCATGGCCAACAAAGGGGCTGAAGATGACTCTCTCCTTATGATCGACACTCCAAGAACTATACATCACAAGGACCTGCATCTTCAGTGTCAGATCCTAGCAGAGAAAGATCACTCCACCCTGAATCCGAGTGTTAGCCCAGTTCACACGGGCCAACCTCCACTTGGCCACTGCACCAGTTCGGACCACATGAATGAGAGGACCATCCACCTACAAGCACGCTCCCCACGACGGTGGTGAGCATTCAAGATTTGAGGTCAACCCCCAAGACTTGACCTTCATGCCACCAATTCCATGACGATGGACATTGGACGTAGGACCTGAAAGTCATTAATTCTGCCACTTTTTCCAAGGATGACAGCCTGCTGCATTTACTACATGCATGGGATGGAAATGGTTTGGCTTGGCTCCATAAATCCATGCATCGACATTCCTCACTGCTTTGTTGTTGTGTTTTCTGCCAAGATAACCCTTGTGGATCTCCATGTGTCTCTATTCTTGAAATCTCTTAGGAAACTAGAGACCATGACATGAACTAGGGGCACCCCCCTTCGTGGTAGCAATAGAAAAGGATCTGGCTCAAGAAGGCGTCCTAAGGTTACTATGGATTGGACGGTAATGAATTGTTACGCAGAGCATATTTCGGCTCAAACCTATAGTCTCATTGATGGATGGGAAGATCGCAGGGTTGCAGCCCTCCTGGCCTCCGGAACCAATGGTGGAGCTATCAACCATTATTGGATGCTGAAAAATATGATGAGTACTTTGGTAGAGGAAATGGAAGTAAGCTGGGAGGCCAACACCAACATTGTTCAGAACATAAAATTCAGCTTGACAGAAGCCTCGGAACGCGTGAGCACAATGGATGCAAACATGACTTAGTACATCTTCTCCCCTAGGCATAGTAAGGAGTTGGAAATTATGGAAATAGAAACAGTGACTAGCGAACCCATGGCTATGGAAGATGGCTCAGCCAAGGAGAAGGCTACAATGAGAAAGGACATGGCTCAGACACCTACTATGCTGGCCAACCATGTTGTGCAAGATGGATGTAGTGCACCATGATCCTCTTCCCCTGTCCTCCCCTCTTCGGGGACAATTGAAGATTTCTATGCAGGATGTCCCATCCTTGAGGAAGAACCAGAACCACCGTCTGCAGAGGCACACCCCTAGATGGGCCACTCCAGCTCCAGGTTATTTTTGTAGTGTTCAAATTTTTGCTTCTACTTCTTCTATAGTCTGCTATCTAGAACTCCCAGACATTATGACATTTTTTTTGGAAAAATACCCAGCCTTTTTTTTTGGCAGGACCCACCCAAGAGGTATTAATTTTGTATAATGATAGTCATTTCAGTATTTTTGAGCGACTGGGATAGTGGCTTCATTACCCGAGGCCTCCGCAGTAAGCATCAGACTCTTCAGTTACATGTAATTCTCACCATATTTTTCGGCTCTATTTATTAAATTTTCCTCTGCAACTTACAAACAAAAATGCAAATGTTAACTAAAATGGTACTTGCCTTTCGTAAGGTTTCGTCTACTAACGGTGTTTGTGAAGGTTTTGTTCTTGGTAAACAACATAGAGAAATGTTTGATAAAGGTAAAGCTTGGCGTGCTAAAAAATATTTGCAATTAATTCATAGTGACATTTGTGGTCCTCTTGAAGTTCCTTCTATATCACATGTAGTCTATTTTCTTATCTTTATTGATGACTTTAGTATAAAATCATAGGTTTATTTTTTGAAACATAAAAGTGACACTTTTTCTAAATTTCAAGTATTTAAATCCTTGGCTGGAAATGAATCTGGTAAAAATATTAAGACTTTAAAAACAGATAATGGGGGGGAATTCATTAAGAAAGAATTTAAAGTATTTTTATCTAAGCATGGAATTCAACATCAAAAGACTGTTCCTTACACACCTACACAAAATGGTATTGCTGAAAGGAAAAACAGAACTTTAGTTGAAATGCCTAGATGTATGCTTTATTCTAAAGGATTACATAAGAAATTTTGGGCTGAAGCCATAAGTTGTGCTAACTTTATTTAAATAGAGTTCCTACAAAATATTTTAGGCATGTTACCATTGAGGAAAAATGGAATGGTAGAAAAACGGATATTAGTAACTTTAAAGTGTTTGGTTGTGAATGTTGGGCTCATATTCCTGATGAAAAACGGAAAAAGATAGAACGCAAGTCTCACAAGTGTATATTCATTGGTTATTCTGAGGATTCTAGGGCTTATAGGTTGTTTGATCCTTTTAATCAAAGTGTCATCATTAGAAGAGATGTTCAATTTATTGAAGTCTCTCCACCATTTGAGTCTGTAGAACCTCACATTACTCTGAATATTCCCTTATCACCTGTTACTCCTATCTTGAGTACTCCTACTAGTTTTGTGACTGATCTTAGTTCATTTTGTTCCTCTTCTTCAAGTATTCCACTTGAATGTCTCGAAACTCCTGAAGTGACTTCTGTCCCTTCTAACATTCTTGTTTGGGCCCAAAAAACTCTTGAATCTGCAGGAAGTGATATCAAAATCTCTTCCGCTAGTCGTAGAACTAGATCTAACTTTGCTCTTATGACCAAAGTTGTGGCCACAGATGATCCTACCTCTTATGCTCAAGCTAAGGGTAAACCTCATTGGGAACAAGCTATGACTGCTGACTATGATTCTCTTATGAAGAACAAGACTTGGTCTCTTGTTCCTCTTCCTTCTTGAAATAATTTAGTTGGTTGTAAATGGGTTTATAAAACTAAATTAACTGCAGAAGGACATATTCAAAAGTATAATGCTAGAGTAGTTGCAAAAGGTTTTAATCAACTTGAAGGTATAGATTATAATGAAAATTTTCCTCATGTTGCTAAAATGCATACAATAAGAACCATTTTATCTATCAATTAATCTTATAACTTGGAAATACACCAAATGGATGTTAAAACTACATTTTTAAATGGTGATCTTAATGAAGATATTTATATGCAATAGCCTCCTGGTTTTATTAATGTTGAATCATCAATTTTAGTATATAAATTACACAAGTATTTATATGGTCTAAACAAGCACCTAGCACTTGGTATCATAAAATTGATGCATATTTATTGAATAATGGTTTTAAGTGTTGTATATCTGATCCTAACCTGTATGTTAAGCATGTTGATGATAATATCATTGTTATGGTTTTATATGTGGATGATCTTATTATCACTGGTAGCCAACCTGTTCTCATTCAACGTATGAAAAGTGTCCTTCACAAGCAGTTTGAAATGATTGATCTCGGTATATTACACTATTTAATGGGTCTTCAAATTTGGCATCTAACAGATGGTATTTTCCTCTCTCAAGCGAATTAGGCTACAGATTTATTGGCTCATTTCCCCATGAGTGATTGTAAACCTGTTCATATGCCTTTTCAGTCCGGTGTAAAGTTAAGTGTTGAGTGTACTACTCCTCTTGTTGATGCTACTCTTTATCATCAGCTAGTCGAATGTTTGATATATTTAACTCATAGAAGACCAGATCTCTCTTTCACCGTCAGTATGGTTTCACGGTTCATGCAACAAGCTCATCAAAGTCATTGGCAAGCAACAAATAGAATTCTGAGATATTTACAGGGGAAATTGTACTATGGCATTTTTTATTTGAGCAGTACTACTGTTTTGCTTTCTGGTTATATAGATTCGGACTAGGCAGGTGACAGTTTTGATCAACGGTCAACTGTTGGTTATATATTTCAACTTGGTTCAGGTCTGATTTCTTGGTCCAGCAAAAGCGTGAAAACTCTTTCTTTATCTTCATGTGAAACAGAGTATAGAGTAGCCAAAGAAGTAACAAAAGAAGTAGTTTGGTTACGGTATGTTCTCACTGAGCTTGGTCTAGTTCTGAAATCGTCCACTGTGTTGAAATGTTACAATCCGGGTGCAATTTAGCTTTCTTATAATCTGGTGTATCACTCGAAGACAAAGCATCTCAATCTTTATGCTCATTACATTCGAGGTCTCATTGTAGATGGTGTCCTTTCTCTTGAGTATTTTCCTACAGAGCACCAGGCAGCCGATATCTTTAGCAAATTTCCTTAACAGCAGTGAAGTATGTGCATCTTCGCTCCTTACTGTGGATGAGGGAAGTTGTCATCAGGGGGGAGCATTAATGACTCATTCCTTCCTTTGTTAATGGAATTTTCTCCCAGCCATTATTAAGGGGGAGTGTTGGAATTTTTTATATTCCTTGTAAGGTAATAATGTCTTTGTATTATGTCGGAAGATACCCACAATCTTATGTAAAAGAGTAATACATTATATCCCATATTCATTATGGTAAAATATACTCTTGATATTCATTATTATATAAAGAGATGTTATTGTGGAGAATTATATTATCCCACATGTAATATGTGAGAGTAATTCCTCCTCATCTCTTAGTATATAATAGAGTCAAGGGAGTCACATCAATCATCATGATATATACTTTCACAAGTATTGCTATCTTATATTGGGGTTATTGGCATTGCTCTCTTGTAAGCTTGAGGGAGATATTCTCGAGATAATAGGTAAGCTAGTTTAGTTAGATCCATATCTATGACAATGGGGAAGGGGATTATTCTTCCATACTTGTACATCTTCCTCATGAGTGGGGAGTCTTGGAGGAGATGAAGGTTTTGGTGGTGGGTGTAGAATATGTTGTTGGCTTGGTATTGTTATGTGAGGGATCGGGGAATTTTAGTCTATGATTGAGGCATTTGTTAAGATGAGAGAGGGTTCTCCACATGTGGTTTTCAGGAGCTTATGTTGATTTGATGGTCATCCTGCTCGCTTCAAATGTGCAACTATAAGTTTAACTTACGGTTTTAGGTATGTGTTTGGTTTGTCCGTTTCTTTTTAATTGTTTCGGAGAATTTTTATTTGAATTGGAAAACAATTGGGTCTCTCACAAAATAGATTTTTATGGATATTTTTAACGATAATGTTGCAAATCTTGTAAATCCCATGAAATCGATTTAATATTCTTAAGAAGTATATTAGTTACATTTTTCTTCTTATGATCTTTTGGGTTTTACATTCTGGTCTCGTAGCCCTAGTTCTTAGGGCCTATTGTGTGATTTCTTTTGTGGTTATGTGTTTTGTAGGATTGATTATTAACCATGATATTCATATAGTCTCTCTTACAAACTTGCTAGCTCTATCAATTGCATTTGTTGCCTTAAAGTATGCGAACTAGTAATATTATCTATGTTATTCTTTTATATGGTCTTACATTTTGGTATTAGATCCCTAGTTTTTAGGACCTATTGGGTGAATTTTGTTGTTGCTAGGTTTTTTTGTAGGACTGATTATTAAATATGACTTGCATATAGTCTCTCCTATATACTTGCTATCTCTATTGATTTCCTTTGCTCCCTTAAAATTTGAGAACTAGTAATATTATCTATGTTATTCTTTTATATGGGTATATGTTTCTTGTGTTATATGGGTGTAAATACTTTTTTCACGTCCTACTACCTGTGTGCAATTGAAAACCTCCAATTTTGTTGATTTTATATTTATAGAAATGAGAAAATTTGTTAGCGGGGTGATGACCATGTTCAAACCTCAACTGTCATAGACCTCTAAATGTTGGTAGAGTTTGAAAAGTTACATATGAAGCCTTAATTAAAAGAAATAAAAATTGAAATGAGTGAAACTTCATTGGATTCCAATGCATGCTTGTGTACCTCAAAAAATTATAAAAATATGCCACCTTGAATAAATTATTAACTAAAAAAACCAATCAATGGCATCTCATTAGGCTGGTGGGATTCTAGAGGCATTTGTGCTTCGGAGTCTACTAATTACATGGAATTTTTTTGAAACATGTTCTTTCTCATAGAAATAAAAATGGCATCACTCTAGGTTGGTAGTGGCTCCCACAACTACCTAGGTTCAATTCATGATGCACTTGTGTTTGGGAGTTCACTATTTACTTGACATTTTGAAATTGAAAAATGGTTCTTTCTGATAGAAATAAAAATAAAATTAAACAAGTCCTTCTGCTGGTACTTGAAAAAGTGTGTCATCAAGCTAATGATGAGGTTCAAACCCGAAATTTAATAAAGCTTTGGATTATTCAAAGGTAGAATACATTCAAATGTCATAAAGATTTGGATTATTCAACGGTAGACTAAATTCATATAAAATATTTTTTTTAAGAGATAGGTGAATAGACCGGGATAATTTCCGGGTGCATAGTAAAGCATAGCTACCAAGTTCGGATTTAAATTCAACTTCAAATTCGATACGATATGGAAATAATTCGTATGCATAATTTAGAGTTCGGAAGAAGATTCGAAAAAATATTTGGCAAATTCATATAAATATTCACAAGTTTATTTCACACCAACAATTTTCACGAGTTTATATCACCCCAACAATTTTCACGAGTTTATATCACCTCAACAATTTTATCATAGTCAAAATTGCGGGGTGAATGAACAATCACTGCTGCAGTCCAAACCCATGGCAATTTGAAGGACTTGTCCTCACTGCTTCAAATCCACAAATGCAGCTACCGATGGTTCTCGTCAGTCTTCCAGCGATGATATGTTTGGATATGCTTTCAAAATAGGCTATTTCCCTATGTTTTTCATGAAACCGCTTCGTTGGCCTCAGGAATAGGATGGTTTCGCAAATCAAGTTCGGTAACTCACAGATTCTCTTCAAAGACTGTTTGAATTTTAACGAATAATTCACCCAAACCGAATGAATCAACAAATATTAGAATTTTTTTTTTCCAATTCAGCCGTATTTGATAAATATGTAGTAAATTAATGGGGATTTTCCATGGATTTCTTAGATGGAGACAAGAAATAGCATCTTCCATCGACTAATACTTCAAAGGTAGTTAAGTGCAGACTATACCCATCCTAGCTTCGAATGTCGGGGAACCGAAGACCACAAATAGGTTGCATCCCAAATCCGCTCACCCGACCCCTAGGACAATCCAAATATCTTCTCGAATTGATCTCTGGATTTGCACAATGTATTTGGTCATAAATTCCAAACTATAAGATTTGAGGAGAAGAAATATGGAAGAAGGGAAATGTCGTGAAGAGCAAGACATTGTCGAACAGATTGTGCATAGAACGAAACCACGACAAAATTTTAATATGTGCAAAAATGAAATTGGTTATCTTTATTTAGAAGGTTCTTCAATAAAATTGTGACTATGATGGCAACACATGAATAAAAGACGGAAAACAATAATGCATAAAACAAAGTACAGATAGAATAAAATATAATGTTATTCAACCGTATGAGTTGTTGTTAAAAAAGGGTGATTTACAAAATTGGCCATAAGTGGAAAATATGTTAGAGGAAATTTGTTGCTGAAAAGGACAGTACATACATATAAGAGTCTTGCCGCACATGACTAACAGTGACAATAATAAATGATGCTTGATAGGAATATTACTTTACAAAATTGTTTCCCCTTCATAAAAAAAACAGGTGGAATACAAAAATCATCTTTTAGGATCGTACAGAATAAGCTCAAGGTCTAATGAATATTGTTCAGTGATCTGATCCAAAGATTGCGCAAACAGACCAAGTTCAAGATACAATGAAGATGGTTGCGCAGAATTAAAACATGCTTGGAATTGGAAGCCTGCAGAAAGTGGTACAAGTTTTGCTGCTGTGGAAATTTGTTGGTAGCACTAATATGGATATGATCCACTTGGGACAGTTGCATAAGAATCAATATTCACTCCTGCTACTTCTCTAATCGCACAACTTAGTCTTTCAAGACCACAATCTCGTGCACATTCCTCTTATTCACTTGAGACTGGGAATACCACTCATATACATGTGCTTCCTTGATTTGAGACATGCGACTCTCTAAATTAGCTGTGAAATCATGTTGGTGAGACTGGAATGATTCGGAAAGACTACTAATAGCTACATTGACTTGTTGAAGAGATCTATCCATCTTGATAGAAGTAAGAAACCAATGATAAAAAAAAAGGAAATCTTTGTGACTCTATGTACTACGAGAATCCCATAAATAGATGGGAAGGTCAATGTCTTGTGTGCTTCGAAACAAGTTAAAGGGACATCGAAGTTAATTTCATTCATTTCTACGTTCTTCGAGGAAAATTGAAGGGATGACGAAGATAATGGAATTCATGGTAGATAGCACAAATTTCCTAACAACTTATGTTGACTTAAATTAAGGAGACTGCACTCAAGGACAAAATCCTGCTAAATCAGGTGGGTACATGAGTCATAACTCACATACCAAAACAATTTTGCACATTTCAAATGTGCCAAATGTCAAATCAATATGGTTTACATCAAGGTGGTTTTGAAAAACGTGATGAGACAACCGAGGGGTAGCAATGCAAGATCCTTGTCATTAATGATAGTTGAAAAGGTATAACAAACAATGCAAGAAATAGATCATTGTGTGCAAAAACAAGCAGACAAGGAACCGTGCAATTAGAAGCAATGTAAAGGGATCTGTGTCATTAAAAACGTCATTAAAGGGATACCAAATGTGATGACATTTGTAAATTTGAACTCATACACTGCATGCGAACCGAATTAAATTAATTAGAGTGGTACATGATTTGGAGAAACTACAATCATTGGGTAAGGGAACTCAGTGCAGCGCAACAAAAATGAAAGGGAATGAAAGCATAAAGACAGGGGGAGTATCCCTTTTCCATTAATGTTAATTGGGCAGAGATACTATGAAGCATGAATTAGAGACAAAGAACTACGCAAGAAGCACAATATAGATTATAGAGATTTCTAATCAAAGGTTGCATGATAGAGTAAAGGATCAAACTAGCATGAATATAGGGGGTCACTATATTATGTGAAGGAGCACAGCTTCATAAGGTCTTGACATCAATTCAAAAGTGGGAGATTGTTAAACTCTGGTGTTGTCATTGATTTCAAAGAAGTTGTTGGATGATGTCAAAGAGTTTGTTGAACTCGGTGTCAATGTTCAAGTTTCAAGAAGTATATAAAAATATGTGCGCAAGTCCTTATTCTCACCAAGTCAAGGTCCTCCAATGTGCAAGTCCCATTGTGCCAATGAAAAACTATGCGCAAGACCCACAAGGCATGGTACCTCATTCGTGTGAGCAAGTCAAGTGGTAGATGCTTGGGTAATATTGACTGTAAAGAAAGGAAGAAGGGGTGTTATCGTTTAGAGAAGCTCCAACTTGTGGACACTTTGTTTGAACAAGTTAAGTATAAATAAGAGTGAATTTGATGAATGAGAGGTAAGCCTGGAGGAACAAATAAAGTAATATTCTGAATTTACAAGCTTCACATAGATGAAATGCTTAGGGAAATAAAAGAAAATATGATTTGGAGAAGTGCACGAGGTTACAAGAAATTTAGAGGAACAAGGAGCAATTGCGCATATAGAAGGAGCATTTGTGAGAAAGGCACCATAAACATGTAGCGAAATTAAAGCAGAAGTGCACATAGTTGAAAGAAAAGCATAGAATAGATTATAGTAAGAATAGTGTGCACACATCTGAATTCACCATACAGCAATATCTATATCTCGAGAGAGTTGGATGGGGCAAGGTTACAAGTAAGTGTACTGTTGTTCGCCGATGGGCGCTTCAATGAGTTTTTCTGTGTATATGGAGGGTGATCGCAACTTTTTAATCGAGATTAAGGATGGGCAGTTCTGATTAATTAGATTTGCATATTCTTCGTCGAGCACATGTATCCAACGACACAGATTTGCAGTTTGCTAAAAGGTTACCCAAAGGTTTTATCGGATTAGCGATAATCAGCGGTTTCTTTTGTTTAATCAAATGGGAGAACGAAAGGTTGAGCCTGTGGGAGAACTAAAGGTTGATCCTGCCACGTGGGGGTCCGTTTGTTTAAACGAAAGGGTGAATCATTTATGAACTTATCGCCATCCAATTCTTTCATAAAATATAGTTTCATAGATTTCATTTATTTATCATCTTATCGCCACCAATTCTTTCATAAAATATAGCTTCGGAGATTTCTGATCGCATCGGCATCCAATTATTTCAATCTTATTGATTTCTGTATTCAGTTTGGCGAAAGAATGGCCATCACATTTGAAGAGATAAAGGGGAAGTTGGTGGAATCGGGAGTCATCGGACGGGTTCTCGAAGATTTCAATCCTTGGCTAAAGCTCTAGCATGAGACATAGTGAAGCCATCATAAGAAGACTGGAAGTGAATTGGTGAGTAGCATCTGCGATTTCTTTGTATCTGTACAAATTGGGGTTTTCCGAGAAGAAATCCCTTAGACTAGTGAGTGAATTGAGTTTTCCCAAATTAGTTAATCTCTGCGTTAATATTCATTTTCAGGATCAATGCTGTAATAACTAGAATGCACAGATCTCTCCAATATAAATATTGGACTCTTGTATTGATCAACGCCGTATTGCACAGGTCGTGTATATCCTCACGTAAACCCTATGCCAAAGCTTATATTTAAACTCTGTTCATTTATCTACTTGACCTTTGTGATAGATAAACGTAAAAAAAAAAAAAACGTTGGATCGTGGAAGCTTGAATTATGTTAAATCATTTTTATTTATCTGTGTCAGTTTGAAGTAATCGATCAAGAGATAGAACTAGAACTGATTCTGTGTGTCTGAATTTTCATATCTTTTGTTATTAATTGTCTCTCTCGGTTGAGAAGTAATCGATCTAGAAATTGATCAAGAAATGGATCTAAATCTGAATCCCAAAGGCGCAATAGTTTGGAATAAATTTTTGGAATGGTTAACACTAGGAAAAATCTAACAGCGGAGATGATAGACAAAAGAATCAACGGTGATCGTGGAGCGCCGCACTGCCAAAAAGCACGTTTGCAATATGTTGTAAGTGGTTGCGGTAAATAAACCATCAGGATACGTGGCGCACTTGTATTGCATCGCATCGACACAATGGTGGTATCACAACCCACTATGTGCCATGCGGAAACCGCCAAGGAGCTTAACTATGGGAGATGCGTGGGCCATGGCACGTGGTAGATGTAGCGGCGGGTGGGAAATGCACCCACGTATTTGACGATGATCGGATGGTAGAGGGATGTAATATGGGAGATCAAAGGACGAGATTGTCTCCGCATTGTGGAAAGTGCACACTCGGTAAAGGGGATGGTGGTCGTGGAGGTGAAACCACCTTAACAGGTGTCAATTGATAGTTGATCCGCATGAACTTGTGACCGGGAAAGAAAACCATTGTTAAAGGTCATGGATATCGCCATAGAGGTAAAGGATAGGTGATCTAACGGCCTAAATTTCAACGTGTGCGATCAATGACTGAAAATAGGGTACGTTTGCAAAGTTGCAAGAAAGATAAGGAAAAAAGTCTATATAAAATAAAAAGGGCATTCAAAATAAAGGACGTGTCTACAACAGGCAGGGTTTGGTGAACGATGTAAACCCCTTTAAAGCTAAAGACGCCCCAGGAGATAGGGATGGAGATGTTTATGATACCCTAATTAGGTTGAATTTGGCACAGTAGTGGACTTTGTTTTAACACATTTGATCAAATTTGATATATCTTTGTAAATGCACTATTGAGAATATTGATTCACCTTCTTACCAACACGATGCATTTCTTGACAGGTTTTGTTCAACAATCATTCGGTAACAAGATGAAGTTTGGAATGCACATTAGTCATACAAGGAGCTTAAATACAAACCTACGATATCAACTAAGTTTAGAAGTATGGGTGCCAAAGTTTGTCCAACTTGAAATTGAAATTATTTTCTATTAGTCTATTACCTTAAATTTTTTGGTATTAGTGGAATTGTAAACAATGTTTATTTTTTTAATATGATTGGTGCATGTTAATGGTGATATATTTCTCTTGCTACAATTTATACCAGATAGAGTAGCGATCAATTTTCTCCTGTATTTTGATTGTTTAACCTACAACTAATGGTTTAAAATAATCTAAGTAAGTAAAATACTAAAAGTAATCTAAATAAACTAAAGACTAAACTAATCCTAAAATAAATATACTAACTATAGAAATATACAAAAAATTACAAATTTACAAACATATTTGTTGGAGAGTCCTAAGAATGACTTGGATTTTTTGCAAATGAAATAAACTTGTTAAAAAAAAGTATGGACTGAAAGGAACTTAAACTTGCTTGTTGAAATCCTCACAAACATGCATCAAATTTCAATAGAAGTTCACTCCATAATGCTCATAAAAATATGCAATCTAAAGATACAGAGTGTTAACCTACAACTGCAGAATGACAGCTGCAAAATGCAGAATGCAAGATAAATCTCAAATAAAGATAAATCTCTGCATTACTCTGGCACTACTTTGATTGTCAATATGGTATTATCTTAATAACAAATAGGTGTGATATCTGAAGGGTATTAATATTATTAAAAAATTGTTTACTACATGGAAAAAATCAAACATGGACATTGTAGCAGCTGGGACATTGAAGCAACCTAATTGTGCACAACCGGATGGGAAGCAACCTGAGCATGCATTTTACTTCTTCCACTTTAGTCATCGTGCAAAGTCTCCATGGAATTTCCGGTTTTCCTTCAACTTCAACTGCATCCTTATCTGTTAAAAACCAATACAAAATCAATATAATCTATCAGTATCCAAATAAGACAAAAAAAAATAGCATACGGTACAATACTTACCATAGCCAAACAGACTATATAGACAATGAAATGAATATTGAGACTACCAGAAAGGGTACTTAGATGCCTAAGAGGGTTGCTCATATACATACCTCAATCCTTCATTGATTGCACTCTTTGTACTGGGTAGCAGGAGTAGGTTACCTCCAAGCGTTCAATGTCGATAACCGGGCGTTCCTACTAGAAATATGACCATGGAAATTCCTACTGCTAAGGAAGATAACTAGAATCCTAATACCCACATCCAGATGAATGAATGATTCTCATTTCCCATTGCCAAGAGGTAATGCAATAGAAGTAGATGAATGATTCTCATTTCCCATTTGAATATATGTTGTAAAACTAGCAGTACCGGTTTCATTGCAGTTTCAATGGACTTTTCATCGTTATGTATGGTCACTTCCCTCAGGGATACATGAAGACCAAATTTTGGGGGCGGGCGGGTCACTTCCCTCATGGATACAGTCTTGATTTGAAAAATCAAGAACATGAGATAGCCAACCCTTCCGTCAAGGATACAGTTTTATTGATAATGTACATTAAAATATAATGTTTAATGCACAGTGATTAATAAGATAGTGAATGAACATAGAACAAGTAACGGCTCTGTTGCAATATGAAAATGGCTTTGTTGCAACATAGAATACTTCCATATGAAAATGCCTTCTTGCAGTAGCCGTTACTATACATTATGGATGGATGGATGCATTGCATTCAAACCGGTCAGTCCATTCTTTGTAACGCCTCCATGCCCTTTGTTGTTCACACACTCTCCTTTAAAACCGTGGCATAGCAGCACAGCAGCCTCACCAGCAGCAGCAGCATCACTAGCAGCAACAGCACCACTAGCAGCAGCAGCATTAGCGCACCAGCAACATTAGCACATCAGCAGTGCAGCAGCATCAAGAGGTGCATCATTTCTAATCCTTTCTTAACTTTAAAATCTTGTAGTCGCATAGTCGAGATCTTGACTGTATTTTCATTTATATGAAAATTGATCACGTATGGATTGCCCTGTATGGAAAACTTTTTTATATTGACTATCTTTTGATTTATCCTGGATGGTCCAGATCTTTAGTGTCTTTTAATTTATAAGAAAAGATGTCCAGTATTCGGCCTATGTTTTCCCTATCTATCCTATTAGGGCCTGTAGTGATTTATTTATAATCTTTGTTTATTTGTGTGTTATTCGGCTTGTTTATTCCGACTTAATATCTATATTTCGTAACTTCCATGTATATTAAAAAACAAAATTTCAAGTTCAAGCTTTTTGACCTAATGGTTGTTATCCATCTAGGTTAAAATTTGTATATACATTTTCCTACCTTCAAAATGTGTTTGTCTGCAAATTTTTTGTCACAAGCTATGCCCGCTGAGCAAAAGTATCCTTCATAGGATCGTTCAAGAAATTCCTGCTACAGTTCACTATTTATATTTACTTTTTATTTAAAATATACCAGCAAAATATTTTCCAATACTTATATGAATATCTTGGTCGATAACAAGAACTCAATGCATATATATCTGTAATGTTAACTTATGGCTGAAGTTAAATTTTTATAATTATATTTTTATCAAAATGTAGTTGTTAGCACTTAGATTTTATCCCCGGCTGTAAAAGAAATAACAGCTAAGGTAACCTATTTCAAACCAATCTTTAGGTAGAAAAATTAGCCGTTTTTTCCACCACAAAGGGCTCTCTCGACAAATATATAAAATGCTAAAGATATATGAAACAACTCAAATTTTCAAAATGATTTACTTGGTTGAAAAGGAAACAAGAAACAGTGGGCATGGAGTCAATATTTCAGATTTAATGTACCAGTAAGTGATTTATACCAAACAGATTTTCACAGAGGCAAGATAGTTATCATATCACAGTCAATTTAAATTTGCAGGTGGTATAGAAAGAGATAATGACAATCCATCAATAGCGGGCATCGAACTAGGATGAATCCATTGTTAACTTTGGAGAAATAAATGAATACTTAAATGCGATAAATTGAGGCATAACCAGTATGAATCCCAATTTATTTCAAATGTTCATTTAAGCATGGAAGAAAAACATAATGGAAGATGTGACAAAGAAGGTAAACATGCACATATAAAGATAAGGAAAAGACAGACTGTAAAAATGATTAACACATGAATCTCTGGTCTCAAAAGATAGGTATTCCCACTATACGGCCCTTTTATTCACTTCATCAAAAACTTGACCTCAAAAACTTATTGTCTCTCAAAAGGTTTCCAACCCCTTCAAAAATGTTTTACATTGTCTTTTATACAAAATTGGGAAGAATCATAAGATAACTACTTCTTTTAACTAATAACTGGAAATGTCTTAACTAAAAAGTCTTTAAACAACATTACAAATTTTCAAAAATAAAAACAACATTGTTTGCCACTTGGCAAAAATTCCAAATGCTTCTTTAGGAATGAACTGAGGACTTTACTCTTCCATAGTTGTCTACGTAACTCCATTGGTCGGCTGTGGGTAGATCATAGCTGGTCATTTCCTTCACCAGGACCCACATCTCGATGTGATCTATGTAAGATACAGGAGGGAAGTTTTCACCAATTGAAGCTATCTGATTTAAAATTTCAAAATCTTCTGCCATTTTATCCATTAAAATATTTCCTGTAAGCAAATGATCCAGATGCTGAAATTTTTCATGATTCATCCGAATGTCAAATAATAACCTTTTATAATCATTCTGAGGAATCAATTCCCGCTTTGCATCCCAGAAAGTAGGCAATCCTTTGATAATCAATTTTTCAAATAACCTTTTAAATTTGACCACTTGCTTTCTTATTTCTCCAGCTCTGGCTTCAAGATTTTCAACATTGGTATATTTCCCAAGGATCCTTCTAGTCCATGTGATAACTACAATCCTGTTATTTATGTTCATCACTGTTAAATCTGCTTCTGTTAGACCATTTAGGAATGTAATTGCATTTTGTGCAGTTTCCTTTGGTTTTCTATTTAGATTTTCCCTTATTGCTGTGCAACTTTCAAAAGCATCTTCCACCACCTTCTCTTTAACTCTCATATAATCAAGATATGGCCTCAATTTCTCAACTTCTTTTATAATTTGGTCCCATACCAAATGCTTACACCCTTGCATCGCAGCTTGTCCTATTACATGAGCTGCCAACCTTTTATTATTATCAAATAATTCTTGATTTTTTCCTTGTAAAGTTTTAATTTCTTTATCTTTCATTTCATTTTCTTCCTTCAGCCTCTGTGTTTCATTTTTCAACTCTTTAATTTCAATGTCCTCTAGACTTATCTGTGACATAGCTTGTAAGAGACTGTCTGCTCCATTTTCTTCTCCAACTGGAGCTGTATGTGCATGCTGTTGACCTAAGTCTGATAACTTTCTCTTTACATCTTCCAATTGCTCTCCCAGATAAATCTTCTCTTTCTCCCAATAAGTTTTTTCCTTAGTGAGTTTCAACATTTTTGCAGTGATATTTTTTACTTTATCTAACAGCTCTTCTTTTTCTTTCTCTAGTATGGTCAGTTTAGCTCCTTGAATAAGTTGAGTTTCTGGGATCTTCAATTTATTTTTTAATGTTTGAATCATGCTATCCTTTTCCTTAAGTAAATTTGTTCCTACGCCTCCCTCTTTATTTACCAAATCTAACTGTAATTTTTTGATTTGTTGTTGTCGTGATTTATTCTCTGTCTTTTCTTGTTTCAGCTGATTATTTAATTTCTCTGCTATATCCCTTAACTTTTCAACTTTCAGGATTGCTTCCAAATAATTTGCATATATAAATTCTGCAGTTTCTCTATGTAGCAGAATCTTATCTGGAGCATTAATATTTGTCAAATCAAATTTCATCTCTGAAATTTAATCCTTGGTAACAACTGATAATCTTAGAGAATTCTCTTTGACATTTCTGCTTGTAAATAAATTAACTTCTGTACTGGATAAACCTATAACTTTTGGAAATATTTGACTAGTGTGCCAGAATGATTTTTACTTATTCTGACTATGTTCATTAAAAATATCCATTATATTGCGGGGTCTTTTTACATCTTCTTCCATTTGGGCTTCTTGAAGAGTATATTCATTCACTGTGACTTCTGGTATTTTGATTTCAGGTTTTCTTTCATCCTCCATAAATGCCATTAGGTCCTGCTTCCTGTCCACCTTTGACTTTTTTACTTTTCCTACTTCTTCACTTTCAAGGTTTCCTATGTCCTGGAGAGTTCTTTTAGACCCAACCACCTTAGTATCCATCATGTTTTTGGTTTATGTCGTTGCATCTATCAGTACCATTTCCTTCCCTTGAGAAACAGGGATTATTTATTTATTTTCCTCGTATTCTAACCAGTTCGCTCTGTCAGACATTCCATCAATCTCTTAATGATCCAGTGCTTTGATGTGATGGCTTACTCTTCGTTTCGATATGATGTGTAAAGGGTCATATTCAATAGCTACATCCGTTTTGAACTCCATTTCTTTCAATAATTTTTCTGTATAGATAATAGCATTTTTGTTCTTTACAGTGAAAGGGCCAACTGTAAATGGATATTTAATGTCTGAAGCTTGTTTGAAGTACAAGAAATTATTGTCTTCCACAATCAATTTCTGCCTGAGAAATTCAAGGGTGAAAACCCTCATAGTAAGAAACGCCGGTAGAATATAAGGTTTATGTTTGAAACCATATAACCTAATCACTGTACTATCTTTCAACAAGAACCAATCCCCTACAACAAATTCTGCACTTAACTGCATAGAGGTCTGCATCTCTGGCAATACTCTAGGCATCTTTTCTCCAAAAATCATCCTGTAAACTTCGGAGAGCATATAATTTATATAATTGAAGATATTATTTGCTAATGGACTCGTGAAAATTATCTCTGGAAAATGTAACTCTTCATGACTGGCCATCATGACCATTTTCATCAAAAATGACTAAAACCTGAAATGTCTGAGGGCAAGGAAATTGGCCATCTGCCAGTGGATTTTTTCAGTAAGGAACTCTTCAAAGTTTAGTTGGGGAATTTGACTTTCATCAATTCCTGGCGGACTCGTACTCATTCTATACAAAAGGCTCAATTGAAATTTGGTTACATACATGTCTGTATCAAACCCTAAAACTAAAGCCAACAATGACAAAACGAGTTGGGTGTTCTCGTCAAATAAAGAAACATCTATAGGGTAAGGGACACCAGAAATGCTCAATTCTGGTTTAAGGCAGGTGGACAGAAATTTTTCTTTACTCTATGGAAGGGCTTGACGGTAATAATCGATAATGGACGTCTCGAAAAAACTTTCAGGTTCAAGGGTTTGTGATAAATTAATCTCTAGAACTTCCATTACAATCGAGGGTTCTATTTTGCATACAAGTCTAGTTTTCTGACCATTTAAGATAGTCCTCTTATCTTTGGAGTAATTAACAACACACTACAACACAAACTTTGGAAAAGACGTGGTTTGGTCTGGGCAAAAAGACAACAGGGAGGACTGGTGAATTCTATGAACTTCTAAAACTTCTTCAAGTAATTTCATCAGTTTAAGTTTAATTTCAATGACCAACAACCTAATTAGGGTATCATAAACATCTCCATCCCTGTCTTCTAGGGAATCTTTAGCTTTAAAGGGGTTTACATCGTGCACAGTTTCCATTTAAACTCCTTTTAAAAACAAATTTCTTTGAAATATACAAGGCAGGTCACCAGACTTTATTCTTCTGGCGTGACTGGAAATTTCCACCAGTCTTCGAAGCTTCTGAGAACAACGATACATAGATAATATGTCGATTTTGAATGCCCTTTTTATTTTATATAGACTTTTTTCCTTATCTTTCTTGCAACTTTCCAAATGTACCCTATTTTCAGTCGTTGATCGCACGTGTTGAAATTTAGGCCATCAGATCACCTGTCCTTTACCTCTTTGGTGGTATCCATGAACTTTAACAATGGTTTTCTTTCCCAGTCACAAGTCCATGTGGATCAACTATCAATTGACACCTGTTAAGGTGGTTTCGCCTCCGTGACCACCTTCCCCTTTACCGAGTGTGCACTTTCCACGATGCAGAGACGATCTTGTCCTTTGATCTCCCATATTACATCCCTCTACCATTTGATCATCGTCAGATAAGTGGGTGCATTTCCCACCTGCCTCTACATCTGCCACGTGCCATGGCCCATGCATCTCCCATAATTAAGCTCCTTGGCGGTTTTCGCATGGCACATAGTGGGTTGTGATACCACCATTGTGTTGATGCGGTGCAATACAAGTGTGCCACATATCCTGATGGTTTATTTACTGCAATCACTTACAACATATTGCAAATGTGCTTTTTGGTGGTGCGACGCTCTACGATTGCCGTTGATTCTTTTGTCTATCATCTCCATCATTGATCAGACTAAGCGACATGATTGAAAGATCGTGATAGTGTCACAAATGGATTAGGTTACGAATACTCAATCGAATTAGGTTACAAATTAGGTTATGATCCTCAATCAAATTAGGTTACGAATTAGGTTATGATACTCAATCGAATTAGGTTACGATATGATACTGAAATGATTTTCGGATTCAGAATGACTTTTACACATGATCCTCTGATCGTGTTAATAACATAATTTTAATTGATATTGTTGGTAACTGTGATGCCGTTCATCACACATTCAATGTCTCTGATGATAAAGTTTTGTATTCCTTTATGAGTCTATCTCTGGTTTGATTTCAAATGATAAGAGATTAAATAAGCACATAATACATGAAAATTAAAAATGGTAGAACAAACAAAAATCAAAATCTTCTATCCACAGCTATAGCTTATACTATCCACTCATAGATACATTACATAGCACTGTCTGATAGGTACTATTGTATAATTATGTTATTTTAATATATATATATAGAGAGAGATTTTTTTGCTTAAAGGATTTCAATGTCGTCAGCAAAATTAGACCATGTGTTGCGAACCTGTCCATTTAAAAAAGAAAAGATTATTAATGCCCAACATTTTGAGTATTCTGATAACATAGAAAGTATGAGCATACCTATTGTTGAATTGTGGTGTCAAGGCTTCAACACTTTGCGTTCACAACATGGTTTGACATATGATGTGAATGAGGGATATCTCAGATATATTTATACAAATATTTTGGTTCTATTTTATCTTACTGGTTAAATGTGCCCCCAATATGAATAATTACTTTGTATTTGATATAAAAATTATACAATGACTACATAAATCGAATATGAGTGATAAATTTATGTCACAATGACTACATAAATCCAATAAGGGTGATTACTTTTTGCCTTTAGTATAAAATTATACATTAAATGTATTATAGTCATTTGTAACATTTTGAGAAGAGATGTCAACGCACAAATAAACCAATAAATAAATAAACAGAATATTAAGTCCTTGAAAATATCCGACCATGGGACTTGTTTTACAGATAAGAGTTAAGTTATGTATTGTATGCTCATATATATACTCTTCCATTCAAAAATAATTATATATTTAAATGATGCATCGATTGATGTTAGTTTTCAAAGATGGGCTTTATATAAATGACATATATATTTGTGTTAGTTATGAAAGACATGCATTACAAAATAGATATGAGAGGAGGAAATGGTCTTGATTACTGCACAATATTGAAATGAGGATAGTTGGTGTTAAGATTGAAAAATGAGGAAGGCCTAGTAAGTGTGTTTAATTTTGTGAAATAGTTATAGTTAAGGATTTTGAATTTTCAAATAAGGAAAATATAAAAGAAGTCTTAATTATCTGGTTAAAGAGGCATAGAAAGTAAAATGTTTTTAACAATGAGGAACATAACTATGTTCAAGAATTGTTGAAGTTCAACCCGCAAATAGATTTTGCATACTATTGATTACCGCACAATATTGAAATGAGGATAGTTGGTGTTAAGATTGAAAAATGAGGAAGGCCTAGTAAGTGTGTTTAATTTTGTGAAATAGTTATAGTTAAGGATTTTGAATTTTCAAATAAAGAAAATATAAAAGAAGTCCTAATTATCTGGTTAAAAAGGCATAGAAAGAAAAATGTTTTTAACAATGAGGAACATAACTATGTTCAAGAATTGTTGAAGTTGAACCCACATATAGATTTTGCATACTATGAATGTTAAAGTAGTCAATGAATTACTTTGTTTAATGGATTATGATATCTATCAATGGTAGAAAGAACTTGGATCATATGTTTATTGGTGTTGTAAATTCAAAGAATTTGTTTTATATTCTTATATAAAGCTTTATAATAGGTAATTTTTAAAATTTATGTGATGGAATCTTGTTTTTATAACTAGAAGCTTAATGTTTTATGGTAAAGAACACTAAGGTGGTTTGTAATATTTCTATAATGATTGATCTTATCACTGTCTTATAAAATTGGAAACATTAATATTTAAAATAAAATCTATAGGAGATTGTTAGCCCTTTAGGCATATTAGTATAAAAGAAAAAGAACATTATTATTATTTAAGTGATATAGTAATAATATTTGTGGCATTTTTAATACAAACAGTTTCCATTACAACCTAGAAATACATTACACATAAATAGTTTAGCATTACACATTACACATTAGCATTATTAGCTTCGTTAAACTTAACAGATTACACAATTCCATTATTAAACATTGCACATTTGCATTGGAAATATGAATATTAGTCCAATAATATGGTTAAATATTATTGTTACCAGGGGTGGGCTAAAAAATGAAACCTTATGCTTAGCCTTAAAACATGTGAATTTAATTCTGAAATTTGCACGATGTTTAATTTTTATTTCTATAACTATATACATTTATGGTTGTTTTCTAAGTATTATTACATACTTGCTTCTTAAATACACTTTCTTTTCTTTGCCATATACAAATATTTTTCTATTATTAACTCTTCTTCTTTTTTTTTGCAATGTATAGTACATTCGATTTGGATACTACTATATGGAGTTTCTTGCTGGTTAAGTTGCTTGAATTGATATTTATGTGGCTCCCTCTCTCGGCTTTGTTTCAGTTTCAAACTTTGTCAAAGATGTGGAATCTAATAATATGCAACCATCATCTTATTCAAAGACGTCACATAAAATGCAAAGAATAAATTGGTTTCTTTATTGATGAATGGAATCCATATCCAAATCATTCCATATGTTCATACATTAATAGCAAAGGTGTGCTATCGGATCTTTTTATCCCTTTCCCATACCCAATGTATACCATTGAACGTTCTCGTGGTTGCCTTATTTTGTTATATGTCCCTGGTCCAAATCCATAATGTCCACAATATTGTGTCTTGAAGCCTTTTACCAAAGTATGCACATTCATAGGTTTTATTGAAACAGGGTATTTTGGTTTCTTCACCATCTTGAGTAATATTAGTGAACACAAATATGATTGGATACAACTCAAACACACTTTTGATGAAGATCTTGTGTCAATATATAGTGTTTGTAGCAGTATTAATACGACATGGACAACTATAGACTTCTATGATGCAGAACCCGCAACTCCCGGGGATGTGGTATTCTATAAGGGAAAAATATATTGGTTACATGCTGAGATGTTCTCTGGTGGATACCCAAGAATCAAGCACAAGTTATTTTCTCTTGATATCAAGAATAACAAATGGAGTATCCATTTTGTACATCGTGCATTTAGTAGAGGATCTATGTGCGTAACACTTCATGAAAATTGATTGTTATGGATTGTACATAACTGTTACGCAGTTGTTTGGTCTTGTACTATCATACTAGATTTTGATCCTCTTAAGTGCCCTCCAAAACACAGAAATGGATATTGGGAAGATGGTAGTGGATTGAGTTGGAATCTTGTGGAAGATCTCACATATGATATTAACAACAAGTGCAGTGGATATCTTCCTTTCCGTGCAATTGGAAACATGATACTTATGTGCAATGTTTCTCAAAGATCTTTGCTATATTATGATTTGACAAGTCGGACAACAAAATATGTTGGGGTTGATCCCTTATCACTATCCAGACATATTCATCTTCGCATGGCCAAAGACCATACCTATACTGATTTCATTCTTAGTGGGAATTTTTTCCCTCTATCCCAAGGTCTTGACTCTACATTTGACATTCCCTTCCTTGCTTTAGCTAAATGATTGTTCACAGTTTTTTCAACTTTGAACCATGTAAGTAAATAAATACTTTTTTTATATTGATGGAACATCTTTCTCTCTTACTTTGTTCTTTGTGGATTGGTGTTTCAAAATATCACAAAATTTTTTTACTAATATGTTTTTGATTGAGTTTTTTTCATCTCTTCATTATTTCTCAAATGATATGGTTAAACACTTTTTATTAAGTTGTGAATTGATAATTGAATTTGAAATATTAATATTTTGTTGTTTTCATATGTGTTTACACCTTTTGTTAAGCTATGAATTGCTAATAGAATTTCAAATATTAATATTAACATTTGTTTGTTACTTGGAATGTTCTTCCACATGCCATTACACATTTGAACAATATACTAAACATTAGAAAACATTATAAAGATATTAAAAAACATTGATAAAACATTAATAAACATTACAAAAAATTAAGTTTAGCAAAAAGCAACATTGCACATTACAAAGCATTAAGAAATATGTTAACACACATTACAAAATATTAATAACACTTTAATAAAGTAGTAATAAGTATTAAAACATATTAAAATAACATTTAAAAACATTAATATACATTAAGAAATATGTTAACACACATTACAAAATATTAATAACACTTTAATAAAGTAGTAATAAGTATTAAAACATATTAAAATAACATTTGAAAACATTAATATACATTGCTAAACATTAATATAACATTACAAAACATTAAAAATTAAAGATTAGAAAATAGTTATATATCATTAGAAATTAGAATGACATTAAACATTAATAGACTTTAAAAAAGACGTAGAACATTTGTTTGTTGCTTCAAATGTTCTTCCACATGTCATTAGACATTTGAAAAAGAGTACATATTAATAAACATTGGGAAAACATTATATAAACATTATTAAACATTAAGAAACATTACAAAACATTAAAAATATATTAAAAGACATTGAGAAAATATTACATAAACATTAACAAATATTATAAAACATTAAAAATATATTAAAAAACATTGATAAAACATTAATAAACACTAAAAAAAATAACTTAAGTAACATTACAAATTCCACATTAGAAAGCTTAATATACAAAAAAAAATATTATAAAGACTTTAATTTCAAGCATTAATAAATATTAGAAAATATTTAAATAACATTTGAAAACATTAAACATTAAACATTAAATAACATAGGAAAATATTACTAAACATTAATAGAACATTAGTAAACCAATTATTAAACATTAATAAAAAAATTTAAACATTGATCAACATTAATATAAATTATTAAACAGTAATAACCATTGTTGAACATTAAATAAAATTATTAAATAAGTTAGAAAGAAATTAAATAACATTATTAAATATTAATAAACATGCTTAAAAATTAGATAACATTATTAACTAATTTAGAAAGAACTTAAATAACATTATTAAACATTACTAAACATAGTTAAACATTGAATAACATTATTAAACATTACTAAACATTGTTAAACATTGAATAACATTATTAAACATTACTAAACATTGTTGAACATTGAATAACATTATTAAACATTAAGATTATTAAAAAATAATCTATACATAAATTTAATGTTTATAAAATCATTAATAAAACATTGATCAATCATTGGTAAACATTTGAAAACATTAAGTTGCCATTACAACTTAGAAAGACATTCAACATCAGTAGTTTAGCATTACACATTAGACATTAGCATTATTACCATGATTAAACTTAACACATTACACATTGACATAAAACATTTGTTTGTTGCTTCAAATGTTCTTCCACATGTCATTAGACATTTGAAAAAGAGTACAAATTAATAAACATCAGGAAAACATTATATAAACATTACTAAACATTAAGAAACATTAGAAAACATTACAAATATATTAAAAAACATTGGGAAAACATTATAGAAACATTACTAAACATTAAGAAACATTATAAAACATTAAAAAATATTAAAAAACATTGATAAAACATTAATAAACACTAAAAAAAATAACTAAGCAATGATACAAAGATGTCACATAAAACATTTCAAATTAGAAAGACATTAAACATTAAATAAGATTATTAACATAATTAAACATTATTAAACATTAAAGAACATTTTAAATAACATTATTAAAGATGCCACTAGAAAAACATTAAAAGTCATTAGAAATTAAAAATGTCATTATACATTTGAAATACATTAAATAACATCGTTAAAAATTAGTAAACATTAAATAACATAGAAAATTATTCCTAAACATTAATACAACATTAGTAAACCAATTATTAAACATTAATAAAAAATTTTAAACATTGATCAACATTAATAAATATTGTTAAACATTAATAACCATTATTAAACATTAAATAAAATTATTAAAGAAATTAAATAACATTATCAAACATTTATAAACATCCTTAAACATTAGATAACATTAATAACTAAATTAGAAAGAACTTAAATAACATTATTAAACAATAATAAACATTGTTAAACATTGAATAACATTATTAAACATTAAGATTATTAAAAAATAATCTTTACATAAATTTAATGTTTATAAAATCATTAATAAAACATTGGTAAACATTATAAAACATTAAGTTGCCATTACAACTTAGAAAGACATTAAACATCAATAGTTTAGCATTACACATTACACATTAGCATTGTTACCATCATTAAACTTAGCACAATACACATTGACATTATTAAACATTGCACATTGGCATTAGAAATACAGTTGTTGGTCCAATAATATGGTTAAAGATTACTTACTAAGCTACCAATAAATGATCCACTTATTATTTTTTAGTAATTGCATATTGCACTTATTACTACTATTTGCATATTTTAATTCATGTTCACAATTTAACCATATTTAACTTTAGTCATTCGATTATTATAGCATTATACATTAACACATTTTTTTTTAAATTACCACATTAAATGAGTTTAAACATTCTTAAATCAACATTCATAAAATACTTTTCACATTTTTATTTGTCCAATAGATTTCATTGTCCGCATTTAAGTTATTTTCTTCTACATCCCCAATTTTCTTTGTTTATGTCATCAATTGCATTGCTTCACATTGTTTTTACCTTCCGTTTAACATGCTTTCTTTTACACTTACTAAAAATGTCTTTCAACTTTCCACAGCTGTTGCTAATGGAATCTGATAGATTATTTAAAGTGACAAACAAACGATGTGGCTCTCCGTTTTCACATGGGAAATTTACCAGACTTGAGTAGTCAAACTTTGGAGATACGAGTCATGAAAATATTGCACAAGACATGGAATTGGCCCCTTCATGAATGAAGTATCGAAAGCATAAGAGTTTGGCCGATATCATGCGAACCACACTTCCCTTCGAACACCACCATGGTAGAGGGGAAGGAGAGCCTTCAAATACTAATAATCATCTACATCAAACAATGCAAATGGATATGCAACGACAAGTGCATACATATTCAAATAATGTTGAAGTAAAGAATAGCCATGATGCTCAACATGGTTCTCGAGATAATCCTGCTATGAACTAACCCACTTTGCATACATTGCCTCTTTCTCCAACTATGCAGCATGGGGAAAACTTGTAGATACCTAATGTTAGAAAATCTCATTTACAAAGAGAAATACAACAATCTCCTGTCTTATCTCTCAGCAATGTGCTTCATCAATTTTTGGATGAAGTTAAGCATTCAGAGGAGAACACCGGAATTGTTCACCATAGAGAATACAAACATGGTCTTCAAAAAAACCCTTCGCTGGTTCATAAACCGAAATGTTCAAGTTCTGTAGCATCACGAATGAAAAGAAATGCAGTTGCTTGATTAAGGTATGCCGAAACTAAGGAAGTGTGCAATGCATGACATCGAGAGTTGTATCGTTTACGAAGTTCAACAACTTCAATCCCCTCCCAGATTTCTTTCAATGGTATGTATAAAAACGTACACTATTCTTATGCAAACATTCTTTCACTTCCTTGTCCGTTTCCCATATTGTGTTTAAGAAGATATTAGTAAACACTTTCTCTTTTTCTTTGCCTTGATGTTTTTTTGATCATAAGGTCCTGCAACTGGAAATGTTGTTATCAACGAATATGTTGAATCATCTCCACATCTTTCTCAAACATTGCAACATGGGGAAAATGTGCACATACATGATCTCAATCCACGTTGTTTGCAAACAGAACAAAAACAATCTTCTCTTCTGTCTAGCTCAAATGTGGTTCATCAATTGTTTCATGAAGTTAACCAAACACAAAACAACAATGCAAGTATTCGCCATAATGTAGTTGAACCATGTCAACACAATATTCCAACACCGGTTTAGTCTATTGTGCCACATACTATTTCCTTTGGCATAACGAAGGTATTGAACAACTCCATTTTACCCATTTGTCTAATTATTTCTCTTCTACATATGATTTTGTTTTTCCTTAACGCCTTCATTTTTTTTTGCTCCTTTCGTAATCACAGGACACTGCTCGATCTAAAGGACTGCTTCATCGAAATGTTGCTGAAATACATTCCGATGCCATTTGTATGGAATCACATGTTAGACATAAATCAATGGCATCAAATAATATCTATGTTGTGAATCATCCATATATGAATATCTATTCTCTTCTTCTGACTTGCAAACATCCTTTCTTTTATCTACTTCTTTAACAAGCGTCGCTATGTTGTACTTTTATGCTTCTGTTGCATAGGACAATATTGAGATGAATCAATTTGCTCAAACACAGCGTACAAATGATTTTGAAGTAGAACCTTCACATTTTAAATATTTTGTAAGTGTTTTTGATGATTTCCCATTTTGTTGCCCTCTTTCTCTACCAGTAAGAGATCCATCTCTAAGATTTATTTTGAGTAATAGATGTAGGAATTCCTCTTTTCTTACATGCCTACAATAATAGTAAAATATCTCCATTCCTGATATTTTATTCACTTCACATGCCCATGCAGAACACTATCGAATGCAATCAGTTGGGCGTCCGTAAAGAAACCGTCCTTGAAATCAAACCTCTTGAAGGACCTGCAGAAAATTTGTTTGTCCCTACTACATATGCCGATGGTATCAACGCTGGGAGACATTTTGGAAATCATGTAGTTCACCAGTGACAGTGTGCACTAACTTCCCATAATGTTGGTCACTATAATCATTTTTCTCCCCATTTTGATGATGCAATGCTGGCATGCCATAAAAATTTTCGTTCTAGGATTGACAACCTCTTAGTTGTGTAAATGTGTCATGTCTGCCATGAATCCTATGTTGGGATGAAAGTGCAAAGAATGTCGGATGTACCTACTTGTGCACGATGTAAGTGTTAAATTTTGATCATTAATTCACAATACTCTAGGATCTTTAATGAGAGAACAACATGTACAATATATCAATGCATATCAATCATAACAAGCATGTCAATCATCACAAGAATCAAAAGCATGAGAGACAATAGACACACAGAGTTTCCATGGGGAAAACCCTAAGGTGAAAAACCCCACAACTTCCTCAGAGATTGTTGATGTATATGTAACTCGGAATGTATTTCACATATATGTATATTGTATTCCTATAGATATGCTATTATTCCTCTATACGGAAGTGTCGTCATTTATATTGTAAATGTCGTAACTTATTCTTGATGGGTTATTAGACCACCTTGTTGGGGTCGGCCCTGTATAAGTCATGTGGTTCAAAGGGTTATTAGACCACCCTATTGGGGGTCGTCCCAGTCAGCATTATGTTATGTGGTTAAGTTTGAGCCTACATGAGTTAGGTAAAAAGGAAAGTCAAGTCAAGTATAAATAGAGTGCGGGAGGCACTCTATTTGCTCACTCACTTCTCACTCATGCACTCAAGGAGGAGTGGCGCACTTATGGAGGAGGAGGATTTGCTTCTAGGTTATGTCTATCTCTTGGTTGTATCATTGCTCTATCTATCTCTGAGGAAGTTATTGGGGTTTTTCACCTTTATGGTTTTCCCCAAGTAAATCTTTGCGTCTCTTGTGTGCTTGCATTATTGTCTCCATGATTGATATGCTGTAGATATGCTGTACATGTTGTTCTCTCAGTTAAGATCCTAGATCAAATTGAAGTAAATTCTGAAAATTTAACATGGTATCAGAGCTAGCCTGAAAGAAGGCATGATATGGCATGTATGACATTTGTTGCACTTATGATGCTAGGGCTTGATATAGCAAAAACCAGTCGTTGTAGCACTTTTACTATAAATCCGTTTTGGCGATGTTTTCGAATATGAAATCTTTATAGGTCGAAGAATAAATATCCAGGTACCTTGTGTCCAAAGGACAACCTCTAATTCGTTTTACTTGGTGATTTATGATCTGTACAATATAGGGTTTCTGCCTCTTCCAGATCTAAGTCAAAATCAGGTGACCTTGGGAAAAAGGTCATAACTTGGGCTAGGAAGCTCCAAATGAAATTTCGTAAAAAGTAGCAGGTATTACACATGTCGAACCATCTCAAAAAAAAAATTTAGAAGCTGAAGATGAACCAGTGACACGTGGCACGCAGTACAAGTTCGCACTCCTATATTATCCTATAAACAAGTCACGTTACGACAATTGGCATAACTCTCTCTCAGAGAATCCAATTGAGGTCATACCTGTCAGGATGGAAATATAACAGGTCGAGCTATCTCAGGAAAAAGTTTCAGGGGCCGAAGTTGAAATAGTGACACATGGTACGCCGTACAAGTTCGCTCTCCTGTATTATCCCAAAACAGGTCACGTTGCCACACTTGGCATAAATCTCTCTCAGAGAATCCAATTGAGGTCAGACCTGTTGGGATGGAAAGCTAAGAGGTCAGGCTATCTCAGGAAACTTTTTCAGACCATGTGGAATGAAAAGTTCAGAGTTACACCAGAAACAATCAAGTACATATTTATGTCAAAACATAATTATTTTTTAGTACTTTCATTCATGGCTTCCGGAATTTAGGGCTTTGGAGAAAGTTGGAATTTTTGTAATCGGAGACCACGGCTGAATGCTACTCATCCAAATAAAAATTTAGAGACCAATATTAGAGTTTTTGGTTGGGCAGAAGGCTGGGCTTGATCAGACCCTAGTTCGGGACTTTGATTAGAAAAGTGGAAAATTAGGGCTTTTGTAAAAATGGGAATTTTTTAAATCTGTGACCACGGCTGGAAGCTCCTCAGAAAAATAGAAGCTTAGAGCTTTGGATCAAACCTTTTGATTGGGCAGAAGAGTGGGCTTCATCAAACCCCAGTTCAGGGTCATGTCAAGTGAATCCGGAAGTTTCAAAGGCAAAATTGAGGAGTGAAACTTTGCAGTTTTCAAATTCTAAATATACCAGCTTGATCAACTCATCAAGGCGCATATTTATATCCTTTCAGAAGTTTGAAATTCAAAGTTTGAATTTTTGAGGTTTCTCTGACAAACCCTAATCCAACTCCAGATCCAGTTCTTGCAAATCAAGTGGATTGGGTTAATCCTAGAAGAAGATGGATTGGTTACCTGCATAAGTGAAGAAGTTCCTGTTTCAGAGGGAGATGAGGCTAAGGACTTACATAAGAATATTACAAGTGATCTCGACAGGTATGACTCATTGAGGTATGTTTTCAGATTTGTTCATGATTAAGTTTATGGTATGTTTGTCTTCATGATATTACGGTTAGTACAATCTTGATTTTAGATTTGTCGTATCACCTTAACAAAATTATGAATGCATGATAGAAAATATTCATTGATTAGGGTATTGACACTTATGATTGTACTAATGCATTATGGTATTGTATGAGGTTTATGTTGTCTACTAACATGAAAGGTACACCAAGAAAGACAAATCATGTTCTGGTTCAAGAACATATGATCATGATGACATGAGGACAAAGATTCATCCATTGTCATGGATCTCATAGAAGGTCCATTTATGAGGTATGTATAACTTGATTTTGTAATGGTTAACCTATGAGATATATAGGTTACTAGCACAAGTCATTGAAGAAGAACAAGAAGACATCATGTGAGTATGTTAGACATAACTAGCTAGCATGCTAATCCAGGTGTGTTTTTCCTATATCAAGCTAGAATCCTACCTTGTGTTAGGATCTTATACTATTGTGCTATTGATAATGATTATTCATGAAGTCATAAGTTTGAATAATCACGGGTATATGCATATTCTGTGTCTTACCTTAATTAATGATATGACTAACCCGAAGAGTCATAGGTTTGAGTAATTATAGGTTTAGACATGTTATGCTTCTTATGATTTGACTAACCATAAGAATCCTACATAAACCTTGAATGCTAATGCTTATTATTTCTATTTGAAATGATCATGACTATACATGCTTGAGATTATTGTGTTTTAATAGTATACTAATGAATGCATGATTTTATATGAGATCACAAGGATAACACAATCATGATACTAATAAGCATGCATAGGGACCAAGGATGAATATGAGTTCAAGAACAGGTAATCCAGGAAGCAAAGATCAAGAGGGAGCACACTCCAGTTGTTCCTGCAAGAAAGCAAAGGAGCACACTTCAGTAGTTTCTGCAAGGATGCAGATATTCAGAGGGAGTTGATCATCTCTCTACATTCCACAACATAAAGGTGTAGAAGAAGCTACTTCATATTAGGACTCCAACAGCTCCTGCAACGAAGCAAAGACTCAGAGGGAGTCCACCCAACGAACAAAGAAAGATAAGTATTTTAATCATCATTTCTTGCATATTTGTTTGTTCAAATAATACTGTTCAATAATGTATATACTGATGTTCCTAGAATTAGGTTGTGTATTATGCATATTAGAATAGTTGCATTGATGAATAGTGTACTCCTAATATGGATGGGTAAGTGGCCTATGGCACTATACAACATTCCATTGCTACTTATCTAGAATGAAACCTCTTTGCTGACATGTTGGGAGTTGTGCACACTCTTAACAATGTTCTGGTAGAGATTGGAAGGCATCTAGAAAGTTACGGGATATGGATAAATGTTGTATTGAAACATTGGCTAAGATAATTGCATGACTATATGACATATTTCTTTATGTGTAAGAATTTGTTCTGAAAACTATGAGATGTTTTTGTGACATCCCCAAAATATCAAGTTAGTATTTAGGTAAAGATTTAATATGATTATCCTTCGACAATGTCTAGTAAGCTATACTCGTAAAACTTAGTATGATAAATGAGTGAGATTCTGTCTAGGGAGGAATATCTACCTTTTTGGAACCCATTACTACAAATGGTTCTCATATGATTTTTAAAAAGAAACTTACCATGAAGGATGTTCTAATCGTCCTTCCTGATCTTATTATCATAGTTTGATTAGTAACCATAAAAAATATAGGGAATACATAAAGCTTGCTTCAATATTCCTTAAAAATTACTTGACTATGCAAATGTCAATAATCTATCAAACAATATAACCTTGTTGTCCTAGAATGTCTCGTCCACCCTATTTGGGGTCAATCATATGTAAGGGAACTTTTCATCCTTATCATTGTTTAATAATGGTAATCTACTTTTGCCAATAGATGATCTTGGGTGCCCATACATTTGTCAATCACGTAAATCTTATATTGTAATATCACTATCTATTTGAATTACTTACCCAATGGAGATAACCTTGTGTAATGTCCCTCTAATTTACAACAAAAGTAAATAAATTAATAAATTAATCTTTAGGGATTCCGACACTACTTGTACACATTCACTTTAAATACTAGAACGTCATAACACAACTCATCTAACATATTATTTAATATTACGACTTTCCTTTACTTGACGTGGTAGTCCTGAACTCGTCGATGCATCCATTGGTATTATCATCATAAGAACACATGATTAAAAAAAAACATTAGACAAAACATATGTATTATAAATAGCATTGTCAACAACACACGTGAGATATGCCAAAAATAGCTTGAACCACAAATAAACACAAGTGATTATCATAAATATCATTGGAACACAAACAGATGCAATTCACCATATCCAGAAACATTACACATAAAAGAGACATGTGAGAGGGAGACTTTTTAAAAGTGGTTCACCCTCTCTTGGGCTACGTCCACAAAGGTTGTTTTTATTAAAATATATTACAATCCACAACACATGTTGCAATTCACCTTTCTTTGATGCCTCTCCATAGAGAGGACTTCTTTTCAAATAAAATATATGCTAAACATACTTCTTATCCATACCAATATCCCAATATTATGTATCATGAGTTCGTCCCTTAGCAAAGGTCTTCCCTTTATCTATTTACGGTACCCCTTTCAAAACAAGGGTTTCATTTTCATCATATAGATATATATATTTGCAGAAAACGTTTCTTGGCAGTCGTTATACCAGACTTAAGCTACTTCTTATTTAGCATATTGTCATAACTACCTCAATCGTAGCTTTACAATACTTTCAAGGAGTTACCAATAGTTATCATGTGTAGAAAGGTCACCGCCCTAATTCAAAATCGGAATTTAGAGTAAGGAAAAGTCCTACCCTAAATTCCGAATAGAATACACAACCGTTGAGATCATCGAAAATACTTTTTACCAGTAGTAAGTTAATTCTAAATAAACAGCCATCGAGGTCGCCGATTTCTGTTTTGCTTAGCTGTAGGTTTTAAAAAGGAGACAAATTGGAAACCATGATTTTGCTATAGCAATAATCTAAACAGAGAATCCAACCTTCCTACTCGGAAGGCTATAACATCTTGGAATTTAACTCAAGGCCGTCAAACTTTGCACATCGAGAATGTCACGTGGGACACATGCCGGCCTTACCCTTTATTGAAACCAAAATCTATATAAGGGAGTTTCGATTGTATTCTGGTTTGCCTCTATCAAAAGTTCCTAGCACCAAATGCTACTATGGAAGGGTACAGGCGGAGGGATCAATGATGTAACTTTTCCAGCATGCCAAGTTGACCACAACTCAGGCATTCGACGCTCTGAAGAGTATTTCAGAACAAAACAGGAAAATGATGCTCTACTGGGTTATAATCCCATCCAACAATATTCAAACCTGCGCAAGGATTTTGCATCCAACACATAGTTGCTTACAGAGTTTAAAAAAAACTCATCGCAATTAGAACTACAAAAAGGAACAAATCTAAACTTAACGTTTTTGCAGAATAGAACAACTCTGAGATTTACACCCTGTTGTAGAGATCTAAAAAGGTAACGCATCTCTGATATTACACGTTTTGCAGAAATAGACTAACTCTAAGACTTAGCATTATTGCAGAGATCTAAAAGATAATGGAATCCCGATATTAAACATTTTTGCAGAACTAGAACCACTCAGAGATTTAACCTTATTGCAGAGATCTAAAAGATAATGAAATCCCGATCTTAAACATTTTTGGAGAACTAGAATAACTATGAGATTTAACCTTATTGCAGAGATCTAAAAGATAATGAAATCCCGATCTTAAACGTTTTTGTAGAACTAGAATAACTCTGAGATTTAACCTTATTGCAGAGATCTAAAAGATAATGAAATCCCGATCTTAAACGTTTTTGCGGACAAAGAATAACTTTGAGATTCAAGCATTGACGTAGATATCTAAGGATAAAGAGACGAGATCAGCTATAGAAAAATACATGAGTTTTACCAGGAATTTCAACTTCCCTGTAGGGTCTTCGATTCGCCATCCACTGGCTGCAACGGCCTCCAGTCTAACCTTCCCTACCTCCCTACTTTTGTTCTGGATCTTCTTACCGAGAGCTGCAACCCAGTGTCCTCAACGAGATATATCAAGAATTCTCCTTAAGGACGAGATGCTTCCTAATTCCCCGAGGGCCCCCCCCTTTCTTGCCGAGTTACTGCTTCCTTATGTAGGAGTGGGTCTCCACCCTCAGTATGACACATGGTAGCTCTTCATAACGGCATGGGACATGTGGCGGCTTAGTAAAAAGGGAATTTCCCAAATAAGGAGACAACTCCCTCGGACTACTCGTCGAGATTCGCCACTCCTACTTATTAAGTATACGTTTATACCAATTCGTTAACTTCTTTGTTAATAACATTCTTTTGTATATGTCCTTAGCACTCTTGTGTTCACAAGTTATTTGACAATTCTATGATGGTCCTTCATATATATTTACATCATGTATATATGTGCATAGTACTAACTTATAGTTAAGTAGTACTTCTTACATTATAGTCAACTCATACCAATGTCTCATATTTTAGTTTATGTTTTAAGTATACTAAAATTTAATAAGCTAAGCTTTATCAAAACCCATTAATAGGCTTAGTTTAAATTTAGCTTAGGAGGTTTAATTGGGATTTATCACACTCCCTGTTGGAAATGTGATTAAGTGAATTACGTCAAATTATAATCCATAGCATAAGGCGTTATACTAAGGCGTAAGTCGTCAAGGTTGCCTATTTGTTTGTAACGAAAGGCTATAGTCCTCGACTTAGAACATTATACGAAGTCTTGGTTAATACCCATAGATTCAACCATTATGTTCTACAGGGTCCTAGGCCTTAACGTTTAGATTATCAAGGATTCCCTTGACTTTACCTTTCCATAATGATTTAGTTGTCGACGCTTAGTTGCACCATTGCACCTTCTCTTCTCAGTTTGCAACTTATAACTTAGGAAAAGAATTAACAATGTTTTCAAGGTCCACTGGTGGGGCCTTGGCCTTGAGCTCCTCACCAGGGCCTCATAAATAATTTACATTATACATTTATAAATCTTAGAGGGATATTACATCCTCCTCCCCTTAAAAATAACACCGTCCTCGGTGTTCATACTTTTCAGCAATTTATCCTTTCTTTGGAGTCATCCTTTGCTTTCTTTGTCATTTCTATTTGACCTTCTTCGGAATTTCATGAATTTTCACTAGTAACTATCATTTACACCTATGTTTTCAAATACAACAACAGGAAAAAGAAACCGTGAAACCATCATTATTTTCCATCATCGAATTTAGAAACATAATAATGAGCCCCTTTTATTTATTTTTTTATTTACAACATATCGTTTGCAATTTTATGGAATATGTTATAGTCCTTGTTTGTGCTTTTACTATCACAAGTACACATAAATACTGTGTTTCCAAGAATGCAGACTATTAACTTTATCAAAAATTGTCCTTCACTTGATCCGAGAAGCTCTTGCCTAACACCCAAGTGCTCACACAACAATCTTTTCGGAAATTCTTGCCTAACACCTCAGTGCTCACACAACAATATTTTCAAAAATTCGTGCCTAACACCTCAGTGCTCACACAACAATAATTCCTCTCATGCATACTAAGCATCATCCTGCCTCCCGCATATGCATTATTTTATAGTTTGCCTAGGTCTTTATAGCCTTCCGATTCCTTCGAGAATTCTGACGGCTGTCAATCCCTAATTTCTAGGGATTGTTTTAGTGCCATTACTGCACTCTTGCATAATTTCCCCTCAAGCTTCTTGCTTGATTCTAGAAAAATTTCTTTCAAATTAGTCAATTATTTCGTCATATCACATTTTGTAACCATACGATTACTCTCACCAATTTGGGCCTATTTCTTTATTCAACAATAATTATCCAACTTAAAGGAGTAAATGAACGTGGTGATGGGGATCTTAAATTCTCACCCCCTTAGTTTACCATGCATAATATTTATGCTCTTGTCTTTCCACAAGCGCCACAGAATTTTGATCATATGCCAAATTCACCTGTAAGTAACACCATAAAATCTTTGTAAGAAGATATTTTTCCTACACATGAAAATAAGAACTCATCCTTAATATTACAATATCCATACTTTATAAAAACATTCTCTTCTTACAAGCTTTTGTGAGTAAACAACCAAACTGGTATGTACCTATGTTAGAAATGCCAAATACCTATTCATCAAAAAACCAACTAATATTAATAAAGGCCTATATCCTATTTACCTACTCATGGTAACTCACTTTCAAGCATATAGGTGTTTCTTTATTAACCTTGACGTAATAAGTAACCCTCTTCATGTTACTACCTTTAAATATGCCAACTTCAACTTCATGAATTTTCGTATATGAAAGTTGTAGTAAAATGCGTTTCATACCTCAATCATCGAAATACCCAAAATAATCAAACTAGAAACTCCGATGATCAATTCCCTAAGAATAATTATCTCACAAGGAGAATTTCCATGATCATATGTTTTTACTTCGAAGTAGTGCATTCATCTGTATACTAATCTCGGTAATAACCTAAACCTGAAATATGCCACCAAGACACGTTACGCCACATCATCATAAGTCAGCATAATCAAATAACAAAATAATATATGCAACATAATAAGAACCGGTGAGGATTATTTCGTCAGTAACTTCCTTCCTTCTTATGAAATCCAGAGAAAACCCTAATTTTCCTAGTCTCATAACTTATTTGGAAGGACATTATATCTTTTCATTTCTCATCTGATTCCTATTAGGTATAAATCTTTTATATACACTAACCTTATGTAAGTAACAACACACTTGTTTTACATATATAGGTACTTGCATGTTTTATAACGATTATTACATACCTTATGAAGGCGGCCGCATATCTCCTTATTATGTGGACCTCTTAGGCTAAGGTACAAGTTGACTTGTCTTAACAACTTATGAAATCAATATATTAAAAGGAAGAAACAAGTTGAAGTTCCCATGCATACCACATATACTTCTATACTATAAATCTCGAACACAACTTTGTAGAACCACCACTGAAGTGTTCCATCTTCAACAATAGAGAACACTAAAATAAGGAACATAAAATGAACTCATTCATTGTTATCATATGCATCATATTAACTACTTAGAACAAACATGTATACCTTTCAAGTAACTTTAACCATTTCCTTTTGTTTGAACCTATATGCAAGGTTACAAGCGTGCTTCAATGTTACACGACAACATTATGACGCTCACATACTAGAATGAAAATAATTAGTAAGGAGATTATTAAGAATTGTTCTCCTTTATGATATGACAATTCCCTAGCCATAGAAACTTCACACTAATTACAGTTAACTCCCTTGCTAAAAGGGTTTTAGATACCTACGCCTCTGGTGGAATAATGGTTTTTTTTTAGCGAGTATAATCAACCTATAATTCTTAGTTGATACCTCTTGCAGTGGGACGGAACTTGTATCATCAACATCATTAATGCTTTCTAGAAGGTATTAAATACCTTAGTTACATTCTTTATTTTCGTTGGCTACTACTATAGTATGCACTTTTACAACATTTACCCTTAAGGTCATTAGTATTTATAAATTTACAAAATTACTTACGAGAAGAGGACTTTATAAAAAGCCTTAATCCGTTGAAAAATTCAAGACCAATTCCAAGACCATCCTAAATTCATAAATCTTAATGGACCCTTGGACTTGCTTTTAATAAAAAAAAATTTAATGGATCTTCTCACAGATCTGGGTTGCTTAAATGATCCATCTAAAGTTCATATTTGGAAATTTTGACCACTGGGTTAGTCGAATTTACTTAGTTCTATAACGTCAACGAAATTAGGAGAGTTTTACTAACATAAAAACTTCTCCTTTAAACACTAAGATAATTTTCAGCATATTCACTTACCAGTACTTATAAGGACTTAACTCCAATAGTCTAATTATTTCAATCATTCAATGAAACTAATTATAGAGTATGAGGAGGTATTCATCGTCTAGTGTCTATCAATAAAATATCGTTCAAATACATAATCAGACATATTCTATGTTCACAATTAGGTACTGCTATACCATTATAATGCTTTAGCAAAATGGAACATACTTACTCGCAATTTCCAAGACGTCTTGTAGCTTACCCTTGCCGAGCCTTGGAATGAAATTCTATTTTTGCGTCTTATAAAATGGAGTTCCGTTCCTTGTTCGACTAACTTGTATTCGTCTTTCACGATTGAGCCCAATTAGCCCGAGTGTTTTCAACCTATGCTCTAATACCATATGTGACATCCCCAAAATATCAAGTTAGTATTTAGGTAAAGATTTAATATGATTATCCTTCGACAATGTCTAGTAAGCTATACTCGTAAAACTTAGTATGATAAATGAGTGAGATTCTGTCTAGGGAGGAATATCTACCTTTTTGGAACCCATTACTACAACTGGTTCTCATACGATTTTTCAAAAGAAACTTACCATGAAGGATGTTCTAATCGTCCTTCCTGATCTTATTATCATAGTTTGATTAGTAACCATAAAAAATATAGGGAATACATAAAGCTTGCTTCAATATTCCTTAAAAATTACTTGACTATGCAAATGTCAATAATCTATCAAACAATATAACCTTGTTGTCCTAGAACATCTCGTCCACCCTATTTGGGGTCAATCATATGTAAGGGAACTTTACATCCTTATCATTGTTTAATAATGGTAATCTACTTTTGCCAATAGATGATCTTGGGTGCCCATACATTTGTCAATCACGTAAATCTTATAGTGTAATATCACTATCTATTTGAATTACTTACCCAATGGAGATAACCTTGTGTAATGTCCCTCTAATTTACAGCAAAAGTAAATAAATTAATAAATAAATCTTTAGGGATTTCGACACTACTTGTACACATTCACTTTAAATACTAGAACCTCATAACACAACTCATCTAGCATATTATTTCATATTATGACTTTCCTTTACTTGACGTGGTAGTCCTGAACTCGTCGATGCATCCATTGGTATTATCATCATAAGAACACATGATTAAAAAAAAACATTAGACAAAACATATGTATTATAAATAGCATTGTCAACAACACACGCGAGATATGCCAAAAATAGCTTGAACCACAAATAAATACAAGTGATTATCATAAATATCATTGGAACACAAACAGATGCAATTCACCATATCCAGAAACATTACACATAAAAGAGACATGTGAGAGGGAGACTTTTTAAAAGTGGTTCACCCTCTCTTGGGCTACGTCCACAAAGGTTGTTTTTATTAAAATATATTACAATCCACAACACATGTTGCAATTCACCTTTCTTTGATGCCTCTCCATAGAGAGGACTTCTTTTCAAATAAAATATATGCTAAACATACTTCTTATCCATACCAATATCCCAAGATTATGTATCATGAGTTCGTCCCTTAGCAAAGGTCTTCCCTTTATCTATTTACGCTACCCCTTTCAAAACAAGGGTTTCATTTTCATCATATAGATATATATATTTGCAGAAAACGTTTCTTGGCAGTCGTTATACCAGACTTAAGCTACTTCTTATTTAGCCTATTGTCATAACTACCTCAATCGCAGCTTTACGATACTTTCAAGGAGTTACCAATAGTTATCATGTGTAGAAAGGTCACCGCCCTAATTCAAAATCGGAATTTAGAGTAAGGAAAAGTCCTACCCTAAATTCTGAATAGAATACACAACCGTTGAGATCATCGAAAATACTTTTTACCAGTAGTAAGTTAATTCTAAATAAACAGTCGTCGAGGTCACCGATTTCTGTTTTGCTTAGCCGTAAGTTTTAAAAAGGGGACAAATTGGAAACCATGATTTTGCTATAGCGATAATCTAAACAGAGAATCCAACCTTCCTACTCGCAAGGCTATAACATCTTGGAATTTAACTCAAGGCCGTCAAACTTTGCACATTGAGAATGTCACGTGGGACACATGCCGGCCTTACCCTTTATTGAAACCAAAATCTATATAAGGGAGTTTCGATGGTATTTTGGTTTGCCTCTATTAAAAGTTCCTAGCACCAAATGCTAGTATGGAAGGGTACAGGCGGAGGGATCGATGATGTAACTTTTCCAGCATGCCCAGTTCACCACAACTTAGGCATTCAACGCTCTGAGGAGTATTTCAGAACAAAACAGGAAAATGATGCTCTACTGGGTTATAATCCCATCCAACAATATTCAAACCTGCGCAAGGATTTTGCAGCGAACACATAGTTGCTTACAAAGTTTAAAAAAAACTCACCGCAATTAGAACTACAAAAAGGAACAGATCTAAACTTAACGTTTTTGCAGAATAGAACAACTCTGAGATTTACACCCTGTTGTAGAGATCTAAAAAGTTAACGCATCTCTGATATTACACGTTTTGCAGAAATAGACGAACTCTGAGACTTAACATTATTGTAGAGATCTAAAAGATAATGGAATCCCGATCTTAAACATTTTTGCAGAACTAGAACCACTCTGAGATTTAACCTTATTGCAGAGATCTAAAAGATAATGAAATCCCGATCTTAAATGTTTTTGCAGAACTAGAATAACTCTGAGATTTAACCTTATTGCAGAGATCTAAAAGATAATGAAATCCCGATCTTAAAAGTTTTTGCAGAACTAGAATAACTCTAAGATTTAACCTTATTGCAGAGATCTAAAAGATAATGAAATCCCGATCTTAAACGTTTTTGTGGAAAAAGAATAACTCTGAGATTCAAGCATTGACGTAGAGATCTATGGATAAAGAGACGAGATCAGCTATAGAAAAATACATGAGTTTTACCAGGAATTTCAACTTCCCTGTGGGGTCTTCGATCTGCCATCCATTGGCTGCGACAACCTCCAATCTAACCTTGACTACCTCCCTACTTTTGTTTTGGATCTTCTTACCGAGAGCTGCAACCCAGTGTCCTCAACGAGATATATTGAGAATTCTCCTTAAGGAAGAGATGCTTCCTAATTCCCCGAGGCCCCCCCCCTTTCTTTCCGAGTTCCTACTTCCTTATGTAGGAGTGGGTCTCCACCCTTAGTATGACACATGGTAGCTCTTCATAATGACATGGCACATGTGGCGGCTTAGTAAAAAGGGAATTTCCCAAATAACGAGACAACTCCCTCGGACTACTCGTCGAGATTCGCCACTCCTACTTATTAAGTATACGTTTATACCAATTCGTTAACTTCTTTGTTAATAACATTCTTTTGTATATGTCCTTAGCACTCTTGTGTTCACAAGTTATTTGACAATTCTATGATGGTCCTTCATATATATTTACATCATGTATATATGTGCATAGTACTAACTTATAGTTAAGTAGTACTTCTTACATTATAGTCAACTCATACCAATGTCTCATATTTTAGTTTATGTTTTAAGTATACTAAAATTTAATAAGCTAAGCTTTATCAAAACCCATTAATAGGCTTAGTTTAAATTTAGCTTAGGAGGTTTATTTGGGATTTATCACACTCCCTGTTGGAAATGTGATTAAGTGAATTACGTCAAATTATAATCCACAGCATAAGGCGTTATACTAAGGCGTAAGTCGTCAAGGTTGCCTATTTGTTTGTAACGAAAGGCTATAGTCCTCGACTTAGAACATTATACGAAGTCTTGGTTAATACCCATAGATTCAACCATTATGTTCTACAGGGTCCTAGGCCTTAACGTTTAGATTATCAAGGATTCCCTTGACTTTACCTTTCCGTAATGATTTAGTTGTCGACGCTTAGTTGCACCGTTGCACCTTCTCTTCTCAGTTTGGAACTTATAAATTAGGAAAAGAATTAACAATGTTTTCAAGGTCCACTAGTGGGGCCTTGGCCTTGAGCTCCTCACCAGGGCCTCATAAATAATTTACATTATACATTTATAAATCTTAGAGGGATATTACAGTTTTCTAATCATGCAATTTAACTTGTTGTGTAGGAAAGATCGTATGCCGTCTCCTACAAAAGAAGAACTACAACATTTGTTCAGCAACAAAATTATCTATTGAAGATATTGAAGTTCCCAGGATACGGGAAGAATGCCATGATCCATCGATCATGAAGAACAATGTTTGGGATGCGGTCCCAAGAGCTGAAGGGAAGTCTATTGTGACTTCCAAATGGAACTATCAGATCAAGCATGTTGCAGATGGCAGCATTGAGAAATACAAAAGTGATGAAATAGAAGATGCACCAGATGGATTTCAAGACAGTATGGTGTAGTCATATATGTCTGCAGAAATTGGTATGGTAGGATAGATAGCTTTCTATCCAATTTGGGCTTTACCAAGAATAAAGCGGATTCCAACCTTTTCTACAAGGTTGAGGAAGGCAATCCAGCGATACTACTTTTGTATGCGGATAACCTATTTGTATGAGGTGAGGATAGATTGATTGCTGACACACAGCGGAAGCTTGTTGCCAAGTTCGAGATGAAGAACTTGGGTATGATGCACCACTTTCTAGGTATGGAGGTGTGGCAGAGTGGTGATGGAATCTTCCTTGGACAAGGGAAGTATGCAGTAGAGATCCTGAAGAGGTTTGGGATGATGGATTGCAAGGCCATGGCCACACCTATGGCATCGAATCTGAAGCTTCTTTGTGATGCTTCATCTGAGCCAGTTGATGTCTCCATGTATCATCAGATGATTGGGTCCTTGATGTACCTGATGAACATGAGACCAGACATTTGCTTTGGTATGAACACATTGAGCCAGTTCCTGACGGATCCAAGGAGTGTTCACCTGGTTGTTGTAAAGCATGTTCTGAGGTACCTGAAGGGTACAGTGGATTATGGGGTCAGGTATGGGGTGGATCAAAAGTTTAACCTACAGGGTTATGTTGATTCAGATTGGGCTGGCAGTGCTGCAGATAGGAAGAGCACATCTTGGTGCTGCTTCAATATGGGATCAGGTGTGATCTCTTGGTTTAGCAGGAAGCAGTCCTGCGTAGTAGTGAGTATAGTTGAGGCTGAGTATGTTGTAGCCTGTTCAGCTAGTTGTGAGGCCGTATGGCTATGGAAGCTACTGTCTGAGTTATTTGATCTCCCGTTGGAGGCTACTAGTATCTTCTGTGATAACCAGAGTTGTGTGAAGCTGTCCGAGAACCCAGTGTTTCATGACAGGTCGAAACACATAGAGATCAAATATCACTATATCAGGGATATGGTGCAGAGATGAGCTGTGAAGCTCCTGTATGTTGCGACGGATGAGCAGATTGCAGATGTGCTGACGAAGCCACTAGCCAGGGTGAAGTTCGAGTACTTCAGAGAGAGGCTTGGTGTTCTCCAGATTGAGGACACTTCAAGGAAGAAGTGATGAACACATTTGCTGAAGCCATTCCAAGCATGTTGGAAGGAGGATCCTTCATATGGCTGTGGATGTAAGCGTTGGATGATGAGCATCAGGATGATGTTCTGGTTTATGCTTGGATATGATCAGTTGGATCATTTTATGTATGTATGTACGCATCATGTTGGATGTTGGATATGATCAGTTGGATCATTTATGTATGTATGTACGCATCATGTTGGATACTAGATATGATCAGTTGGATCATTTATGTATGTATGTACGCATCATGTTGGATGCTGGATATGATCAGTCGAATCATTTTTATGTATGTATGTACGCATCATGTTGATGCTGGATATGATCAGTTGGATCATGTGTATGTATTTTGTATATGCATCATGTTGGATGCTTGGACCATGTATCTGTATATGTATCAGGTGGATACATTGTATGATCAAGTGGATCATGTATGGTGATATGTATCATGTATTTGTATTTGTATCAGGTGGATACATTGTATGATCAGGAGGATCATGTATGATGATATGTATCAGGTAGATACTTGGTATGCATCAGGTAGATGCATTGATGATCAGGTGGATCATGTATGATGACATGCAACAGGATGTTGCAGTGATGATCAGGATGATCATGAATAACGAGCTTCAGGATGTTGCTCCATATGACATGCAGCAGGACGTTGCAGTGATGATGATCAGGATGATCATGGATACATCAGGATGATGTATGGTGAGTATCAGTTTGATACTCTGTGGCCGTGGAACAGGTTGTGCAGATAAGCATGTAATTTGTGCACTGGGAGATTTGTAGATCGTCTTTCGAGGTTTTGCCTATGGCATGTAATTCGGTGCCCTGGGATATCTGACAAATGCTCTTTCGAGGTTTTGCTTGGGAGGACATATAATTTGTGCGTTGGGAGATCTACAGATAGTCTTTCAAGGTTTTGCCTATGGCATGTAATTTGTGCCCTGGGATATCTGGCAAATGCTCTTTCGAGGTTTTGTCCTATGGCATGTAATTTGTGCCCTAGGAGATTTCAGGTCGGAGCTGTGTATCCGTAACATCCTGAGATGCTCTTTCAAGGTTTTTCCATGACCACATGTAATTTGTGCCTTGGGAGATTTCAGGTTGGAGTTGTGTACCCGTAACATCCTAAGATGCTCTTGCTAGGTTTTGTGGTGACCACATGTAATTTGTGCCCTGGGAGATCCTTCAGGATGGAGTTGTGTACCCGTAACATCCTGGGATGCTCTTTCGAGGTTTTGTGGTGGGGTCACATGTAATAGTGCCCTGGGAGATCCTATAGGTCAGAGTTGTGTACCCGTAACATCCTGGGATGCTCTTTCGAGGTTTTGTGACGTACGTAATAAGTCCTGAGGATTCCACAGTATGGCCAGTGATGATGAAGACCTGCAGGTGGTGGGCCTACGTCCAGTATGAAAAAGTACTGGCTCTGTAGAACTTTCTATGACGAGTAGATTCAGAGATTGATTGAGATAGCAGCAGCAGTGACGATGATGATGACTCGATGACGATTATCCAGTGACGATGATCCAGAGAAGATGACTTGTGCTAGAAGAACTGTGCTGAGAAATACCTTCCTAGTTAAGAGGGAGTGTTGATGTATATGTAACTTCGGAATGTATTTCACATATATGTATATTGTATTCCTATAGAGATGCTATTATTCCTCTATACGGAAGTGTCGTCATTTATATTGTAAATGTCGTAACTTATTCTTGATGGGTTATTAGACCACCTTGTTGGGGTCGGCCCTGTATAAGTCATGTGGTTCAAACGGTTATTAGACCACCCTATTGGGGGTCAACCATGTGGGTCAAAGGGTTATTAGACCACCCTATTGGGGGTTGGCCCAGTCAGCATTATGTTATGTGGTTAAGTTTGACCCTACATGAGTTAGGTAAAAAGGCAAGTCAAGTCAAGTATAAATAGAGTGCGGGAGGCACTCTATTTGCTCACTCACTTCTCACTCATGCACTCAAGGAGGAGTGGTGCACTTATGGAGGAGGAGGATCTACTGCTAGGTTATATCTATCTCTTGGTTGTATCATTGCTCTATCTATCTCTGAGGAAGTTATTGGGGTTTTTCACCTTTATGGTTTTCCCCAAGTAAATCTTTGCATCTCTTGTGTGCTTGCATTATTGTCTCCATGATTGATATGTTGTAGATATGCTGTACATGTTGTTCTCTCAGTTAAGATCTTAGATCAGATTGAAGTAAATTCTAAAAATTTAACAGAGATAGAGAGAGAAATGGCTCAACCAAAGTACAACCAAAATACATAGAGATAGTCTCCTAGTAGTAGATGATCCTCCTCCTCACATGTGCACCACTTTCCGAGTGAAGGCAGAATGAGTTTCTGAGTGATCCAAATAGAGATCTCCTGATATCTATTTATACTTGATCTGTTTTCCCAGTGACCTTATGGGGCCGACTTGTCTAGCTAGGTACATCAACCATATATTACATAAATCAGGGCTGACCCCACACATGGTGGTCTAATAACCCATCGGCAAGTTCACACACTTGTGACACTTGTCAATACACATGACGACACTTCCGTATAGAGGAATGACACATCTCTATAAGAGTACAATAATATATAAATGAAATACATGGATGAAATACATTGCGAAGTTACATATACATCAACAGTAAGAATGAGCGAGGGTCACATTGATTTTCTCATTGGAATGAAATGGATCCTGCTGAACAACCTGATGTTTTGAGGGTCCTTACACAAGTGGAGGAGATGTTGATAGCTGATGTAAACCCTATATTGCAAGTCTCACATGGTCGTGGTGGCCAATATAAATATAGTGGCCATACTATTTGCTTTCCACAAGATATATCTATGGTTTTTAAATCCCTTCCATGTCGCGTAGAAGACCTTGACATCATCATTGTTCGGAGACAAGGTCCACAAGATAGATCTTATGATTGTTATGTTAAGAGATCACGAGTCTTAAATGCATTGCACTACAAGCTCCAGATGGATAAATATTATAGGGATGTTGAAATTGACCTTCACTTTCTAGCTTCTTTGCCTGAAGTTGCAACAGATGTTTCAAATAGGCTAAAGTTCGTTGATTTTGATATTCAAGAACAACGTGCTAGCACTGCAGATGGGGAAGGGGAAGGCATCAAAATTCATTGACTACATTCTCATCCTTCATCTTTTGCCGCTCACCAAACAAATGCACGTACAGAGATGGAAGAGATTAGAAATTTTATTGAAAATGGAGATGGTTTAGATATACAACAAATGCAATGGCCAGATATTGGTCTTGGTCCTCTAAATGAATATAATATAGAAGGGTTGTTTGATATGGAATTCTCGACATTGTTCCCAATAGGTGCTTCTGATTGGTTGCAACCAAGAATATGTACTGTTGCATTTCATGAATATGGACTGCATCTTCTCAAGTACTCTGACCACCGCTTTGGGAGACACCCTCACTTCCGTTATTTGTTGTTGAACATGATTATGCATCATCGGAGCCAAGCTTCAGCTTCTGTGTTTGTTCAAAAGAATATGCATGATGCTTCTCCCACGACAATACAATATTTGCGTCGACAATTGACCGAACTTCCTGATAGTAAGTTGGTTGAGAGTTTAATGAGGTTTGGTTCTTTGCTTAGAGGTACACGATCGTATTGGAATAAGTGTCGTGGTGGGTTAATGGACATGGTCACTCAATTGGGATACCCCACATTTTTCTTTACCTTGTCTGTAGCTGATAGAAAGTGGCCTGACTTGCATTCGTTGATGCCGTACAAGCGACCTCATAAATATTTTAATGAACATGTTACAAAGATTCAACATGTTATAGATTACCCGCATATTCTTGCATTGTATATGCACCACAGGTTTACAATTTTTCGTGAGGAAATACTCGAAACGTATCTTGGAGCAAAAGACATGTGGTACAGGTTTGCAATCTTCTATGTGCCTACTTCTATTAGAAAGTTTTTTTCTTCATTTTGTCTTCATGTATAGTTATATTCTTATAGTTTGTGGATTTGTTGTAGGTATGAGTGGCAACATCGAGGATCTACACATATACATGGATTTTTGTGGCTTGAAGATGGTCCTAACATGGACATGTTGGATTGGTCTAATGCATTTGTTGTGCAAGATGCAAAACATTATTTTGATAGATATGTGAATGCTTGGAACCCTCATGATATTCACAGCAGAAATACCATTATCCCTCGATCTTTGAATGATGCCTTATCTCTTGAACACTAGGTAGATCTTTGAATGCAACCCACTTGAAGATTATGAGCATTTAGTGAATCGTGTTCAGAGACATTCAAAGTGCGGTCCCTATTCTTGTTTACAAAAAAATGGTTCTTTACTTAAATGTCGTTACAACACTCCATGGGAGGTTCGCGATGAATCTATCCTAACAAAAAATGATAAAGGGGGGAAAAAATATGAGCCTGCAAGGAATGATGATAGGCTCAATGTTCATAATGCTTCTATTCTTGCAATATGGTGTGCAAATGTGGATTTCTAGCCAGTTGTCTCGACCCATGTTGTCTCGCAGTATATCGAAAAGTATGCAGCTAAAATAGAAAAAAGGTCTAAAAGTTATCATGATATGCTAACAAGAATTGCAGACACTTCTGACTCTATAGATCCTTATCTGTTGGCTTATAAACGTTTTTTGGTTGAAACTATAGTTGATCGAGACATTGGAGCATAGGAAACATGCCATATGCTATTGAAACTTCCACTTGTGATTTGTAGTCGACAAATATTCTCATTGAGTGTCAGTAGGAAGATATTACGAAAAGTGTCTACCGACTCGAATGATATTTCTATGTCCTCTAATTTCATAGATTTATATCAAATGCATCCTGCATTCTTGGCCCATTTGTGCATGATTGACAATGCACAATATTGGACCTATAACGCGAAGCGTAAGAAGGAGACTTGGAAAGCTAGAAAATCCTTTGATGTTGTTCGTGTATGGCCACATTATTTGTCCATTCCTCCATAGGATTCTAATGATTTTGAGACTTTTTGTTGGAGTGAATTGCTTTTGTACAAACCTTTTAGAGACATAGAGCAAGATATAGGACTTTCGAGGGAAACAATTATTGAAAATTGGAGGCATCTTTGTTACCGTCCTTGGCATGTCAATCGTGCACCAATGGTGGACGATGCTATTGATGAAAATATTGATGTAGATGATGAAGGTGTCCATGTGGATGAAGATTTGGATGAATGGGAGTTGTTGTCTCCTTTGGTTCCTCCACATAATATTAATATTTCAGATCTTGGCACTCTTGGACGAAGAGACTTTGATTTAAGTTTCAATTGGGAGGACCTAACGATAGATGTTACTGTTGCAGAAAAGGCAACCACTTTTATAACAAGTGCTCATTCACGTGGTGAACTAATACAAGTTGTAGACGATAATATTCCAAATCCATCTTTGTTGTCTTCTAAGCAACGACTTGCTTTTGACATGGTTTTGTCATTCTATGGAGGTTGAACAGAAAGAACCATTCAAAATGATTATTCAAGGTACAGCTGGAACTGGAAAGTAATATCTAATTAATTGTATTTATCATTCGCTTGCTTCTTCAAGTGGAGATGGAAAAAATCCTTTGCTTTTACTTGCTCCAACAGGGATAGCTGCATTTAATATACGTGGCTGCATAATCCATTCAGCTCTGAGAATTCCTATTCGAGACATGCGATCGTTGCAAGGTCGAGCTCTTTCTGTGTTTCAAGAGGAAATGAAACATATACATTATGTATTGATTGATGAGATGAGTTTTATAGGGCCAAGGTCATTAATGTAGCTTGATTCTCGATTGCGGGAAGCATTTCCAGATAAAAGAAATTCTCTTTTCGATGGTAGGTCTGTAATTCTTGTTGGTGACTTGGGTCAATTGCCACCTGTCAAAGATAAGCCAATGCATGCAGGAAAAACAGTAGCACAAGTGTTATGGCACAGCTTCGGCATTGTTGTCACCCTTGAAACAATATTTTGTTAATAGGGTGATAATCCCCGTCAAGCTTCCTTTCGACGATTATTGAGTAACATACGTAATGCAAAACCTTCCATAGATGATTGGGATGTTCTGATGTCTCGATCCAACAGTTGTTTGCCTTTGCCAGAAAGGAAATTATTTGATGCAGCTGTGCATCTTTTCCCTTCAAACAATCTTGTCTCCTTGCATAATAGGAAGATGTTGAGATATTTGAATTCTCCTATTGCAAGGTGTATTGCAGAGCATGGTCGTTGTACAGAATTTCTTGGATCTGATGATGACCAACTTGATCATAAGGTTCTACTATGCCCTAAACAATGTGTTATGTTGACTTGCAACTTATGGGTTGAGGCAGGTTTGGTAAATGGTGCATTGGGTTACATTCAAAATTTTTGTTATATGCCTGGAACAAAACCTCCTCAACTCCCAATGTACACAAATGTTCTCTTTGACAAGTACGTTGGTGTTCCATTTGACATAAGAAACCCTAATATTGTGCCTATACCTCCTGTTGTTAGAGGCAACTGAAAACAGATTCCTCTAAAGATGGCGTGGGCTTTAACTATCCACAAGTCATAGGGCCTCACATTAGAATGAGCAACTATTGATATCGGCAATACCGAATGACAAGGAATGACTTTCACTGCCATTTCACGTGTTAAATCCATTGATGGATTACGCATATCTCCACCTTTTTCTTTTGAACGATATCTGAAGATGGAAAAATCTGCTTATGTGACATTGTGCAAACAAGAAGAAGAACATTTGAAAGGGCTAACATTGTAACTAAGGACAACCATTTCTCATTTCATGTGGTTTTCCATGACGTTCATTTATTTTCATTGTTTTCTATAAACTTGTGATATCGTTCTCAATTTTTTTATTCAATATGTTGTGTTTCATTTCCATTCTTGCTACAACATCTCTTCCACGACATGTTTTACATGACTTAAATTCCAATTTATGCTTGTTACACAAATCAAATTTATCAAAAACCATTCCCAAGAAAATACCATTCCAATATATTTATCAAAAACCATTAACAACCCCTCATATTATGCAACTAGACTACATTCATATCCGTATAAATCTATATGACATAAACATTCACATTCAAGTAAAGCTATATAACATACACATTTTCATGCAAATAAATCAATGATGAAGATCTATGAAGAATATGCATATACTGAGTATTTCCATTATAAAATATGACAACTATTTGTTCATAACTATGGCAACATTTTATATAAGGCATTCCATCTTCATGTACATAGCATTGACAATCCTGAACATTTTGCAACTTAACAAAATTTTGTTCCAAATAAAGCTATACGACATAAAAATTCACACCATGCACAACCATGATCATTATGTAGATACTTCATTCCTCTTGAAAAAAAACATCTCATTGCTATGTATCCCAACTTTTCATATTTTTATTTGCATATTCATCTACATACTTATGCATTTCTTTGATTTGATTCGATGAAATGGAGTTTCGATTTTATGTTTTCTATCCGCAGGAATTATTGCAATTTACATTTTCTTACATTGTTTCGGTTAAACATTATTTTTACTTTCTTAATTCCCCACAACTTTTTTTTACATTTTATTAAAATTTACTTTATTTTAGATTTTCTTTCATAATTTCACATAAATTTTTTATTTTATTTTATTACAGAACATATTGTTTGTTTTGTTTCTCCACAATTATGGACAATGCTCTTCTTTCTAGATTTGTCTTCGCGATCCATGAGACAACTTTGCAAGAGGGTTTTCTTTCCTATTTCTGAAATAAGATCAGTATGAAAAATGGTTCTCCATGCAACTTGTTCAATGATACCCTTTATATTTTATCTAAGATTAAATCAATACTTCAACAATTTAAACATATATGTCAAAAAGAGGCTGCCAGAAAGGTTAGAAAAGAATGGTTGTATAGGCAATGGGGTCGAGATGTCAAAGTCGATCTGTATTGGTGTTGCATATGTCGTGAATTTGGTTGTAAATTCGAAAATGGCGAGATATTAACAAACTTTTCTTATAGAAGCACTATTTCTTCTTCTAGGTATGTATTTTACTTTTTATTATATTTTTAATATTTCTTTTTTTCCTCTATTATTTATATAACAACAAGTATATTTATTTCTTGTCTTTCTCTTCATGCAGAGTTCCTGAAAACAGAGAATTTTCTAAATTTACTTGGATTTCTTCAAAGATTTCCAAACAAGAACAATTTTGCAATCATATACACAATACAATCTCTAGCGTGCTTGCTACTCCGGCACATCTTTTCGACTATACAATTTTTTTTTTTTCTAGGCTTAAGTCATCGATCATCCATCTTGAAGATACATGTCTAAGTCTTGGTGTTAACATCTATTGGTCGTGCATTTGTCATGGATATAATATTTGAATATTTCTTTCATTTTTGCATTTGAATAATTTTTGTATACTTTCTGAAAGTTTTATAGTACTTTTTAATATACACTTTTATAGATTTAAAGCCTTAATATATTCATATTTTTAATGTGCATAACACATTCTAATTTTTCCAATATATTTATTTTCTACAAAGTTTTATTTTACACTAGATTGTATTTCTTTTTCTCGCAGTGATTTTTTCACCTATGTTGGTTCGATATTGATTTTGAAATAAACATCTTATGTTTGAATATTGTGATCTACTTTTGTATACCATTTCATTATACATCTTTTTATAGCACAAATTTATATATCATGTTTTTTTTTCATTCCCTCATTTACAAAAGTTCTTCTGATTTCTAAAGCAAATTGTTTTCTATGTTATCGTCTATACTAATGTATTTTCTTATGTTATGTTATAGAAATGGATTTGTTTCCAACCATATGGAGCTCCTTACCAACAGAAATACTTGAAATGATATTTTTATGGTTGCCTTTATCCACTATTTTACGTTTTAAAAGCATTTGCAAGGACTGGAATCAAAGATTATGAGATGACAATTTTAAGTTGTCATGGTAACAATGTGGATGAAAAGAACTTGGAGTTTTGGTTCACTTTCCTTCTGAATATGATAGTCATTTCCAAGAAGATTACATAAATGAAGTGGGAAAGTTTTCAACCGTATCTATGCCTTTTTTTAGTAATAGATATAAAGTTGAATCTACATGTGGTTCACTTGTTTTGGTTTCCTTACCCACGACCTCATATAGAAGAAGGAAGTACTACATAATTAATCCTTTCAGAATGACTTCTGCTTATATAGGGTGCCAAGATCTTGGCGATTTCAGTTTTTTTATACTGCTGAAAAATGTGGAAGGAAATGTGCAGCAGCCAAAATATGATTGGGTGGTTCTCAAAAATGTTTATAGCACATTTCAATCCAAATATTTCATTTTCAGCAGCCTCCACATGCATTGGAGGCTGACAATTCCTCCAGATGGTGATGTTTTTCCTCCAAAAAATCCCATTATGTATAATGGAAAAATGTATTGGGTGCATACTCATGTTGTTTCTTTAGTCAGCCCCATATTTTCACATAAGATATATTGGATAGATGTTGCCAACAACAAATGGGACTTCGATTTTATTCAACAATCACCTAGTACATGGTCTATTTGCTTAGCGACTCATTCCAATCAACTGCTTTGTTTCATGAATCAAGGCTCGACTACAGTATGGTTATTAGAAGATACTACCTATGCAACTACTCCACTGGTGCCAGGTAATTTGTCAACCAGCTCTTTACAGCATGGATATGGTTTGCCATGGAAGTTTTTGTCTAGGTTGAGCTCGGCCATCAATATGAACTACCTTGGATATTTTGTTGTTTCTTCAATTCATAAGTACTTGCTTATGTGCAAGTACAGTGGACTTCACTTTTCCTTCTATGACTTGAGTACGACTATTTCTAATGATGTGCCTGATGGTGAAGTATTACAATCGAGTCATTTTGGACTTAATATTCCAACACCTACAAATGTGCATGACCTCATTCAAAATATTTCGCTCTTCCCAGTTTATCCTAATATGGATTCAATGGATGATGTGGTTACTGAGGTTTAACTTGCTCTCCCTGTAAAAATAATTTTATGAATAAAAACTTCTATGCAATGTTTAATAATGTTTTTGCATTGTACATTTCCTTCCAAATCAAATTTATTCCTATATGTTGTTTTTGTATGTGTTCAATATAAATTCCAATTTCAAAGTGTTTAACTTTTTCTTATATTATTTTTCTTCATTGTATACACTATATGTTTTTTACTTCCATGCTTTCACAATATCAAATACATTTACAAATTTCATTTCACATCTTACATTCATGGATACCTTCCCCATATTTTCCATAAATATTAGTTTTTATTATTATTAATTATTTCATGATTATAATGTTTTTCAAAATAATATTTATTTATTTTATATTTATTTTACTTTTTTTTAATAAGTAAATTTAATACTACAAGTATATAAAATAATTTTTTTATATTATATAATTTAGTTTTGCATTGTTATAATGCATATTTAACATTTTCATTAAATTCAAAGTAATTGTTTAATTAAAAAATGGTAAGTTCCCATACTTTTATGACGGTCTATACAAAACTATTTCCTAAAAAGTTAAATAATAGATATTTTTCTTACTATTATAAAAAAAATTAATCCATAAAACATTTAGGGTACGATAACCAACATTGCGAAAAAAACCCTTAGGGATAATACCATTTAAAGGCCACTCTCTTCCATATTCACATTTTATAATTTAATGTAAACTACATTTTTTTTTACTTATTTTTATTTCATTAATTTTAATATCAATTATTGTGTTCTTGATTTATATATTATTTTTTTTTCAATTGTTTTTAATATCATTGCTTTTATTTTTTATTTATATTTAATATTTTTTTTTACTTTTCTCTTTTTACTAACCATTATTTAAATTTTCTTTAATATCAATGAAATATTTTATTCACAACTTACTTTCTATTTTATTTTGCTTTCCTTTAGTTTTTTACATTTATTTAAAATTTTTATTTACTATATTTTACTATTTTATTTTTTATTTATTTAATTTTTTTCACTTATATTTATTTATTATTTTTCTTTTACTTCTTTATTTTACTCTATTTATTTACTTTTTTTTTTTAATTTACTTTTTTTTTAATTTCCTTTATTTGTATTTCTTTATTTTTATTTTATTTTGTTTCCACTTGTTTCTTTTTTTATTTTTTATTCTATTTTAATTCTTTATTTGACTTTATTTATTTCCAATTTTTTTTTAATTTTTTATTTGACTTTTTTTTTTTTTGACTTTATTTAATTTACTTTCCTTTTATTTAATTTACTTCACTTTACTTTCCATTACCATTTTTACTTATATTTGCTCATTTTTACTTATATTTATTTATTTTGCTTTATTTTTCATTTTGTTTCTTCATTTATTAAATTTCAACTTTTTTTATGCTTTTATTTATCTACCTATTTTATTAAATATTATTGGTTAATAAATTAATATACATTGATGAAGAATAATAAATATTAATACTAAATATTAATCATAAACATTAATATTAATATTAATCATAACTATTAAAATTAACCTATTTTATTTACTATTTTTTTATTTAATTATAATTTATTCATTCATTTATTCTTTATTTTATTAAATAATATTTATTAATATAATAATATATATTAAATAATAATAATAATTAAAATCATTATTTGATAATAATTATTATTATAAAAACAATATTTATTATAAATATGAATAAATAAGATTAAATATTATTATTATTATTAAATCAAACATAGTACTCATCATAATTTATTTAGTTTAATGTAATTTAATGTAATTATTTTAATTTAATTTAATTTAATTTAACTTAACTTAACTTAACTTAACTTAACTTAATTTAATTTAATTACTTTAATTTAATTTAATTTAACTTAATTTAATTTAATTTTAATTTAATTTTTAATATGATTTAATATATTTAATTTAATTTAATTTTTAATATGTTTTAATTATTTAATTTAATTTTTTAAATCAAATCAAATTTATTTTATTTTATTTAATAAAATTAAATAAAATTAAATTAATTTAAGTTAAATTAAATTCATTAAATTAAATTGAATAATTAAAACATATTAAAAACTAAATTAAATAAAACATATTAAACCATATTAAAAATTAAATTTAAATTAAATTAAATTAAGTTAAATTAAATTAAATTAAAGTAATTAAATTAAATTAAATTAAGTTAAATTATATTAAATTGTTTATTTTATTTAATTTAATATTTTATATGTTTTAATATTTTTATTTAATTTAATATTTAATATGTTTTAATATTTTTATTTAATATTTTTAACTTAATGTATTTTTCTATTTTAATTTCTAAATAATATTTTTATTATTATGATTTTTTTAATTGAGTTATTTCTTCGGTGGGTCGGTTGTCCACTAGCAACAACCACATTTTTAAATGTGGTTGATATTTGTCGATCGACGAATACAACCACGTTTAAATGTGTGGTCATAGTTGATATATACTGACAACCACATTTAAAAATGTGTTTGTTGTTAGTTGTATAAGAATTGTAAATTTGCAACTGTGTAAAATATTGTTACGTTTATTCTTGAATTCGTAACGCGGAGCATGCGGCATGTTATGTGTATGTGATAACTCGGTGCTTACTTAAATCACCAAAAATAATACATCTTTGTGGTTTTTCTTTCTTCCATTTATGAGGATAGTTGGTTATATTGTATGTAATATAATCGGAGGTAAAAAAGCATAAACAATGAATGTTAATCTCTGTTGAATCTTTTTATTTAGGGCCTTCTTATTGTCTAAATATTCTATTAGGAGAAAATGTTTCGAAAATTCCAAGGGTTAGAAACTCTGATATATATATATATATATATCAAAAATGGTATTTCTTATAATGTTTATGTAATACAGACCGTTCTAAATTAAAATGGAAAACTCTGAACTTTACCTTATAGTCAATTTCCATTTTGGAATCGTAATTCTGTACAAATCCCTTTATTATTATTTTTCATAACTCTGTATAGTTCGTTACCATAAATTTTTGGAATAGATTGAAAATCTCGAAAAGAGTAGACTCTGTATAGTTATAAATGTGATCTATTTTATGAGAAAAAGGGATGGATTCAGATGTTGTTTCCTGTGTAATGTAGATCCATGATTTTGGAGATACAAATAGACTAAAATTTATTTTAAAAATAAACGAGTAAGTTATATGATATTTAATGAGTTATCAAACCTTTTTCCAGAGATTAACCTTTAGGTAGCAAATCTTTGTTCTAATATAATACTTGGTTCTAATCCGCATCCTTCTTTTTATAATTTTAAATCTGATATAAATCCCCATGAGTTTAGGTGTCCTGTAAACTCAGCTTGGGTGTGTGTCACAATACTAATGAAGCCATGCGAAACCTTTAAACTTATTCGAATGGTGTCTATCATTTTACCTTGATACAACTGTGATATGGAAAAGAATCCCACTTCTTGTGCAATTCGATGTATGTTGGAAGTCAACGCATCCACATACTTTGTATATGTTAGAAACTCTCGAGAATACATATATATACGTATATTGAAAAATATTAACGTTGTAACTTTGAAGTATGAAAAAAAAGAGTGTAGTAGAATAGATATTTAATATATTTTTGAAAAGTATCCTATTAAAAGAAGTTGCATTTTTATTTGATTATTGTATCTCGTAAACATAAATTTGTATGTTCTATGTAGAGAGGAAAAAGGGACTAATATATATGTATTACCTTTTTTTTCCACAGAAAAAAAAACTACTATTGATATTCATATAGAATCAAATAGTACAAAGAGAGATCAAGATTCAAAAATTGAATCAGATAACTGATCGTCTAGAGAGCTGAAGCCCAGAAAGCATGAAAGTACATCTGTGTCCGATCAATAGACACAATTCCAAATATGCAGAGTTGAACCCAATTCTTTAATACAAAAAACAAAAAAACAGCCAATATTATGGACAGACTTATGGCTCAAATTCTGCTTAGTCAAGGAAGTGAAATTCCCCACAGTCCAGCATGTCATCATCAAGCCATTCTTCCCATATGATTTGTCCCTCGATGCCAGAAAGAGCAAGCTTTGAAAGCTTGTCTGCTCGTGCATTATGTTCTCTGTATATATGTTCGAAGCTGATATTACATTGCTTGGAGAGTTCATAAAGTGTTCTATTTGCCCAATTTCGCAGATTCAAAACATTTAATTTGAAATTGCCCATCACCCATTTGATGGTGACGCGAGAGTCCCCATAAACCTTGACATTAACCAGGCCAAAAATATTTGCAACTTTGAGAACACACCAGAGTGCCATTAGCTCATCCTTCATATTGGAAGCGGAACCACAATTGAGCTTGACAGTAAAATAGTGTGTTTCATTAAGGAAAATAACACCCCCAATAGCGCAAAGTCCATTTGCTGAAGCACCATCGAAGAATAAAACCGGTTGTTCCACTTTGAAGTCGAAATTACCAATTCTGGCAGCTTTCAAATTCTTCTGATCCATCACACAAGATGTGAGCATGTTTAGGGCAATCTGACTGCAATGAAAGCTATCAGGTATCAAGTTCTGAAATATAACCTTATTTCTAATGTACCAAACCGCCCACGGAATGCAGATAGCAACAAAGAAATACTGTTTATAATTCCTGAACCAGTTTAATAGATAGTTGTTAAAATCCCCAACATCCCATCGAGGTGAGAAATTTAGCTTGCTTGATATCATATCCCAGACTTTGCATGAAAAAGAGCATTTGACAAAAAGATGATCTCTTGTTTCAGCTTCAATCTTACAAATAGCACAGATATTGGGCCCTGTCCATCCCTGCTTGCACAAATTATCCCAAGTTTTCAGCTTGTTATTCAGAACTAACCAGATGAAGCATTTAAGCTTAAGTGGAATATTCCATGCCCATAATCTTTTGAACCACCAATCCTGTGGGAAAATATATTTCTCCTGTAGAATTCTATTATAGGCCGTATGTGCTGTAACAAGACCAGTAGACGGATTGCCCTTCCAAAGAAGTCTATCAATTTCGTTTGACAATCTAATCCCTGCTGCATCTAAGTTTTTTATATAGTTCTGCCAGATATGTGCATGATATCCCGAAAGACCTAAATCATATGCAGACATCCACTTAGTTGTGTAATGGCTCCCATCGCATTGTTTCCAAATTTTGTTTAAAGTGGACAACCCCAGAATCTGTAGATAGCCTGTGATGTTTGCCGGCAGGGTGTAATCAAAGTCCATACCAATAATCGGGTCTGTTCCCACACGAATACATGTGCCAGAACCTGCTTGCCACTGAAGATCATCCTTTATCCAATGAAATATTTTCATGAATCCTCTCCAGATAGGGGAGAAATTCCAGCTTTTTTGCTTTGGATTTCTAATCCAAATGGATAGATCAGCTTTGATATATTTGTGTTGGATGATCCGAGACCATAGAGTTTTTCCAAATATTGCCGTCCATGTGCTTTTCAGTCTGAGAGCAGTATTAAAGGATTCCAAGTCTTTAACACCCCAACCGCCGAAACGATAAGGTCTAGTTATAGAATCGGCAGGTTTGGTCCAACAGTAGATATATATGTATTACCTTGTATTTAATATATTTTTGAAAAGTATCCTATTAAAAGAAGTTGCATGTTTATTTCATTATGGTATCTCATAAATATAAATTTGTATGTTTTATGTAGAGGAAAAAAAGGGACTAATATATATGTATTACTTTTTAATATATGTATTACCTTTTTATATCAAAGATAAATGTTGTATGTATAGAGGAAAAATGGTGTGATATATATGTATTGTTTTTTTAATATTCAAAGATAAAGAGTTGTAGAAATTGAAGTTAGAAATTTACATATATATATATTCAATGCCTTTGATTAGATGCATGAATAAGATTTTTCAAGCTTATACATTGTAGGAAGAGGTTTTATTATTTAATAAAATAATGACAATGTTATGTATGAAAGTTTAATTTCAAGATATTTATTTACAAATATATGATCTCATTGTTTAAAATACTTGTCGTCACAAACCCTAAATACCAAATTTTGTAAATAAACAAAAAAAAAAAAAAACTTTTGTCAAAAACAATAACTTAAAATATCTTATAACTCTTTTCAATCAAAGTGTAACCTCTTAGCAATGTAAATTTACTATATCTAATTTGTATCAACATTTACAAAATAAGAATAAATGCAAGAATAATTTTTGCATTCTTTTTATGGTATTCTTATTTATACTTCCACTACTCTTCAATCTAATCCACGACACTTCGAAAAAAATTGGCAATTCAATGCTAATTATACATTATGACATTTTAACCAATTACTATAACATTTTTTGTAAGAAAAGTTATTTAGTTATACATAATCCACCCCTCTCTCTCTATATATAATCATAGTTCATTCAACTCAAACAGGGTTGGCAATTGACCCGTAGACTATCCTAGTATTGCACCCGTTCTAATTGTTTGCAACCATGGGCAATTGATTTCTAAATTTGACATTTCTCAACAGAACTCGATTCAGTCAAAACGCAGAAATATTTCAGCATTACGTTTATCAAATCCACCTGATAGCATCGGATTTTCCGAAGCACACTAATATAGTAAAAAAAAACGAGGATTTCATACCATTTCGACCTATCCCCGATGATCACTACTCCCTTGCATTGTTTTAATAAATTGTAACTACTACAAATAAATAAATATGGATTGGAGTGTATAATAACTCCATACGTTATCGACTATAGTATGATACTATAAAAATATCGCAATATGTTTATTAATATACACAAGAATCGTTCCATTTACCAAGCGGCAGTAATTAGATTGCGTTTATCCAAAATTAACAGAATTAATTTCTCCCTGAATACTACAGGGACTGATTCTTTGTACTAAATATGTTTACAATAGCGTATAGGAACCCAATCTCCATTACTTAATAATTGTTACTATGTAAATTATGAGTTAAACGATTCACCGTAATCCTCAAGGGACCGATTTTTATCTCGATCAACTATATACATTTATATATAATTATCTCATTGATCAAGGGTCCAATTAATATATCCAAGAGAAAACCGGTAAATACGATCAAAGATCTGATCCAGGTCTTAATATATATATATATATATAATAAAAAAAAAGGTATATGTGAACTTTTCTTCTCAGAGAGGCCACAATAACCATCAACAAACTCATGAAATATCCAGAAATCGATTTTGATGTCCATCTTACAGTTCTAATATCTCATGATCGACTACAGTGGTCGTCGATCATGAAACAAAGATTAATTTTTTGTATTTGTATAAGATTAAATCTTAAGACCGCTTGTCATGAATATTTTGAATGTTCAACAGTCTTCAGAATATATCCATTTCATGAAACAAAGATTAGAACTCTGCATTTGAAGAGAATGATAATTTGCCTTTAAAGAAAATATGAAATTTCAAAGTGTTATTTAAATCGAATCAATCTAGTAGATCTTAATATCGCTTGCAATAATTAATTTGAATGTTAAACATGCTTTCAGAATATATTCGTTATACATATTTTAGACATAGTTTGGGAGAATCGTACCATGTGATGGTACTTACAATTATTAATAATAGTAATATGAACATTATTTACAATCCATCCGAGTGTAACTTAATTAATTATATATATACACAAATTTTGATGTTTAGAAAAAGGTTTGGTTTAAATATAATAATTCATTAAATAACATATAACAAAGTTTAGTCCTCTAGATGGAATTAAATCTATTTGTATCGCAAACCATGGATCTACAGTACACAGGAACCGAAATATTTCTAAATGAACCCATTATGTTTACTTATAAAATATCCAGAGTTTAATGGTTTTAAATAAAAATTTATTATAAAGAAAGTTGCAAGGTTTCAATTTTAATATGAAGAGTCCCATATTATATAAACACAATAAATAATACCACTATTTGAAATATATATAACAGAGCTATGCGATCCAAATAATGTCGACATGGTTTTACATAAAGCTATAATAATATATATGTACCAAATATAACTCACTTGCTCATAAAAATAAATACACTTGCTTGAAAGACACGGGAATGGATGCTTGGGAATTCATCTCCTCCCAACGATAGGGGAGAGAAACTTGACTCTTTTCCCAACTCCACCCCTTAGTTGGATCACCACCATGCACCAGAATGTTATTCAGTCAATTTCACGTGACACTCTCTCTTATAGAGTTCGTAACATGCAATGCTGGACTTATGAAAAGAGAGAACATTCAACTCAGTTCCTCTGTGCACAACATGGTGTCCCATGCTATCTAAGTGCACTCTTATATATAGTTTTTCCTAGGTCTTGCGCTATACCAATCAAATATCCAATCAATCCATAAATCCCTATGATTTAGGATTTTGTCTAGTTGTTGAGTTTTAGATTGGATTTGGTTGGTAAAGATATCTCTACCTTGCTTACACATGTCCTCATGTGCCATGGTGGTGTCCCCTCATTTAGCTGAAATCTCCAAGTGTCTTTTTCTTTAATTTTATAAAAAAAATAGTTTGTTGTGCAAACTGTCACTTTGTGTTTTTGAGCTTTTAACAACTCTTACATAAAAATAATTGTCAAAATATTTAAATCAAAATAATAATGTTTTTGGGTATCACATTTCTCCCTCCTAATTTTTAACACCGTACTCGGTGTTTTTTATCTCGAACTCTCTTGCCCATTCTGGAACATGGTTGGATATGCTTCTCACATTTTATCCTCCACTTCCTAAGTTGCCTCTTCAGGGTTGAAGTGCTTCCATTGCACTTTTATTTGAATGATGGCTCGATTTCGTAGCATATGTTACTTCTGGTCTAGAATGCGGAAAGGTCTAGTCTTGAACTCACCCTCAGTTTCTACCTTTATCACATTCCACTCAATTACATGAGTAACATCATGTATATATTTTTTAATAATGAAACCTGAAATACATCGTACACTTTCATATTAGGGGGGCTTGCAAGCTATAGGCTATTGGCCCTATCTTAGATAATGCTTTGAAAGGTTCACAATACCTAGCTGACATCTTGGAACACCTTCCCAAGCTCAAGGCACTCTTTTTCGACTTTACCTTTAGATATAAATGATCACCAATATTGAACTCCCTCGGAGTTCTTTTTAAATCTGCATAAATCTTTTGCCGATCTTGGGAAGATTTTAAGTTTTGTTGCACCTCTTTCACCATTTTTTCCATCTCCTTCAACATGTCAGTTCCTAGAAGAATGCTATCAATGGGGTTACCCCAAGACACAGGAGTTTGGCATTTTCTACCATACAAGATTTCAAATGAACTCATTTTTAATGAAGCTTGATACCCATTATTATAAGCAAATTCTACTAAATGCAAATACTCTTCCCATTTACCTCATTTATCCATTGCATACATTCGCATCATCTCTTCTAACAATTTATTATTCTTTCAGTTTTCCCATCCGTTTGAGGATGATAAGAAGTTCTGAAATTTAGTTGTATATCTAGAACTTTAAACAACGATTTCGAAAAGTTACTTGTACATTTTTCATCTCTATCAGAAATCACAGCCTTCGGAATACCATCCAAACAGAATATTTCTTTCATAAAAATATCAGCTATGTTAATGGCTTTAAAAGTATATTTTACTAGTATGAAGTGTGCAGCTTTACTTAACTTATCAACAAATACCATTATTGAGTCATGTTGTTTATTCATTTTAGGTATTCCTACTATAAAATCCATACGTATTATCTCCCACTTCCATTTTGGAATCGGTAAGGGCTGAAGTAATCCAGCAGGATGTTGATGTTCTGTTTTTACTTGTTGATATTCAATGCATCTAGCTAAGAAATTTGTAGCGTCGTTCTTCATGATAGGCCAATAATAACTTTTCGATAGTTTTGTTATCATCTTTTGGTATCCCAGGTGTCTAGAATATGGTTTCTTATGTAAGTCATTCATGATTAACTGTTTAACTTCTTCTGAATTAGGTATGTATAACCGATTCTTATAGACTAATAAGTCTTTTGAACTTATGGAATAATCTTAGGATTCATTTCCATTAACATGATTTTCTAATTGTTCTTTAATTTTTAGGTATTCTTCATCATTTTTGTGGCTACATATTTTAATAAATCTTCAAAACTTGTTTTATAACTACTAAAAGCAGCCAAACAATGTGGAATGACATTTCGACTCAGGGCATCTGCCACTTTGTTCTCCTTTCCTTTAATGTGTTTAATTTCAAAGTCGTACTCACTCAAGAAGGCTAACCATCTTGCTTGATGAGCATTTAAACTTTGTTGATGAAATAAGTATTTAAGTTTATATTATCACACATTAAAATGAATTTTCTACCTATTAAGTAATGTCTCCACATCCTTAGTGCATGTATTATGGTAGCTAGTTCTAAGTCATGTGTCGCATATTTGCATTCATGTTGTTTAAATTTTCTTGACTCATAACTTATTACATAATCCTCCAGCAATAGAACTCCACCTAAACCTTATAAACAGACATTTGTACATACAACAAAGTCCTTGCACGGATCTGTTATTCTTACAATAGGTGCAGTGGTAAGTAATTGTTTAAGTTTCTTAAATATTTACTGACATTTATTAGACAATTTCAATTTGGTTCCTTTATTTGGAAGTCAATTTACTGGGTAAGAAATTCTGGAGAACCCCTCAATGAACCTAAGGTAGTAACTCGTGATCCCTGTAAAGGAACGAATCCCTGTTACATCGCTAGGAACTAGCCAATCATTGATGGCATTGATTTTATCTGGGTCTACCAAAATGCATTCCTTAGATATTACATGGTTGATCCATATGGATATAGGTGGCCACCCACCTATTCCACTAGCTCAAAATTGTTTTCCATTTGGCACTTTTGTAGTAATAATTCTACGGTTTTTCGGGTCCTAAACTTCTGGGCCCATTTTGAAGCCCTTAACGACGTTTTTTGTTGATTTGGGGGGCGGATGGTTTCCAATAGCATACATTAGATGGAAACCAATTGGCTCCAGTTTAAAGTTGTAAATATCAAATAGACCTTTGTAACGGGATATCAAGCGCCCCAAACAGAGATCGTATACAAAATTTATGACCCAGAGAAGTTGACTGAAAATTTATGACCCAGAGAAGTTGATTGTTCAACTAACCACCTTGGGGCAACAAAATTTATGACGGTTCATATTATAGGTTTAGGTTTTTGGATGTTTGGGATTCTTTCCCTCATGATTATGATAAATAGGAGCTTTTGGCCTCTCTTTGTATTCAGCTTGTCACGAATAAGCACAGCTGCCACATCTCTTCTCAGAGATATAGCTACCACCATTCTAGCTGCTTTTATTTTACAGTTTGTTCTGTTTCATTCATTTAATAGAATATGAGTTTACTCTGTCACTGTGTTTCTTTCCTAGTATATATGTGTATGTGAATATATTTATGCTCTTTCATTTCGTTTTGACATAAATCCAGATCAGTGGTATCAAAGCGTTCTACTCTTGTGGTTTCTCAGTGCATATCCCCAACGAGATCTGGATATCAAGAGTTGGGTCTTGAACTAGTTGAGCTTGGGGAAAACCCCTCTTGTCGGTCCAAGCAGTCTCACATGGAGGGGGAAGAAAAGAAAGATGACGGAGCAGGAGATCCTATTAAGATGTTGCTTGAGGAAGCCCATGTGCGACAGAGGAATGAGATGATGGATAATTTCACCCAGATCCTTCGAAGAATGCCGGCGATGACAGATGCACCTTCAACGAGCAGCCGTTTCAGGGGCACAAATCCATTCAAGGTACAAGTTAACTTTCAAATTCCCTTATTTGAAGGAAACATAGATGCATATTCTTTGGATAAATGGTTAAATATGTTAGAGGGTTACTTCTTTGTTAAAAAGTTTTCTGAAACTGAAAAGATCACATTCGCGCTCCTTAAGTCCCTCTCCCATGTCAAACACTGGTGGGATGGGTGCTACAAAAGGAAAGAAGGAGAAGAGCCTAAACTATTCAAGATAGACCCCACTTGGACCACTTTTTTTGATGTTGTCAAGGAGGAGTTCTACCCAGTCGGAAACTATGATGACCAGTACACCAGGAAAAAAAATTTGTGCGAGGAGAGAGACCAGATAATGCAATAGTTTAGCAACATGTTCCATACCCTAAATTGAAGTTAAAAATTTAGATATATATATTCAATGCCTTTGATTAGATGCATGAGTAATATCTTTCAAACTTATACATTGTAGGAAGAGGTTTTATGATTTAATAAAATAATGACAATGTTATGCATGAAATTCTAATTTGAAGATATTTTTCTACAAATATATGATCACAAATACAAATCTAAATGTTGAAAATACTTATTGTTACAAACCCCAAAAAAATAAATTTTGAAAATAAACAAAAAAGAAACTTTTATCAAGAACAATAATTTAAAATTTCTTATCTCTTTTCAATCAAATTGTAACCTCCTTTATATATAGCAATCTAAATTTACTATATCTAATTTGTATCAACATTTACAAAATAAGAATAAATGCAAGAATAATTTTTTCATTCTTTTGATGGTATTCTTATTTATACTTCCACTACTCTTCAATCTACTCCATGACACTTGAAAAAAATTAACAATTCAATGCTAATTATAAATTATGATATGTTAACCTCTTACTATAACCTTTTTCAATAAGAAAAGTTATTTAGTTTATACATAATCCAAAAATAAAAATTATCAATCTAACAATAACTTAAAATTTCTTATAATTATTTTCAATCAAAGTGTAACCTCTTTTATTTATAGCAATGTAAATTTACTATATCTAATTTGTATCAACATTTACAAAATGAGAATAAAAGCAAGAATAATTTTTACATTCTTTTTATCATATTCTTATTTATACTTCCACTAGTCTTCAATATGTAGTCCATGACACTTCGAAAAAAATTAAGAACTCATTGTTAATTATACATTCTGATATTTTAACCTCTTACTATAACCTTTTTCATAAGAAAAGTTATTTAGTTTATCCATAATCCACCTCTCTCTCTCTCTCTCTCTCTCTCTCTCTCTCTCTATCTATCTACCTATCTATATATATATATATATATAATCATAGTTCATTCAACTCAAACAGGGCTTGCAATTGACCCGTAGACTATTCTAGTATTGCACCCATTGTAATTTTCTGCAACCATGCGTAATTGATTTCCAAATTTGACATTTCCTGACATTCAACATTACGATTATCAAATCTACCTAATAGCATTGAAATTTCTGAAGTACACTTATATTGTCAAAAAAAAATGAGGAGGATTTCATACCATTTCGACCTATCCCCGGTGATCACTACTCCCTTGTATTGTTTTAATACAAGTTAACTACTACAAATTAATAAATATGGATTGGAGAGTATAATAACTCCATATGTTATCGACAATAGTATGATACTATACAAATGTGACAATCTATTTATTAAGATACACAAGAATCGTTCCATTTGTTGATGTATATGTAACTTCGGAATGTATTTCACCTATGTATTTCATATATATTTATTGTACCCTTATTAGAGATGTGTTATTCCTCTATAAGGAAGTGTCGTCATGTGGATTGACAAGTGTCACAAGTGTGTGTACTTGCCGATGGGTTATTAGACCACCATGTGTGGGGTCGGCCCTGATATATATATTATATTGTGGATGTATCTAGATAGACAAGTCAGCCCCATAGTGTAACTGGGAAAATAGGTTAAGTATAAATAGAGATCGGAAGATCTCTATTTGGATCATTCGGAAAGACACACTTCTCTCACTCAGAAAGTGGCGCACTAGTGAGGAGGAGAATCATCTGCTCCATGAGACTATCTCAAGTATATTTTGGTTGTACTTTGGTTGAGCCATTGCTCTCTCTATCTCTGACGAAGTCGTGGGGTTTTTCACCTTAGGGTTTTTCCCACATAAACTTTGTGTCTCTTGTCTCTCATGCTTTTGATTCTTGTGATGCTTGTCATGCTTATTGTGATTGTTATGTGTTGATATACTATATTTGTTATTCTCTCAGTAAATATCCAAGAGTATTATGAATTAATACTCAAAATTTAACATGGTATTAGAGCTAACCTGAGAAGAAGACATTTTGCATTGACGAAAACTTGAGTTTCTTGTTTATTGGGTTTCTCTCCACAGTTTTTGGAAAATTAGTATAGTAGATTGACTCTACTCATCAAGGAGAATCTATCTGTCCAATCAGAATTCAATTCTCAGCATTTTCAGATTTGGCCCTAAAACTTAGGGTTTCCACAAAAATAGGAATTTCTGAAATCTGAAGACATAGTTGGAAGCTGCTTACAAAAATTGAAGTTTAGAGCTTTGGATCGAGATTTTCGGCTAGGTAGATCTCCGGGAAACTCAAACCCTAATTCAGGGCTCTCCCTAGTGAACCCAGGAGGACAAAAAGGAAAATCTTAAGGGTAAAGCTTTGTTGATCTCAAATTCTAAATACACCAGGTTGATCAGCTCATCAAGGTGCATCTTTCTAACCTTTTAGAAAGTTGAAATTCACATTCTGAATTTTTAGGGTTTTTCTGACAAACCCTAATCTGGGACCAGATCTAGTTTTTAGCATTTCAAGTGGTAAGACCTAAATATTTTTCTATTTCCATTTGAAGTACTCTTTAAGAATGTCTCATCACACCAAGCTTTAGGATAAACTTGAAGGGGATGATAACTTCTGAGCTTGGAAGTATAGGATTGGGTTAATCGTGGAAGAGAATGAGTTGGACTCATATATAAAAGAAGACATCCGTATCCCAGAGGATGAAGAGGGTAAGGTATACCATAAGAAGAACTTGGTCAAGGAAAAGAGAATCATTGTTGATTCTATCAAAGACCATCTTATACCCCATGTGTCTTCTCTAAAGACACCCAAGGCTATGTTTGACTCTTTGACCAAGCTATTTGAAGGAAAGAACATAAATCGGAAGATGACCCTGCGGAATCAATTGAAAGGGGTCAAGATGTCGAATGGAGAAACCATTCAATCCTATTTCTCCAAGGTCTCTTATATCAAGGAACAACTTGAAGCTGTAGATGAAATGTAACTTCGGAATGTATTTCACATATATGTATATTGTATTCCTATAGAGATGTTATTATTCCTCTATACGGAAGTGTCGTCATTTATATTGTAAGTGTCGTAACTTATATTTGATGGGTTATTAGACCACCTTGTTGGGGTCGGCCCTGTATAAGTCATGTGGGTCAAAGGGTTATTAGACCACCCTATTGGGGGTCGGCCATGTGGGTCAAAGGGTTATTAGACAACCCTATTGGGGGTCGGCCCAGTCAGCATTATGTTATGTGGTTAAGTTCGATCCTACATGAGTTAGGTAAAAAGGCAAGTCAAGTCAAGTATAAATAGAGTGCGGGAGGCACTCTATTTACTCACTCACTTCTCATTCATGCACTTAAGGAGGAGTGGCGCACTTATGGAGGAGGAGGATCTGCTGCTAGGTTGTGTCTATCTCTCATGGTTGGTTGTATCATTGCTCTATCTATCTCTGAGGAAGTTATTGGGGTTTTTCACCTTTATGGTTTTCCCTAAGTAAATCTTTGTGTCTCTTGTGTGCTTGCATTATTGTCTCCATGATTGATATGCTGTAGATATGATGTACATGTTGTTATCTCAGTTAAGATCCTAGATCAGATTGAAGTAAATTATGAAAATTTAACATGGTATCAGAGCTATCCTGAAAGAAGGCAGGATATGGCATGTATGACACTTGTTGCACTTACGATGCTAGGGCTTGATATAGCAACAACCAGTCATCGTAGCACTTTCGCTATAAATCCGTTTTGGCGAATTTTTCGGATCTGAAACTGTTACAGGATGAATATTAAATCTCCAGGTACCTTGTGTCCAAAGGAAAACCTCTAATTCATTGTACTTTGTGATTTATGATCTGTGCAATATAGGGTTTCTGCCTCTTCCAGATCTGAGTCAAAATCAAGTGACCTTGGGAAAAAGGTCATAACTTGGGATAGGAAGCTCCAAATGAAATTTCGTAAAAATTGACAGGTAGTACACAGAATGTGATATCTCATAAAACTTTTTCAGAGGCCGAAGGTGAACCAGTGACATGTGGCACGCCGTACAAGTTCACTCTCTTGTATTATCCCATAAAAAGGTCACGTTGCGACACTTAGCATAAATCTCTCTCAGAGAGTCCAATTGAGGTCAGACCTGTCAGGATGGAAAGGTAACAGGTAAGGCTATCTCAGGAATCTTTTTTAGACCCTGTGGATCAAAACGTTCAGAGTTACACCAGAAACAATCAGGTACATATTTCTGTCAAAACAGAATTATTTTTGAGTACCTTCATTCATGGCTTCCGGAATTTAGGGCTTTGAAGAAAGTTGGAACTTTTGTAATCGGAGACCGCGGCTGAATGCTACTCATCAAAATAAAAATTTAGAGACCGAGATCAGAATTTTTGGTTGGGAAGAAGGCCGGGTTTGATCAGACCCTAGTTCGGGACTTTGATCAGAAAAGTGAAAAATTAGGGCTTCTATAAAAATGGGAATTTTTGAAATCTGTGACCACGGCTGGAAGCTCCTTAGAAAAATAGAAGCTTAGAGCCTTGGATCAAACCTTTTGATTGGGTAGAAGAGTGGGCTTCATCAAACCCCAGTTCAGGGTCATGTCCAGTGAATCCGAAAGTTTCAAAGGCAAAATTGAGGAGAAAAACTTTGCAGTTTTCAAATTCTGAATATACCAGTTTGATCAGCTCATCAAGGCGCATATTTCTATCCTTTCAGAAGTTTGAAATTCAAAGTTTGAATTTTTGGGGTTTCTCTGACAAACCCATATCCAGCTCCAGGTCCATTTCTTACAATTCAAGTGGATTGGGTTAATCCTAGAAGAAGATGGATTGGTCACCTACATAAGTGAGGAAGTTCCCGTTTCAGAGGGAGATGAGGCTAAGGCCTTACATAAGAAGATTACAAGCGATCTCGACAGGTATGACCCATCGAGGTATGTTTCGATATTTGTCCATGATTAAGTTTATGGTATGTTTGTCTTCATGTTATTACGGTTAGTACAATCTTGATTTTAGGTTTGCTGTATCACCTTAATAAAACTATGAATGCACGATAGAAAATATTCATTGATTAGGGTATTGACACTTATGATTGTACTAATGCATTATGGTGTTGTATGAGGTTTATGTTGTCTACTAACATGAAAGGTACACCAAGAAAGACAAATCATGTTCTGGTCCAAGAAGATATGGTCATGATAACATGAGGACAAAGATTCATCCATTGTCATGGATCCCATAGAAGATCCATTTATGAGGTATGTATAACTTGGTTTTGTAATGGTTAACATATGAGACATGCAGGTTACTAGCACAAGTCACTGAAGAGAACCAGGAGACATTATGCGGGTATGTTAGACATAAACTAGCTAGCATGCTAATCCAGGTATGTGTTTCCTATATCAAGCTAGAATCCTACCTTGGTTTAGGATCTTATACTGTTGATGATATGACTAACCAGAAGAATCATGAAGGTATAGGTTTGAATAATTACAGGTTTTATGCATATTATATCTCTTATCTTGATTGATGATTCAACTAACCTGAAGAGTCATAGGTTTGAGTAATTACAGGTTTAGACATGTTATGCTTCTTATGATTTGACTAACCATAAGAATCCCACATAAACCTTGAATGCTAATGCTTATTATTCTGTTTGAAATGATCATGACTATACATGCTTGAAATTATTGTGTTTTAATAGTATACTAATGAATGTATGATTTTATATGAAATCACAAGGATAACACAATCATGATACTAATAAGCATGCATAGGGACCAAGGATGAATATGAGTTCAAGAACAGGTAATTCAGGAAGCAAATATCAAGAGGAAGCACACTCCAGTTGCTCCTGGAAGAAAGCAAAGGAGCACACTCCAGTTGTTCCTGCAAGAAAGCAAAGGAGCACACTCCAGTTGTTCCTGCAAGAAAGAAAAAGAGCACACTTCAGTAGTTTCTGCAAGGATGCAGATATTCAGAGGAAGTTGACCATCTTTCTACATTCCACAATAGAAAAGTGTAGAAGAAGCTACTTCAGATTAGGACTCCAACAGCTCCTGCAAGGAAGCAAAGACTCAGAGGGAGTCCACCCAACGAACAAAGAAAGATAAGTATTTTAATCATCATTTCTTGCATATTTGTTTGTTTAAATAATACTGTTCAATAATGTATATACTGATGTTCCTAGAATTAGGTTGTGTATTATGCATATTAGAATAGTTGCATTGATGAACAGTATACTACTAATATACATGGGTAAGTGGCCTATGGCACTGTACAACATTCCATTGCTACTTATCTAGAATGAAACCTCTTTGCTGACATGTTGGGATTTGTGCACACTCTTAACAATGTTCTGGTAGAGATTGGAAGGCATCTAGAAAGTTATGGGATATGGATAAATGTTGTATTGAAGCATTGGCTAAGATAATTGCATGACTGTATGACATATTTCTTTATGTGTAAGAATTTGATCTGAAAACTATGAGATGTTTTCTAATCATGCAATTTAACTTGTTGTGTAGGAAAGATCATATGCCATCTCCTACAAAAGAAGAACTACAACATTTGTTCAGCAATAAAGATATCTATTGAAGATATTGAAGTTCCCAGGATCTGGGATGAAGAAATGGAATGATCTGTTGATCATGAAGAATGATGTTTGGGTTGCAGTCCCAAGACGTGAAGGGAAGTTTGTTATGACTTCCAAATGGAACTATCAGATCAAGCATGTTGCAGATGGCAGCATTGAGATGAAATAGAAGATGCACTAGATGGATTTCAAGACAGCATGGTGTAGTCATTTATGTGTGCAGAACTTGGTATGGTAGGATAGACAGCTTTCTATCCAGTTTGGGCTTTACCAAGAGTAAAGCGGATTCCAACCCTTACTACAAGGTTGAGGAAGGAAATCTAGTGATACTACTTTTGTATGCAGATAACCTGTTTGTTACAGGTGAAAATAGATTGATTGCCGACACGCAGCAGAAGCTTACTACCGAGTTCGAGATGAAGAACTTGGGGATGATGCACTATTTTTTTTTGGCAAGGAGGTGTGGCAGAGTGCAGATGGAATCTTCCTTGGACAAGGAAAGTATGCAGTAGAGATCCCGAAGAGGTTCGGGATGATGGATTGCAAGGCCATGGCCACATCTATGGCATCAAATCTGAAGCTTCTATGTGATGCTTCATCTGAGCCGGTTGATATCACTATGTATCGTCAGATGATTGGGTCCTTGATGTACCTGACGAACACGAGACCAGACATTTGCTTTGCTCTGAACACATTGAGCCAGTTCCTAACGGATCCGAGGAATGTTCACCTGGTTGCTGTAAAGCATGTTCCGAGGTACCTGAAGGGTACAGTGGATTATGGGCTCAAGTATGAAGCGAATCAAATGTTTAACCTACAGGGTTATGTTGATTCAGATTGGGCTGGCAGTGCTGCAAATAGGAAGAGCACATCTGGGTGCTGCTTCAGTATGGGATCAGGTGTGATCTCTTGGTTTAGCAGGAAGCAGTCCTTCGTAGCATTGAGTACAGCTGAGGCAGAATATGTTGCAGCCTGCTCAGCTAGTTGTGAGGCAATATGGCTATGGAAGCTACTGTATGAGTTATTTGATCTCCCGTTGGAGGCTACTGGTATCTTCTGTGATAACCAGAGTTGTGTGAAGCTATCCGAGAACGCAGTGTTTCATGACAGGTCGAAACACATAGAGATCAAATATCACTATATCAGGGATATGGTGCAGAGAGGAGCTATGAAGCTCCTGTATGTTGCGACGGATGAGCAGATTGCAGATGTGCTGACGAAGCCACTAGCCAGAGTGAAGTTCGAGTACTTCAGAGAGAAACTTGGCGTTCTTCAGATCGAGGACACTTCGAGGAAGAAGTGATGGACACATTTGCGGAAGCCATTCCAAGCATGTTGGAAGGAGGATCCTTCACATGGTTGTGGATGTAAGCACTGGATGATGAGCATCAGGATGATGTTTTGGTTTCTGCTTGGATATGATCAGTTGGATCATTTTTATGTATGTATGTACGCATCATGTTGGATGCTGGATATGATCAGTTGGATCATTTTATGTACGCATCATGTGGATGCTGGATATGATCAGTTGGATCATTTTATGTATGTATGTATGCATCATGTTGGATGCTTGGACCATGTATCTGTATATGTATCAGGTGGATACATTGTATGATCAGGTGGATCATGTATGGTGATATATATCATGTATTTGTATTTGTATCAGTTTGATGCATTGATGATCAGGAGGATTATGTATGAGGATATGTATCAGGTAGATACTTGGTATGCATCAGGTAGATGCAGTGATGATCAGGATGATCATAAATGATGAGCTTCAGGATGTTGCTCCAGATGACATGCAGCAGGATGTTGCAGTGATGATCAGGATGATCATAGATGATGAGCTTCAGGATGTTGCTCCAAATGACATGCAGCAGGATGTTGCAGTGATGATCAGGATGATCATAGATGACGAGCTTCAGGATGTTGCTCCAGATGACATGCAGCAGAACGTTGCAGTGATGATGATCAGGATGATCATGGATACATCAGGATGATGTATGGTGAGTATCAAGTTGATACTCTGTGGCCTTGGATCAGGTTGTGTAGATAAGCATGTAATTTGTGCCCTGGGAGATTTGCAGATGGTCTTTCGAGGTTTTGCCTATGGCATGTAATTCGGTGCCCTGGGACATATGGCAAATGCTCTTTCGAGGTTTTGCTTGGGAGGACATATAATTTGTGCCCTGGGAGATCTGCAGATAGTATTTCGAGGTTTTTCCTATGGCATGTAATTTGTGCCTTGGGATATCTGGCAGATGCTCTTTCGAGGTTCTGTCCTATGGCATGTAATTTGTGCCCTGGGAGATTTCAGGTCAGAGTTGTGTACCCGTAACATCCTGAAATGCTCTTTCGAGGTTTTGCCATAACCACATGTAATTTGTGCCCTGGGAGATCCGATAGGTTGAGCTGTGTGCTCGTAATCAGTCCTGGGATGCTCTTACGAGGTTTTGTGGTGACCACATGTAATTTGTTCCCTGGGAGATCCGATAGGTTGAGCCTTGTGCTCGTAATCAGTCCTGGGATTCTCTTTCGAGGTTTTGTGGTGGGGTCACATGTAATAGCGCCCTGGGAGATCCTATAGGTAGAGCTGTGTGCTCGTAACAGCATGGGATGCTCTTTCGAGGTTTTGTGATGCACGTAATAAGTCCTGAGGATTCCACAGTATGGCCAGTGATGATGAAGACTTGCAGATGGTGGGCCTACATCCAGTATGAAAAAGGACTGGCTCTGTAGAACTTCCTATGACGAGTAGATTCAGAGATTGATTGAGATAGCAGCAGCAGTGACGATGATGATGACTCGATGACGATTATCCAGTGACGATGATCTAGAGAAGATGACTTGTGCTAGAAGAACTGTGCTGAGAAATACCTTCCTAGTTAAGAGGGAGTGTTGATGTATATGTAACTTTGGAATGTATTTCACATATATGTATATTGTATTCCTATAGAGATGTTGTTATTCCTCTATACGAAAGTGTCGTCATTTATATTATAAGTGTCGTAACTTATATTTGATGGGTTATTAGACCACCTTGTTGGGGTCGGCCCTGTATAAGTCATGTGGGTCAAAGGGTTATTAGACCACCCTATTGGGGGTCGGCCATGTGGGTCAAAGGGTTATTAGACCACCCTATTGGGGGTCGGCCCAGTCAGCATTATGTTATGTGGTTAAGTTCGAGCCTACATGAGTTAGGTAAAAAGGCAAGTCAAGTCAAGTATAAATAGAGTGCGGGAGGCACTCTATTTACTCACTCACTTCCCATTCATGCACTTAAGGAGGAGTGGCGCACTTATGGAGGAGGAGGATCTGCTGCTAGGTTGTGTCTATCTCTCATGGTTGGTTGTATCATTGCTCTATCTATCTCTGAGGAAGTTATTGGGGTTTTTCACCTTTATGGTTTTCCCCAAGTAAATCTTTGTGTCTCTTGTGTGCTTGCATTATTGTCTCCATGATTGATATGCTGTAGATATGCTGTACATGTTGTTCTCTCAGTTAAGATCCTAGATCAGATTGAAGTAAATTCTGAAAATTTAACAAGAAGAACTTGGTCAAGGAAAAGAGAATCATTGTTGATTCTATCAAAGAACATCTTATACCCCATGTGTCTTCTCTAAATACACCCAAGGCTATGTTTGACTCTTTGACCAAGCTATTTGAAGGAAAGAACATAAATCGGAAGATGACCCTGCGGAATCAATTGAAAGGGGTCAAGATGTCGAATGGAGAAACCATTCAATCCTATTTCTCCAAGGTCTCTTAGATCAAGGAACAACTTGAAGCTGTAGATTAAATGGTGGAGAATGGTGAAATTGTTATGACTACTTTGAATGGCCTACCTAGGTCATGGGACTCTTTTATCCAGGGGATCTGTGCCAGAAAGAAATTAATCTCCTTCAGCAGATTATGGGAGGAATGTTCTCAACAAGAAGCAAGGATTGTGGCAAGAGAAGAGAAGATGGGAAATGAAGATCAAGCTCTCATAGCTCACACTAAGAAGGGCAAGTTCAAGAGGGAGCCATCCCATCACAAGAAGAAATCTTCTCATCCTTTTCACAAAGACAAGAAAGATCTAAGGTGTTTCACTTGTAATGAGAAGGGTCACTTTGCTTTAGAATGTCCCAAGAACAAAAGGGACAACCACAACAACAACAACTCCAACAAGAAGAAGAAGGGTAACAAAAGAAGGTACCATGCTCATGCTGCAGAAAGTGATGATAATAATGATGACTCATCAAGTGAAGAAGATTATGTTCTAATCTCTGCTCTCACAAGTACTATCTCCCATGGTTGTAATGATTGGTTAATTAACAGTGGGGCTTCCAAACAAATGATTGGGTTTAAAGAATCCTTTGTAAATCTGTCTGAACATGAATCACCCCATAAAGTGAAACTTGGGGATGATTATCAATATCCCATCAAAGGAAGTGGTGAATCCTCCTACAACCTAGATTCTGGAAAATCTTTGAAGATGAAAGAAGTCCTTTATGTACCTAGGCTCAAGAAGAACTTACTCTCCATCTTTGCATTGGATGCAAAAGGTATGAGGGTTGCATTTGTGGATGGCCAAGTCCTAATGTGGCCAAAGGGAAAGACCATAGATGATGCAGTTGTGATTGGAGAGCAAGAGGGAGGTTTGTATAAATTAAAAGGACAACTTGAACATGCCATGGTGCATGAATCCATGGAGCCAAGTGAACTTTGGCATAGAAGACTTGCTGATATGAACTATAGAGAACTTTCAATTGCAAGCAAGGCTGTAGAGGGTCTTCCTGAAATCAAGACCAAACATGAAGGTGTTTGCAAAGGATGTGCAAAAGGCAAGAACATTAAGAAGGAATTTCCAAGCAGTGAAAGCAAGGCAAAAGGCATCTTGGAAATCATCCACTTAGATGTTTGTGGTCCCATGTCATCCAGTTCTCTAAGTGGGTATGTTTACTATGTCTCATTTATTGATGACTTCTCTAGGAAGACTTGGGTATACTTCTTGAAAAACAAAGATGAGGTATTTGATAAGTTCAAGGAATTCAAAACCTTGATGGAGAATCAAACTGACAAAAAGATCAAAACATTCAGATCCGACAATGGTGGAGAATTCACCTTAGGTGACTTCAAGAAGCTTTGTAGTGATTCAGGGATTAAGAGGGAGTTGACTATTCCTTACAATCCTCAATAGAATGGAGTTGAAGAAAGGAAGAACAGAACAATCATGGAAGCAGCAAGGGCAATGCTGCATGACTAGGATCTACCTATGCATCTATGGGTCGAAGCAGCTAGAACAGCTATATATGTGTAGAACAGAACACCCCACAAGATATTGGACAACAAGACACCATAAGAGGTCTTTTCTGGTAAGAAACCTGAAGTCAGCCATCTCAGAATATTTGGTTGTCCAGTATACACACATGTCCGAAAGGAAAAGAGGAGCAAGCTAGATTCTTCAAGAAAGAAGGGTATCTTTGTGGGTTACAGTGAAAGCTCGAAGGCTTACAGAATATACTTTCCAAGGTTCAAGAAGATTGATGTTAGTAGGGATGTAACATTTGATGAAAAATCAGCATTCATAAAATCAAGAAAGGAACCTATCGAAGTTTATGAAGAACCTAAGGAAACTAGATTTCCAAGACACTACCATGACTGAAGCAATTCCAGAAGTTGTTCGTGAGTTTGAAGATCCACAAGAACCTGTAGATCCACCCCGTGAGGATAACTCTCACAAGAGGAAACCTGCATGGGCTAGAGATCTCATTCAAGATGCAGAAAGATTTGGCATTCCAGAAGAAGAACACAGAGCAAAGAAAAGAACCAGATCACATACCAGCTATGTTGCTTTACTCTATGAGATTATGAACAAAGAACCTTCCAGTTATGAAGAAGCAGCAGAAAAGAAAGAATGGAAGGATGCTATGGTTGAGGAATACCAATCAATAATGAAAAATGATGTTTGGGATGTTGTCCCAAGACCTAGAGAGAAGTTTGTTGTGACTTCCAAATGGATCTACAAAATCAAGCATGCTGCAAACGGCAGTGTAGAGAAATACAAAGCAAGATTCGTAGCTCATAGCTTCTCTCAGAAAGAGGGAATAGATTATGAAGAAAATTTTGCACCTGTAGCCAGGTATACTTCCATCAGAACAGTACTTGCCGTGGCTGCAGCAATGAAATGCAAAATACACCAGATGCATGTCAAGACTACTTTCTTGAAAGGTGTAGTTGAAGAGGAAGTATATGTGGAGCATCCACTCGGCTTTGAAATACATGATAGGGAGTCATATGTGTGCAGATTGAAGAAAGCATTGTATAACTTGAAGCAAGCCCCCAGAACTTGGTATGGTAGGATGGACAGTTTCCTATCTAGTTTGGGCTTTACCAAGAGTAAAGCAAATTCCAACCTTTACTACAAGGTTGAGGAAGGAAATCCCGTGATTCTACTTTTGTACATGGATGACTTATTTGTAACAGGAGATGACAGATTGATTGCAGATACTAAGAGGAAGCTTGCTGCTGAGTTCGATATGAAAGATTTGGGAATGATGCATTATTTCCTAGGTATGGAGGTGTGGCAAAGTGCAGGTGGGATCTTCCTTGGTCAAGGAAAGTACACAGTAGATATCCTGAAGAGATTCGGGATGATGGATTGCAAGGCCATGGCCACACCTATGGCATCGAATCAGAAGCTTCTATGTGATGCTTCATCTAAGCCGGTTGATGTCTCTATGTATCATCAGATAATTGGGTCCTTGATGTACATGATGAACACGAGACCAGATATTTGCTTTGTAGTGAACAAATTGAGCCAGTTCCTGAAGGATCCAAGGAGTGTTCACCTGGTTGCTGTAAAGCATGTTCTAAGGTACCTGAAGGGTACAGTCGATTATGGGCTCAAGTATGAAGTGAATCAAAAGTTTAACCTGCAGGGTTATGTTGATTCAGATTGGGCTGGCAGTGCTGCAGATAGGAAGAGCACATTTGGGTGCTGCTTCAGTATGGGATCACGTGTGATCTCTTCGTTTAGCAGGAAGCAGTCCTGCGTAGCATTGAGTATAGCTGTGGCAGAGTATGTTGCAACTTGCTCAGCTAGTTGTGAGGTAGAATGGCTACGGAAGCTACTGTCTGAGTTATTTGATCTCCCACTGGATGCTACTGGTATCTTTTGTGATAACCAGAGTTGTGTGAAGCTATCTGAGAACCCAAGGTTTCATGACAGGTCGAAACACATAGAGATAAAATATCACTATATCAAGGATATGGTGCAGAGAGGAGCCGTGAAGCTCCTATATGTTGCGATGGATGAGTAGATTATAGATGTGTTAATGAAACCACTAGCCAGGGTGAATTTCGAGTACTTCAAGGAGAGGCTTGGTGTTCTTCAGATCGATGACACTTCAAGGAAAAAGTGATGGACACATTTTCCGAAGCCATTCCAAGCATGTTGGAAGGAGGATCCTTCACATGGCTGTGGATGTAAGCGCTGGATGATGAGCATCAGGACGATGCTCTAGTTACTACTCTGTATATGCGTCATGTTGATGTTGGATATGATCAATTGGATCATTTATATTTTTATGTATGTACGCATTGAATTGATGCTAGATATGATCAGCTGGATCATTTATATGTATGTATGCATCATGTTGGATGTTGGATATGATCGGTTGGATCATTTGTATGTATTTGCATATGCATCATGTTGGATGCTTGGACCATGTATCTGTATATGTATCACGTGGATACATTGTATGATCAGGTAGATCATGTATTTGTATTTGTATCAGGTGGATACACTATATGATCAAATGGATCATGTATGATGATATGTATCAGGTAGATACTTGGTATGCATCAGGTGGAAGCATTATATGATCAGGTTGATCATGATGATGAGCTTCAGGATGTTGCTCCAGATGATATGTACCAGGATGGTATAGTGATGATGATCAGTATGATCATGGGCATCAGGATGATGCCTCGTGGGATGATGATCCGTTGGATCATGAGTATCAAATTGATACTTGGAGGTCAGAGATGATATGTGGTAGGTTGTGCAAATATCATGTAATCAGTCCTGGGAGATCTTGCCGGTCATGCTGCAGCACATAAGTGTTCCTGGGGTACTCTTTCCGGTATTGCTATGTAGTATGTAATTAGTCCTCAAATATCCGATAGGTTGAGCTGTGTGCTCGTAATCATTCCTGGGATGAGGTATTACTACGGAGACATGTAATCAGTCCCGGATATCCGAGATGATCCGTTGGATCATGAGTATCAAATTGATACTTGGAGGTCAGAGATGATATGTGGCAGGTTGTGCAAATATCATGTAATCAGTGCTGGGAGATCTTGCCGGTCGTGCTGCAGCACATAAATGTTCCTGGGGTACTCTTTCTGGTATTGCTATGTAGTATGTAATCAGTCCTCAGATATCCGATAGGTTGAGCTGTGTGCTCATAATCAGTCCTGGGATGAGGTATTACTACGGAGACATGTAATCAGTCTTGGAGATCCAAGAGGTTGAGCTGTGTGCTCGTAATTAGTCCTGGGATGCTCTTTAGAGATATTGTCGGTCGTGCTGCAGCACATAAATGTTCCTAGGATGCTCTTTAAAGGTTTTTTCTATCCACATGTAATCAGTCCTGGAGATTCGAGAGGTTGAGCTGTATGCTCGTAATAAGTCATCGGATGCTCTTTAGAGATCTTGCCGGTCGTGCTGCGGCACATAAATGTTCCTGGGATGCTATTTAAAGGTATTGTGGAGGAGATGCATGTAATCAGTCCTGGGAGATATTGTTGGTCATGCTTAGGCACATAAATGTTCCTGGGATACTCTTTCAGGTATTGCATCCGCACATAAAATTAGTCCTGAGAGGCCACCTCTATCAGACTCTTCGCACAAATGATAAAGACCTGCAGGTGGTGGGCCTACATCCAGTATGAAAAAGGACTGGCTCTGTAGAACTTCCTATGATGAGTAAAGTCAGAGATTGGTTGAGATAGCAGTAGTAGTGACGATGATGATGACGATGCATCAATGACGATGATCCTGAGAAGAAGACTTGTCTAGCAGATCTGTGTCGAGAAATACCTTCCTAGTTAAGAGGGAGTGTTGATGTATATGTAACTTTGGAATGTATTTCACCTATGTATTTCATATATATTTATTGTACCCTTATTAGAGATGTGTTATTCCTCTATAAGGAAGTGTCGTCATGTGGATTGACAAGTGTCGCAAGTGTGCGTACTTGCCAATGGGTTATTAGACCACCATGTGTGGCGTCGGCCCTGATATATATGTTATATTGTGGATGTATCTAGATAGACAAGTCGGCTCCATAGTGTAACTGGGCAAACAGGTTAAGTATAAGTAGAGATCAAGAGATCTCTATTTGGATCATTTGGAAAGACACACTTCTCTCACTCAAAAAGTGGTGCACTAGTGAGGAGGAGGATCATCTGCTCTAGGAGACTATCTCAAGTGTATTTTGGTTGTACTTTGGTTGAGCCATTTCTCTCTCTATCTCTACGGAAGTTGTGGGGTTTTTCACCTTAGGGTTTTCCCCACGGAAACTCTGTGTCTCTTGTCTCTCATGCTTTTGATTCTTGCTTGTCATGCTTATTGTGATTGTTATGCATTGATATACTATATATGTTATTCTCTCAGTAAAGATCCAAGAGTATTGTGAATTAATACTCAAAATTTAACACCATTTACCAAGCGGCAGTAATTACTACTAACTAAAGTTATATTCCAAATATTATATTGAGTTTATCCAAATTTAACAGAATTTATTTCTCCCTGAATAGTAAAAGGACTAATTCTCTGTAGTAAATATGTTTACAAATAGATATTTTAAAGTCCCCTATAGGATCCCAATCTCCATTACTTAATAATTGTATATAAATTTTATGAGTTAAATGATTCACCATAATCCTCAAGAGACTTATTTTTATCTCAAACAACTATATACATATATATATATTCATCTCAATCATCAGGGGTCTGATTGGTATATCCAAGAGAAAACTGGTAAATACAATCAGACGTCTGATCCATATTCAGGTCTTAATATATATATATATATATATATAAAAGAAGGTAGATGTGAACTTTCCTTCTAAGAGAGGCCACGATAACCATCAACAAACTCATGAAATATCCAGAAATTGATTTCGATGTCCATCTTACAGTTTTAATAACTCGTGATCGACCACAATGGTTGTCCTTTCAAAGATAAGGACAAAATGTTTCATTTCATGAAACATAGATTAAATATATGTATTTGAACAGACAAATAATTTTACCTTATAAAAATGTGAAATCTCAAAGTGTTAGATAAATCGAATCAGTCCAGTAGATCTTAAGACCGCTTGTCATAAATATTTTGAATGTTCAAGAGTCTTTCAGAATATATTAGTTTCATGAAACATAGATTAAATATTTGTATTTAAACACACACATAATTTACCTTGAAAAAAATATGTAATCTCAAAGTGCTAGTTAAATCGAATTAATCCAGTGGATCTTAAGATTGCTTGCCATAATTAATTTGAATGTTCAAAAATCAATCAGAATATATTTGTTATACATATTGTAGACATAGTTTGGTAGAATCGTCCCATTTGATAGTAGTTATAATCATTAATAATAGTAATATGAAAAGGATTTACAATCCATCCGAGTGTAACTTAATTAATTATATATATACACAAATTATTATCTTTAGAAAAGGTTTGGTTTAACTATAATAATTCATTAAATAACATATAATGGAGTTTAGTCCTCTAAATAGAATTCAATCTATTTGTGTCGCAAACCATGGATCTACAGTACACGGGAAGCGAAATATTTCTAAATGAACCCATTCTGTTTACTTATAAAATATACAAAGTTTATAACTACATAGAGTTTATTGTTTTTATAGGGTTTTTTATCTACCCACAACGTTTATAGTAAACAAACTGCAGAGTGTTTTAATCCAATAAAAAAATATCTTTACACAGAATTACGTTTCAAAATAAAAATTGATTATAAAGAAAGGTACAAGGTTTAAATTTTAATATGAACACTCCCATATTATATAAACACAATAAAAAACAGCACTATTCTAAATATATATAACAGAACTATGCGATCCGAATAATGCAAACATGGTTTTACATAAAACTATAATAATATATATGTACCAGCTATATCTCACTTCCTCATAAAAATAAATACACTTGCTTGAAAGGCATGAGAATGGATGCTTGGAAAGTCATCTCCTCCCAACCATAGGAGAGAGAAACTCGACTATTTTCCCAACTCCATCCTCGAGCTCGATCACCACCATGCACCAGAATTTCAATCAATCACTTCCACATGGAACTCTATCTTCGAAAGTTTGTAACATACAATGATGGACTTATGGAAAGAGAGAACACTCAACTTAGTTCCTCCATGCACAACAAGGCATCCCATGCTATCTCAGTGCACTGTTATATATAGTTTTTCCGAGGTCTTGTGCCATCCCAATCAAATCTTCAATCAATCCATAAAACCCTATGATTTAGGATCTTGTCTGGTTGTTGAGTTTTAGATTGGATTTGATTGGTAAATATCTCTCTATATTTCTTACACATGTTCTCATGTGCCATGGTGGTGTCCTCTCATTTAGCTAAAGTCTCCAAGTGCCTTTTTCTTTTATTTTATAAAAAACATAGTTTGTTGTGCAAAGTGTCACTTTGTAATTTTTAGTTTTTAATAACTCTTACATAAAAATAATTGTCAAAATATTTAAATAAAAATAATAATGTTGCTGGGGGTATCACATTTCTGCCCTCCTTATTTTTAACACTGTCCTAGGTGTTTTTTATCCTGAGATTTCTTGCTCATTTTGGAACATGGAGGGATATGCTTCTCACATTTTATCCTCCATTTCCTAAGTTGCCTCTTAAGGATTGAAGTGCTTCCATTGCAATTTTATTGGAATGATGGCTCGATTCCGTAGCATACATTCCTTCCTGTCTAGAATCTGAAAAGATTCGGTCTGGAACTCACCCTTGGTTTCTACCTGAATCACATTCCATTCAATTACATGAGTAGCATCATGTATATATTTTTTTAATAATGAAACATGAAACACATCATGCAATTTTATATTACGGGGGAGTGCAAGTTGATAGGCTATTTTCCCTATCTTAGCTAACACTTCGAAAGGTCCACAATACCTAGGTGCCAGCTTGGAACACCTTCCCAAGATCAAGTCACTCTTTTTCGACATTACCTTTAGATATACATGATCACCAATGTTGAACTCCCTTGGAGTTCTTTTTAAATCTGCATAAATCATCTATCAATCCTGGGCAGCTTTTAAGTTTTTTTGCACCTCTTTCACCATTTTTCCCATCTCCTTCAACATGCCGAGTCCTAGAAAAATCATGTCAAGGAGGTTTGTAACATACCCTTTAAGCTGGAAAACATTTTGTGTTTAGAAACATTATGATAACTTTTATTGTAAAGTTTATATTGGATAGGTGTCCAAGGATGACTGTAATTTGCACAATATATTATTATTTAATAAATAAAATAGGAGACAAACACCTAAGAGGACTATTGAAAGAGTGGTTACTAATCCACTAGGTGGAATGGAATCTGGGGTAGAAGGCAATGGACAAGTGGTAGCATTATGATGCAACTAACTAGCTGTTGGTATGGGACAACTCCCTTGAAATGTGGTCTTAGTACCCTAAAAGATGGGAATGGAGCTTGAGGCTCATTTATTCCAAACTGACCACTAAAATACATAGGTAGTCTATGTAATAGCCATGAAATATTGAACTAAGGTTCATCACTTTTCCTGATGAGGAAAGTTACCTTGGGGTTTTGCTGTGTTTGCACCCAAGAGATTTGATGAGGGGATATGCTATTATTGATCATGTTCTGAGTCTGCCAAATTCTTATTGAGTTTAGAAGGTTGTGGCTGAGTGGAGAAGCCATTTTTCAGGAGGTTGATACTGAGTGGAGAAGGTATTTTTGAGTGCCTTGCTTCTACACAGATTCCACCCACTTGCTAGATCAGTAAGCAGGCTCGGGGGTTCATTAGAAGTCAGCAGTTGAGCTGCTTCTTCTGGAGCAGGTTGGGAGGAACAGGCCTCCATGGGTGTTTGTCGGCCCTATTGTCAGTTATAGGTTCTATTGTCTTATCTATTTTATTTTAAATTCTGTTATCTATAGTTGTATGTTTACAGTTCTGTTGTTTATTTTGACTGTTTATTTTATAAGATATTTCAGTTTCCTGTGTAAATTAATAATTATGTATAAATGTGAAATGATTGAATAAAATGGTTTCTGTATTTTCCCCCATGCAAAAAGGAACAGCATCATACTCCAGTACAGAAACAGATTAAGATAGATAAGATATGATAGGCAAACTGCCATGGTGATGGAAGTACCATTTTATATGCTCTGTTTAAATTATCTGTTGTTATTAATTTGAATTATCTACTGTATTTTACTCACAGTACTATTCTTATTTCATTTCTTTCCATAAAGACAGTAAATCTATTTTATAGAAATAACAGAGTTTATATTAGACAAAGAATCTAGTTCTGTTCTTTTCATTTTTGTTTTCCCAAACGTTTATTTTCGAAAGAATAACTATATTTAGTTGTTGTTATCATTCTTATACATATAGGACAGATAGACAAACAAGAAGCAACATATTACCAACTTAGGGTTTGCAAATTTTACATTTAAATTCTTTCAAAATTTATTGTTACTACTAATATTTCTATTACTGCACACACAGAGTAGTTAAGCACACAAAGTCTGTTATCATAGAGCTAGAGTTTAATCTTTTTCTTTTTACATGCACATATAACCATAAACACACAAATGCAATGCTGTTACAGAATCGAGCTAGATGAACAAGCTCTCTATCTTTTCTTATTTTTACTAACAGTAGACAAACCAAGTATATTTTTAACATCAAAATCATTACTGTAGATCGAACTTATTGATTTCAAAATATCAATTCAAAGTTTAAGACATTTCAATGATTGAAGGAGCAAAAGTCAAACAGGAAACACAAATTCCATTTGATGTCGAACGTATCTTTAGTTATTGTCATTCCATACATTCTAAACCTAACCAAAATCCTAAATCCTAACAGGTTTTTAGTTGTACTACTTAAACATTTACATAGTCGAAGGTGAGGCATTTGGCCGAATCCTGTCACATATTTTCAACACATAAACATTGATTTACTAAACAGTAGTGGCGATTTCTTCATACACATTTGTAAAATGATTCCTTTTTAAACATTCTTAAGCTTACAGTCAAGAATGAAGCACATTAGCACAAGTACGATTAAAACCTAGTTTGCATACACATTATCAGTTTACACAAAGACTGTATAAACATGACTTATTTCCATTTCTTCAATCAACGAACGATAAGTTTCTTATATGGGCCAAGCCCCAACACTTAGAAACGAAGATAGTCACGGCCATTTAAGTTCTACAAAAGGAAATTTTATTATCACCTCATCAGAGTCTGAAACCCAAATTAAAACAAAGGATCGTTCACTAGATCGAAACCCTGAAGTCAAACCCTATACAAGTACTAGCTATTTCATCGACTCTACAAACTAAAACAACGACTCAGGGTTTTGCAACCACAATTTCCAAATTGACGATACAACTATTTGCCATGATTTCTGCCAGGAGAACCTATGAGGGTTTGCCACAAGACTTATCGTTTTAGCTGCATTGCTATCCTTTGATCACCAAAATCCATTGCCACCAAACCCAGAGCGTTGAATACAGAACATTGGCGTTACCTACCACAAAAGACTATGAGGATTTAGTAATATTCTCATTGACTATTGATAAATGAAGAAGCACATTACATAACTTAGAAAATCAGAAAACTTACCGTGTTTTCCAAACAGTTAATTGGAATGCTCTTAGCTTCCAAATCCTTCACCCAACACAGCAGAGTTGCCATGCAACTAAACGACAATCGAACTCAAAATCATACTTCATTATTTATCTATTTTTCCATCGGACAAAAGCTACAGGGTTCAATATTACTCTCACAGCAAACACTCAAACACTTAAACATTATTTTCATAACAAAATTACAGAGATTGTAGGTACAGTGCCATCCAGGGATTGTAGGTACAGTGCCATCCAGAACCGCCTAGGCTCGAGCCCTGTAAACCAGCGGCCTGTCGGCCTTCTTCTCCAAAACATAACCACAAAATGAATACACGAAAGAAAAATAACATTAAGGAAAGTCTGGCTAGGGTTTACACATCTCAACTTCCGAGAAATATGAGATCAACGATCGAGAATGAGCTAGCAAGCTATGATGAAACCAAGACAGAGATACGATCGAATAGCAATCAATGACTACATTAAATTGTGCAGAACAGTTGGATGCCATATCACCCAAAGTTGAGCTCACAGCTTGGTGACACATCACTATTCCTTACCACAATCATCACTTGAAGACAGACACATAAACGCCAGCATAGCAACCACAACACCACAACGAGATTGAATTAAATGCTGAGATCTCACGTAGATATCGGCCAGAGTCTCAATCGCATAAACATTTAGTTTATATCAGAGCTCAAGTCATGTGACAGCAAAGGCGTCGAGATATAAAAAATGCCATACAACTGTTCACAACAATGCATAAGTTAACAAACATAGGATAGAGGCATAACAATACCATAAACAAAGATACATGGTTCATTCCATAAGGTTATTACGACACCATTCATGCTAGGAGAATTAACCTTGTTCCAAAGTTTACATAGCATATAGATGTAATGCACACCGAACTATAGTGTTTACACATATCATTCCCATATTAATGTTCACATCATTTAACATTGCAACAATGTTATTAACATAGATTTCATAGGTTAGCAAACTTGGAATTGATATATTTAATATATCAACTTTATGTATTATAAACCATTACAATGCCATAGTATAGTATGGAATATCACAAGATTAATGTTCAAAGATTACATTTAAATAGCTAGGCTAATTGCTTAAGGTTAGTGTAGAGAATACTTAACCTTTACACTATATTGAAAGCTAGGGTTTGACACCAACCCTATGACGTATGCTTTTAAGTCTAACTAGAATCTTGATTCATATGTGGATGCAATACAAACATCAGCACTAGCATTACAAGACCTATTACAATGCAGCCATCATTTCCAAAAGAGTCATTTATTATAATGATGACACTATCTTTCATAAAAACCAAATGTGTTACAATTTCAGACGGTTAAACTAGGCTATATTACCACGGATCTCACCAATCGTTACAACGAGTTTAGTGCTTAAACATTGTTGGCGACACATGCAATCATTATCATAAAAAGACAATACAAGTGGCGAAGTTAAACTAAAGATATATACCATCGACATCTTCATGCACGACAGATTTTACAATTATCTTAAACATAGAGACGACAAGCTAAAGCTTACAACTTGTCTTGTAAAAACTGTAATTACTCTATAACCTTACCTGCAGATCTGCGAAAGAAGAATCCAATGTTTTAGCTTTCAAAGCTAAGTAAACCCAAGGGCACCCAATGGGAACCCCTTCAGAAATATGCAAACAACTTCATCAGTATTGTTACCAGATCCTTACACATGACAAAATAAACATCATTCTGTTGCATTCTACTTATAACCAAGTACTTATTCATGTTTAAAACAATTAAGACAAATTGTGTGAGGCAGTTATCATCTATTAGTTAATCATTATCATTCCGCAGATAACATTTAACTTATATAATAGGCTATATCAATTTTATTTTATTTTTTTGCGATTTTTGGGATGTTACATGTGGTATGAGAGCGCGAGTTCAAACTCTAGGCCTGAATGAGGCTCATGCGCACAAACAGAAAAATAAATCAAAAAGTTTATGTTACGAACTTTTGTAATTTCATTTCATTTTTTGCACAGAACAAATTGACTTTTAATTGCAGGTATGGAAATACCGGAGGAATTAGCAGAGGACAGATCTCCTCGAAATGAACGAATTAATCATAATAACACTGAAGGAATTTATGTTGAGTTAAACAACCAGTATTTTGAAAATTTATGCACTGTGCAGGATTTAAAATCTGAGTTAAAAGCTGTTAAAGAAGAAAATGAATGGATCCTAAAGGCACAGGAAGAGTTACAGCAGAATTTAAAAGGAAATTGTCACAGTGATGAAAGAGGTATAAAATAAGAATTTAGAGCTAATTCTGAAATAATGTCCCACCAACATAAGCATAAGAAAACACGGAACGATAAAAGGAATAGTTACTCATCTTCTAAGTCTTATTCAAGTAATGATGATGTAAATTATGACAACAGTAACAGTGAGTGCTACTCTAAAAAGAGAAAACATAAGCATCATGAAAAGATTACCTGTGAATTTAAAAATATTAAGCCACCTACTTTTAATGGCGAAAGTGATAAGGGTGAGACAACAGAAGCTTGGTTGGCTAGAATGAAAAAGTACTTTAATATTTACGACTACTCTTCTCAACTAAAAGCCAAGATGGCTATTTATAATCTGACCGGAAAGGAAGATATATGGTGGCAGGATCTTAAAAGAATCAAGAGCATAAAAGAAAAATAAGTAACTTGGACTATGTTTAAATTTTTTTTTAAAAAGAAGTTCTTGTTTGAACAATACTTTGAGGATAAATCGAAGGAGTTTTATGATTTAAAGTTGGGTACAATGAACATGAAAGAACTATGTAGCAAGTTCCTTAGCTTGCTGAGGTATGTACCCTACATGGTTGAGGAAAAGCCTAAAGTGCAAAGGTTTCTTAGTTGTTTACCATTTAATATAAAAGATCATATTGAGTATGATAATCCTTCCACTTTGGAAGAGGCCATGAGGAAGCCAATTTATTTTTTTGACCAAAAAAAAAAAGAGAAGGAACAATTGGCTAGAAGAATAGTAAGACTACTTAGTATGATTATAAAAAGAAGAATTTTAATCAGAATGCTGGAGGTTTTAAGAAAAATTTTAATAACATAAATTTTCCTAATAATTGTTGGAATAATATATCTCAGAACTCTACTGTTGCAAGAAATGTACCTAATAATCACAACAATAATAATAATAACAATAACAACAGGTATGCTGAGCAGAAAGGACCCATAAAGTGCTATGAATGTGGTGGACCACACAAGAAAGTAGATTGCCCACGCAACAAGAGGACAGCCAACAACATACATACTATGCAAGTAGAACCTACAGTTGGAGATATCGCAAGAGAAATGCCCAGGTTAAATGTAGCATTGGAGAATCATCAAGCAGACCATCAAACATCCATGGTCGAAATTGAAGGTATGATACCGAACGAGTCTATTTCTATTTTAATAGATCCAGGTGCAAATCTAAGTTATATTTCACCGACTTTAGTAAACCGTTGCAAGCTAAAAACAGGAAAATTCAATAATGCATGGTTAGTTCAGCTTGCAACAGGAACTAAAAGAAAGGTTACAGATTATGTTCATAATTGTGAAGTATTTTTAAATCAGCTGAAAACACAAGTTAATCTGAATGTTTTACCCTTAGGTTCATGTGATCTGTTAATTGGCATGGATCGGCTCGAATAGCATAGAGTTATATTGAATTGTTATGATATATATTTTACCTGTATAAATAATCAAAGTAATTCAGAAACAGTAAAAGGAATTCATAGGCAGATTTCAATAAGGTAGACTTCTGCCTTACAAGTGAAGAGAGCTGCTAGAAAAGGTTGTAAATTGTTTGCTGTTAATGTTGTTAATGATGAATGTACATCTAAAGAACAAATTAAAACTAGAGGATATTCCCATCCTTAGGGACTTTTCTGATGTATTCCCGGAAGAAATTCTAGGATTACCTGCGAAAAGAGAACTTGACTTCACCATTGAGTACATACCCGGTATGGTACCAAACTGAAAGGGCCCCTATAGGATGAATATTCTGGAGTTAAATGAGTTAAAGTCTCACCTGAAAGAATTAATAGATAAAAACTACATAAGGTCCAGTGTGTCCCCTTGGGGAGCACATGAAATATTTGTTAAAAAGAAGGACGGTACCATGCGTTTGTGCATTGACTACCGTCAACTTAATAAAATGACAATTAAGAATCGGTATCCCTTACCCCGCATAGATGATCTATTTGATCGGGTACGCGGAGCAGAGATATTCACTAAAATTGATCTAAGGTCGGGTTATCATCAAGTCTGGATAAAAGACGAGGACATATTCAAAACTGCATTCAGAACACGTTATGGACACTACAAGTTCGTAGTTATGCGTTTTGGGCTAACCAATGCACCGGTAGTGTTCATGTTTTTAATGAAAAATGTTTTTCATAGATATGTGGATAAGTTTGTAGTGGTATTCATTGATGATATCCTAGTTTACTCAAAAACTAAAGAAGAGCATAACGAACATCTAAAAATCATTTTACAAGTACTTAGAGATCACCAGCTTTACTCTAAGTTCAGTAAGTGTGATTTCTATAAAGATAAAATTCAGTATTTTTGTCATATAATTTCAGAGGATGGTATTTCTATTGATCCTGATAAAATTAAAGCAATTAATGAATGGCCTGTCCCAAACGATGTGATTGATGTATAGTCATTCATGGGAATAACGGGGTGTTATAGAAAGTTTACTGAAGGGTTCTCTAGAATTACTAACCCCATCACTTCTTTGCAGAAGAAAGGGAAGAAATTCATATGGGATCAAAAGTGTCAAGATAGCTTTAATAAATTAAAAGAATTGTTAACTATTGCACCCATCTTAAAAATTGTAGATCCTAACAAGGATTTCGTCGTATGCACGGATGCATGCAACGAAGGACTTGGAGGGTTCTTAAGTCAAGAAGGTCATGCAATTGCTTTTAAGTCAAGGAAGTTAAAAATACATGAAAAGAATTATGCAACGTATGATCTTGAGTTGGCAGCCATGATACATGCTTTAAAAATGTGGTGCCATCGCTTGATCGGAAGAAAATTCATTTTAATGACTGATAATAAGGGGTTAAAGTATTTACTGGATCAAACAAATCTTAACACAAGGCAAGCTAGGTGGTTAGCTTTACTTAGCGAGTACGATTTTGACATCCATCACATTAATGGAAAGGAAAATAAGGTTGTTGATGCATTGAGCAGAAACGCTAGATTAAGTTTTGTGGAAACAATCAGTACTTTTAAAATTGATCTGGAAAATTAGATCGAAGAAGGAATTAAGCAAGACGAAAATTACCAAAAAACTACATGATAAAGTGGCTGAAAATTCATCTGAAAATGTTATAACAGATTACAGTATTAATGAAAAAGGATTCTTAACTTACAAAAACAGAATTTATGTGCCTAATTTTTCGAAATTTAAGTTGTTGATTTTAGATGAAGTTCACAAGAGTCCTTATTTAGGGATTCCTGGTTATCAGAAAATGATAACTATGTTAAGGAAGGAGTACATTTGGCCCAGCATGAAGAGTGAAGTTGTTGAATATATAGCTGGATGTTTTGACTGTCAGACTATTAAAGCTGAACATCAACATCCAGCTGGGCTATTGCAGCTCTTACCAATTCCAAAATGGAAATGGGAAATCATAAGCATTGACTTTATTACAGGTTTGCCTAAAAATCAGAAGCAGAATGACTCAATTATGGTTGTTATTGATAAACTTAGCAAAGCTGCTCATTTTATTCCCTAAAACTACTTTCAAGGCTTCTAACATTGCAGATATTTTCATGAAGCAAATTTTTAGCTTGCATGGAATTCCAAAGGTAATTATTTCAGACCAAGACTCTAAGTTCACTGGTAACTTTTGGATAGCACTGTTTAAAGGATTAAAAACTAAGTTGAATTTCAACATTTCTTTCCACCCACAAACTGATGGTCAAGTAGAAAAAGTAAATCATATTTTGGAAAATATGTTAAGATTATATGTTAAAGATCAACCATCTAAGTGGGAAGATTACTTACACTTAGCAGAATTTTCCTACAATAATAATTATCAAGCATCTGCTAAGTTAAGTCCATTTGAAATTTTGTATGGAAGAAAATGTTGTACTCCAATTTCGTGGGATAAGCCTGTAGATAGATTGATGTTAGGACCAGAGCTATTGAAAGAAATGGAACTAACCATGAAACAGGTTCAAGGTAACTTAAAAGTTGCCCAAGATCGGCAGAAAAGCTATGCTGATTTGAAACGCACGGAAAGAGAATTTCAGGTAGGAGACCATGTTTTTATAAAGATAAATCCCAAGAAAAGTTCTTTGAAGCTTGGGTGCTGTGCTAAATTAGCACCGAGGTATTGTGGACCATTCGAAATCCTATCAAGGACAGGAGCTGTTGCATATCAATTGGCATTGCCATACAATTTAAAAATCTCCAATGTTTTTCATGTTTCTGTTTTAAAGAAGTATGTGCACGATGCTACTCATGTACTGAATTGGAATGACATACAGGTGGAACCCGAAGGATATTTTCAGGTGGAACTAGACTGCATTCTAGACTGGAGGGAAATTATTCTTTGGAATCGCACCATAGGGCAGGTAAAGGTGCAATGGAAGCACCTTAGCCCTCATGAAGCTACTTGGGAACTGGAGAGTTATATGCGGGCAGCATATCCAGTTCTATTCCATGAGGAACTTGATGATGAATAAGAAACATTAAGGATTATGTTGAGCTTAATAAGGGGTGTTTGTAACATACCCTTTAAGCTGGAAAACATTTTGTGTTTAGAAACATTATGATAACTATTATTGTAAAGTTTATATTGGACAGGTGTCCAAGGATGATTGTAATTTGCACAATATATTATTATTTAATAAATAAAATAGGAGACAAACACCTAAGAGGACTGTTGAAGGAGTGGTTACTGATCCACTAGGTGGAATGGAATCTGGGGTAGAAGGCAATGGACAATTGGCAGCATCATGATGCAACTAACTAGCTGTTGGTAGGGGACAACTCCCTTGAAATGTGGTCTTAGTGCCCTGAAAGATGGGACTAGAGCTTGAGGCTCATTTATTCCAAATTGACCACCAAAAGACCTAGGTAGTCTATATAATAGCCATCATATATTGAACTGAGGTTAATCACTTTTCCTGACAAGACCTTGGGGTTTTGCTGTGTTTACACCCAAGAGATTTGATGAGGGGATATGTTGTTGTTGATCATGTTGTGAGTCTACCAAACTCTTATTGAGTTCAGGAGGTTGATGCTGAGTGGAGAAGGAATTTTTCTGGAGGTTGATACAGAGTGGAGAAGGTATTTTTGAGTGCCTTGCTCACCCACGTACTGGATCAGTAAGCAGGCTCGGGGGTTCATTAGAATTCAACAGTTGAGTTGCTTCTTCTGGAGCAGGTTGGGAGGAACAGGCCTCCTTGGGTGTTTGTCGGCCCTATCGTCAGTTACAGGTTCTATTGTATTATCTATTTTATTTTAAATTATGTTATCTATAGTTGTATGTTTATAGTTATGCTGTTTATTTTCACTGTTTATTTTATAATATATTTCAGTTTCCTATGTAAATTAATAATTATGTATAAATGTGAAATTATTGAATAAAATGGTTTCTGTATTTTCCCCCATGCAAAAAGGAACAACATCGTACTCCAGTACAGAAACAGATTAAGATAGATAAGATATGATAGGCAAACTGCCATGGTGATGGAAGTACCATTTTATATGTTCTGTTTAAATTATCTACTGTTATTAATTTGCATTATCTACTGTATTTTACTCACAGTACTATTCTTATTTCATTTCTTTCCATAAAGACAATAAATCTATTTTATAGAAATAACAGAGTTTATATTAGACAAAGAATCCAGTTCTGTTCTTTTCATTTTTGTTTTTCCAAACGTTTATTTTCAAAAGAACAAATATAGTTTGTTGTTGTTATCATTATTATACATATAGGACAGATAGACAAACAAGAAGCAACATATTACCAACTTCGAGTTTGCAAATTTTACATTTAAATTCTTTCAAAATTTACTGTTGCTACTAATATTTCTATTACTACACACACAGAGTAGTTAACCACACAAAGTCTCTTATCATAGAGCTACGGTTTAATGTTTTTCCTTTTACATGCACATATAACCATAAACACACAAATGAAATGTTGTTACAGAATCGAGCTAGATGAACAAGCTCTCTGTCTTTTCTTATTTTTACTAACAGTAAACAAACCAAGTATATTTTTAACATCAAAATCATTACTGTAGATCGAACTTATTGATTTCAAAATATCAATTCAAATTTTAAGACATTGCAATGACTAAAGGAGCAAAAGTCAAACAGGAAACACAAATTCCATTTGATGTTGAACGTATCTTTAGTTATTATCATTCCATACATTCTAAACCTAACAAAAACACTAAATCCTAACAAGTTTTTAGTTGTACTACTTAAACATTTACACAGTCGAAGGTGAGGCATTTGGCCGAAGCCTGTCACATATTTTCAACACATAAACATTGATTTAATAAACAGTAGCAGCGATTTATTCATACACATTTGTAAAATGATTCCTTTTTAAGCATTCTTAAGCTTATGGTCCATAATGAAGCACATTAGCACAAGTACGATTAAAACCTAGTTTGCATACACATTATCAGCTTACACAAAGATTGTTTAAACATGACTTATTTCCATTTCTTCAATCAGTGAACGATAAGTTTCTTATATAGGCCAAGCCCCAACACTTAAACACAAAGATATTCATGGCCATTTAAGTTCTACAAAAAGAAATTTTATTATCACCTCATCAGAGTCTGAAACCCAAATTAAAACTAAGGATCATTGCCAAGATAGAAACCCTAAACTCAAACCCTATACAAGTACCAGCTATTACATCGACTCTACAAACTAAAACAACGACTCAGGGTTTTGCAAACACAATTTCCAGATTGACGATACAATTCTTTGCCATGATTTCTACCAGGAGAACCTACGAGGGTTTTCCACCGAGCTTACTGTTTTGGCTACATTGCTATCCTTTGATCACCAAACTCCATTGCTACCAAACCCAGAGCGTTGAATACAGAACATTGGTGTTACCTGCCACAAAAAACTGTGAGGATTTAGTAATATTATCATTGACTATTGACAAATGAAGAAGCACATTACATAACTTAGAAAATCAGAAAAATTACCATGTTTTCCAAACTGTCGATTGGAATGCTCTTAGCTTCCAAATCCCTCACCCAATGCAACAGAGTTGCCATGCAACTGAACCACATTCGAACTCGAAATAAAACTTCACTATTTATCTATTTTGCCACTAGGCGAAAGCTACAGGGTTCAATATTACTCTCACAGCAAACAATCAAACACTTATACATTATTTTCATAACGGAATTGCAGAGATTGGAGGTACAGTGCCATCCACAACCACCCAGGTTCGAGCCCTGTAAACCTGCGGCCTGTTGGCCTTCTTCTCCAAAACAAAACCACAAAATGAATGCACGAAGGAAAAATAACGTTAAGGCAAATCTCGCTAGGGTTTACACATCTCAACTACCGAGAAATATGAGATCAACAATTGAGAATGATCCAGTGAGATATGATGAAACCAAGACAGAGATACAATCAAATAGCAATCAATGACTACATTAAATTGTGCAGAACAGTCGGATGCCATATCACCCAAAGCTGAGCTCACATCTTGGTGACACATCACTATTCCTTACCACGATCATCACTTGAAGACAGACACATAGACGTCAACATAGAAACCACAACACCACAACTAGATTGAATTAAATGCTGAGATCTCACGTAGATATTGGCCAGAGTCTCGACTGCATAAACATTTAATTTATATCAGAGCTCAAGTCATGTGACAGCAAATCCCTCAAGATATCAACAATGCCATACAACTGCTCACAACAATGCATAAGATAACAAACATAGGATAGAGGCATAACAATACCATAAACAAAGATACATGGTTCATTCCATAAGGTTATTACGACACCATTCACGCTAGGAGCATTAACCTTGTTCCAAAGTTTACATAGCATATAGATGTAATGCACACCGAACTATAGTGGTTACACATATCGTTCCCATATTAATGTTCGCATCATTTAGTATCTATATCTTTAATCAAGGATTTCCAAAATTTACTCATAAATTTTGCATCTCTATCATACATCACAACATTCGGAATACCATGAAAACATAATATTTCTTTCATAAAAATCGCAGCTATACTAATGGTTTTAAAAGAAGATTTTACTAGTATGAAGTGTGCAAATTTACTTAACTTATTAACAACTACCATTATTGAGTCATGTTGTTTATTCATTTTAGGCATTCCTGTTATAAAATCCATACTTATTATCTCCCACTTCCATTCTGGAATGGGTAAGGGTTAAGGTAATCCAGAAGGATGATGATATTATGTTTTTACTTGTTGGCATTCAATGCATCTAGCTAGGAAATTTGCAGTGTCGTTCCTCATCTTAGGCCAATAATAACTCTTGCTTAGTTTTTTTATCATCTTTTTGTATCCCAGGTGTCTGGAATATGGTTTCTTATGTAACTCATTCATGATTAATTGTTTAACTTCTTCTTAATTAGGTATGTATAACCGATTGTTATAGACCAATAAGTATTTTGAGCTTATGGAGTAAGCTGAGTATTTGTATCCATTAACACCATTTTCTAATTTTTTTTATAATTTTTATGTATTCTTCTTCATTTTTAGTTGCATCCTTCATCAAATCTTCAAGACTTGTTTTATAACTACTAAAAGCATCTGAACAATGTGGAATGGCATTCCGACTCAAGGAATCTCCAACTTTGTTCTCTTTTCATTTAATGTGTTTAATTTCAAAGTCATACTCACTCAAGAAGGATATCCACCTTGATTGATGAGAACTTAAAATTTTTTGATCGAATACGTATTTCAAGCTTATATTATCACTCATTAAATTGATTTTTCTACCTATTAAGTAATGTCTCCACATCCTTAGTGCATGTATTATGGAAGCTAGTTCTAAGTCACATGTCACATAGTTACGTTCAAGTTGTTTAATTTTTCTTGACTCATAACTTATTACATAATCCTCCTGCAATACCATGCAACCTAACCCTTCTAAACAAGAATCCATGCATACAACGAAGTCCTTGTACGGATGTGCTATTCTTAGAATAGGGGCGGTGGTCAGTAATTGCTTAAGTTTTTCAAATATTTCTTGACATTTGTTAGACCATTTGAATTTGGTTCCTTTCTTTTGAAGTGAATTTATTGGGTAAGCAACCTTGGAGAATCCCTCAATGAACCTATGGTAGTAACCCATGATTCCCATAAAGGATCAAATCCCGGTTACATCCTTAGGAACTAGCCAATCGCTGGTGGCCTTGATTTTTTTTGGGTCTACCGAAATGCCTTCCTTAGATATTACATGGCCTAGGTATTGAATTTTATCTTGAAAGAAGTCGCATTTACTAAACTTGGCATACAGTTTATGTTCTAGTAGGGTTTGTAAGACTAACTTTAGGTGCGGATATTTATGCTCCTCTTCATTTTTGGAATCTATTAAGATGTCATCAATGAACACTATTACAAACTTATCTAAGTATTTATGGAGGGCATTGTTCATTAAATAAATGAATGTGGCTGGAGCATTATTCAATCCAAATGGTACAACCAAGAACTCATAATGCCCGTACCTTGTTCGTAATGCAGTTTTATGAAAATCCTCATCCTTAATTCCTACTTGATGGTACTCAGACCTTAAGTCAATTTTGGAGAATACCACTGCTCCCCATACTTGATCAAACATGTCATCGATGTGGGGGAGAGGATATATATTCTTAATTGTCATTTTATTTAATTGTTTGTAGTCAATGTAAAGCCTGAGTGTGCCATATTTCTTTTTTAAAAACATAATTGGTGGCCCCCATGGAGACACACTGAGCCTTATATATTCCTTATCCAATAATTCTTGCAATTGTAATTTTAATTATCCCAACTTAGGTGTGTTCATTTGATAAGGAGCCTTCTAGGTAGGTACCACTCCTGGTACCAACTCAATGGTAAATTCAATATCCCTCTTCGAAGGTAGTCCAGGTATCTCTTCTAGAAAACATCTTTAAATTCATTTAAAAGAGGAAAATCCTCTAAACTAGGTTTTGGTTTATCATCATTAGTTTTGGTGATGTGTACCACAAACAACCTACATCCTTTCCTAGCACACTTTTTCAATTGTAAAGGATATAGTTTTCTAGTAAGAACCTTGTTTGGAATGACTCTAACCATTTTAGTTTCACCATTTTCATCAATACAATTAAAAGTTTTTTCAAAGCAATTTAGCACAACTCTATGTTTTTCTAGCCAATCCATGCCAATTAATACATCATAAGATCCTAATGGAAAATACTCCAATCCACTTTTGTAATCAAATTTTGCATATGAACTTCACAACTAGAAATAAAGCTGGTTACTTTTATTTTTGTCCATGTGGCTAATTGCACTAACCACGACTTTTCGAAATCATATTTTTCTACTTTACATAAATTTACCAGCTCAGGAGAGATATAACTTAAAGTAGATCTGGAATCAATTAATATAGAAATAGGTTTGTCAAAGATATTACCATCTACCTTGATCATGGGAGGTTGATAATATGCTTGATGATTGTCCAAGGCGGCGCTAATTGTGGTATGTTTTCATCAACCTCTCCAACTGTGGCTACTTCTCGGGTGGTTGGATATTCCGATTATCCTTCTTATGACGAAAATCCTGATCGAAATGACTCTCCCCAGATCCCCAACAGTGCAAAGGTTCTCTTTTTACTTCTTCTTTATTTTTATTAACTAGATTATCTTTATACTCAGCAGTCCTCATGGGTTGTTTATATTCAATCCTTATTGTTTGCTATCTATCTTTAAAAGTATTTCTATGGAAACCCTTATGTTTATTGGAAGGTTTGAATTCTCTTCTCTTAAAATTACTTCCATCTCTTTTCTTGAAGCTATGAGGATTTTCGTTCTTACTTTTAGATTGATCATATGTTAATTTGGCCTCCTCATTTCTTCATACAAATTTTTTGGTTCATCAAACTCTAGTTTGAATTTATAAAAGTTAGGTAAGCAACCTAGAAATCTCTAAATTTTAGGTTTTTCTTTGTTTAGGTAAGGCACATATCTTATCAAAGATAAAAATTTAGTACATAAGTCATGCATAGAGATTGATCCCAGTCTTAGCTCCTAAAAATCCTTTGCTTTTCCCTTATAGTAATAATCCGAGACGTATTCCCTTTTAAATTCCCTTTTAAACTAGTCCCAGCATACCTTTCTATCATTAATTATTTTTTCTCTTCTTAAGTCCCGTGACCAAATCTTATCCTTTCAGACTAGATTGAAGATGGACATTTTCCCCTTCATAGAGTGGGAATAATTGTACATAGCAAAGCACTTCTTCATCCCAGAGAGCCAAGGCTCAGCTTCTTCTCCATTTTCAACTTCACCATGAAAGGTAAGAGGTGTAATTTTTCTAAATTCTCTTTTAAGCTCTTCTGTATATTTTATTTTCTTCCAACGTCTTCCCTCGGAGCTATCACTAGAATCTTCTAATTCATTAGATATGGGGATTTCGTCAGAAGAATGATAGTCAGAGGATGAGTTTTCTCGTCTATGTTTCTTCTTATTTTTATCATCGATTATATCATTTAGTTTATAAATTAAGGGTTCATTTAATTCTTCCTGGATTTTTAGTACCCTCTCATGTTCAGTCTTAAAGTTCATCAATTCAGTTTGTAAATCCTTTACTGTTTGCAAAATCTCATTATTCACATTGTTATTCTCATCATTAAGTTCCACCCATACACGTGGGGTAGGTGATTTTCTTTCGGCCATATCTTCCTGTAGTTTAGTAACTCAAACTTTCTTCTATGCACGAAAGAAGAACAACATATAAACAAAATTAATTTGCTCATAAGACTTAGTGGACACCACAAGGCCAAGTGTCATAACCTGACTCTGATACAAAATGCCACAAACCCCAAATACCAAATTTTGCAAATAAACAAAAAAAACTTGTACCGAGAACAATAACTTAAAATTTCGTATAACTCTTTTCAATCAAAGTGTAACCTCTTTTATTTATAGTAATGTAAATTTACTATATCCTATTTGTATCAACATTTACAAAATAAGAATAAATGCAAGAATAATTTTTGCATTCTTTTTATGGTATTCTTATCTATACTTCGACTACTCTTCAATCTACTCCATGACACTTTGAAAAACAATTAACAATTCAATGCTAATTATACATTATGATATTTTAACCTCTTATTATAACCTTTTTCGTAAGAAAATTTATTTAGTTTATACATAATCCACCTCAATATATATATATATAATCATAGTTCATTCAACTCAAACATGGTTGGCAATTGACCCATAGACTATACCAGTATTGCACCCATTCTAATTGTCTGCAATCATGGGCAATTGATTTCTAACTTTGACATTTCCTAATAGAACTCGATTCAATCAAAATACATAAATATTTAAGCATTACCTTTACCAAATCTACCCAATAGCATCGGATATTCTGAATTACACTAATATTGTCAAAAAAAAAGAGGAGGATTTCATACCATTTCTACCTAACCCCGGTGATCACTGCTCCCTTGTATTGTTTTAATAAAAGTTTACTACTACAAAATAAATAAATATGGATCGGCGAGTATAATAAATCCATATGTTATCGACTATAGTATGATACTATACAAATATCACAATTTATTCATTAATATACACAACAATCGTTCCATTTACCAAGCAGCAGTAATTACTACTAACTAAAATTTTATTCCGCATATTAGATTGCGTTTATCCAAAATTAACAGAATTTATTTTTCCCTGAATACTAGAGGGACTGATTCTCTGTACTAAATATGTTTACAACTAGATATTTTACAGTAGCCTATACGATCCCAATATCCATTACTTAATAATTGTATATAAATTATGAGTTAAAAAATTCATCATAATCCTCAAGGGACCGACTTTTATCTCTATGAACTATATACATATATATAAATCATCTCATTCATCAGGGGTCCGATTGGTATATCCAAGAGAACACTGGTAAATACGATCAGCGATACGATCCATATTCATGTCTTAATATATATATATATAATAAAACGTATATGTGAACTTTTCTTCTCAGAGAGGCCACGAGAACCATCAACAAACTCATGAAATCTACAAAAATCAATTTCGATGTACATATTACATTTTTAGTAACTCATGATCGACCACAGTGGTCGTCCTTTCAAGGATAAAGACAAAACATTTCATTTCAATCTCTATATTTTAAGATACAGATGATTTTACCTTCTAAAAATATGAAATCTCAAAGCGTTAGATAAATCGGATCAGTTCAGTAGATCTTAAGATCGCTTGTCATAAATATTTTGAATGTTCAACATTCTTTCAGAATATATTCGTTCATGAAACATAGATTAAATATCATTATTTGAATAGATAGATAATTTACCTTTAAAAAAAATATGAAATCTCAAAGTGCTAATTAAATCGAATCAATCCAGTAGATTGGAAGAGCAAGGTAGGTGTAGAGCGAATGTAATGAAGAAAAAATGTATAAATATACTGTAGGAGATAGGAGATGATAAATGAATGTAATTGGTTGGACTTAAACAAGCCTGCCTTGCACCTTTCTATCAAAGGGCATGACTATAATAATAAATTAATATTAATTATATTTAATATTAATTTAATATTATTTTATTGTTAGATTTATTTTCCCTTAAGAGAAGTTTTGTCCTCAAAGCTTATTTGATGACAATGATTACATGAACTGTCGTATCCTCTCTGATGTGGACACATGTATGGTTTGGTAATGGCGGGTTTTGTCCCTGGTCCTATTTCGATTATGTGTTCGATTTTTCTGTTTGGTGGGAGCTCCATAGGTAGCTCTTGAAACACCTTGCGATGTTTTTGAATCGGCTTTTGTATATCTGGTTGTTTGTCCCTATCTCCTTCACCTCTTAGAAGCTCCATTTCTTGACATTGAAGTATGTATGTTGGTGCATCCTTCCAAAGTAGTTTTTCCATTTGATGTGATGTAACCAGCTGTGTTAGAGTTGGTTGGAACATATATAATTTGTGTGTTTTCCCGAATGAATGGAATTCAATAAAATGTTCTATGTGATTTGCAGAGTATGTACTCAAAGTTTGTAACCATTGTATTCCTAATATTACGTTGACTCCTCCAAGCGGTACTGCAAAGACATCTCATTCTAAGTTATACTATTGTATTTGTAACTTGACTTGGTGACATTTCCCTACGTTGTCAATCTTCTTGCCATCTGCTACCATAACCTTCATGTTAGGTACTGGAAAAACAAATAGGTTAAATGCCTTAGCAAGGTTGACATTAATGAATTTATGGGTGCTCCCAGATTCGATTAGAATTGTGACATTATTCTTTTTGATATATCCTCTAAGCTTCAATGTTTGCGGTTGGGAGATTTTGGTAATAGCTGCTAATGAGATTTGTGGGGTCTCGTCCCCAATTTCTGTGTGGTAGTCTTGTTGACTCTTTGCATCGTTCTCAATTGGTTCCTTGACTTCCAACTCTACTTCACGAGCATACAATTTCGTTTATAAGAATCTATGCTTAGGATCCCATTTGTCTCCATAGAACTTACATTTCCCTTCCTTTATTCTCTAGGCCTCTAAACTGGGCTTCGTTCCTTCCCTAAGTTGAGGCGGTGTATATCTCGGATTTCCTATGTATGCTGATTGGAGGGGCTTCTTTTTGGAGTCGTCTTGGTCAAAATTTGTATGAACAGATTTGCTTTCAATAATCCTGGCTTTACGTTGTGCTTCCTCCATGGTAGAAATGTTATGTAACTCTAGCTCATCACGAATGTGTTGTTTTAGGCAGTGTATGTAGGTCTATAGTTGTTGGTCATCGGTTAAATCTGGAACTCAAGTTGATAGTGCTTCCCACTCACAGGCGTACACATCGACACTGTTCTTTTGTTGTAACCTTGTGATTTTGGTGAAGAAGTTTTTCCATCAACGCCCTGGAATCTTTTAATGAGGTCGTTCCTAAAACTAACCCAGTTGTGAGAACATATTCTTGCAGTATTCTTCCACCATAAGTACCAGTTGTAAGCATTTCCTTATAGATGCATGGAGGCATATTTAATTTTCTCGCCTTCGTAATTGATGTTATGGATGTCCAGTTATTCCTCGGCTTTGTTAATCCATGCTATGCACTGTTGTTCGTCCCCATCGTATTTGGGTAACTCAATTTTCACTCGTATTTGGCGTCCTTGTGTATATGAGGCTGAGTACGACATGTTGAATAGAGGATCCGGCTACTCCAGTGTTCTGGGAGAGTTTGGTTGCGTATCCTTTCAGAATTGTAATTTGTCAAAGATGGCATTAAACTGCCTGAGTTTTCTTTTGGTCCTCCTGTAGAGTGAGAACGGTATTCTCTATTCATCAAGTGATTTATGTCCATATTTATCTCAAGGCATCACTGGTCTCTTTGATCTTTTGCAAGGAGGTCATCGTAGTTCTTGTTAATCTTCTCATTGATTTCATTGATTTGATCGAACCGAGTGTTTAATTCATTCATTGACATGGTGGTTGATGGAATCTTCTCGGCGCTTAACGAGGATTTATTTTTATTCGCGATATAGTGCGAGCATGCCACTTTTTTTGTAAAATAATAATAATAATTATAATATATATATTTATCTAAATTAATAATAATATTAGTAAACAATAATATTAATAAATACTATTAATATTAAAGTACTAATAAAAAAATTAAACAGCCGATCGTGGAAGATGGAGGCGGCATTAGGGAGGCGGAACGACGGCGAGAGGCAGAATGGTGGAAAGAAGGTGCGCGAGAGGGTGTGGCAGCAGTGATGGCATTGCAGCGAGGAAGGGCAGTGCAACGGAGGAGGGAGTAGAGGGGGTGGAAGGCGGACGACAGGAGAGAGATAGTCGATGGCGTGAGAAAGCAGCGGGGAGTTGCGGAGCAGGTGGCATAGGAGAGAGGGCGCAGGAGGTGGTGGTCCCAGGTGGTAGTGGAATAGCGCAGGGTAGTGGAGGATACAGATGGACGCTGGTGGAGTGGCACGAAGTGTGGGAGAAGGAGCATGCGATGGAGTGGAGCAGGGAGCAAGCTGGAGGAGTGCGCGGGAGGGAGCAGCGTGTAGGTGGAGGAGCGCAAAGGCGTATGGGAGTGGTGGTCCAAACGGAACTTGGGGTGGAAGGTGGTGGTCTGGTGCCGAGAGGCTCTGATATCAATGGAAGAGCAATGTAGGTGTAGAGCGAACGTAATGTAGAAACAATGTATAAATATAATGTAGGAGATGATAAATCAATACAATTGGTTGGACTTAAATAAGTCTGTCTGATTATAATAAAAATTAATATTAATTATATTTAATATTATTTTATTGTTACATATATCTTAAGATCGCTTTTCATAATTAATTTGAATGTTCAACTGTCTTTCCGAATATATTCATTATACATGCTTTTCATAATTAATTTGAATGTTCAACCGTCTTTCCAAATATATTCATTATACATATTTTCCCATATAATTGATTAAGTGTTTATCCTCAAGCCACTGAGAGATATATTTTAAAAGGACCATGCGGATTACGAACGTTCCTTTTCATTTCCATAAAGTATGGTCGATGATCAGATTCTCAACCCGTGCCTACCCATTTCCTAAAACCCGTGCCAACTTAGAGTATATTAAATGAAATTAGAAAGAAGCTTATAAAATAATCTATTTCAGTTTTTCATCCTCCAATTTGATTTTTCTAAATTTACCTTAAAAACTATCTATTAATTTGAGATTATTTAATTTAAAAATAATATTTAAATTTGTTTTTTATTTTTATTTTTTTATATTTATTTTTAAATTAAATTTATGTTAATTATTTTGTAACATACCCAAAATTTAGTTAGAGGTTATTATTTAGTAAGTTTTAAAAAAGAAATAAACTTTGTATTTTTCTAAATTTACTTTAAAAACTATCTATTAATTTGAGATTATTTAATTTAAAAATAATATTTAAATTTATTTTTTATTTTTATTTTTTTTATATTTATTTTTAAATTAAATTTATGTAAATTATTTTGTAACATACTCAAATTTCGAGGTTAGTATTTAGTGAGTTTTAAAAAAGAAATAAACTTTGCATCACACATAAAGTCTCCTCAAAAGTTTTTCTTGGATAAGGACCCAAATCTGCAGTCCTTGTATCAAACTAAAGGAGATTAATTTAGAAGTATCATTCAACATACTTAAACATTTACCTCTATCTCCCTACTCTCCATAACTATATAAAAACTACTTACTTATGCAGAGGTATTTAGTTAATATTTTCAACACTTATACAACATTCATTATGAAAAGTAAGAACTATACCACTTCATTTATAAATAGAAATATATATAAACAACTCATCAAACACCACCCTTAGTCATACCATAACCCAAGCATCCAAGTTAGTAGAAGACTATTTAAGACACGTAATATTATTAAAAAGACTTCATTAGATGCATTTTGTTTTCCCTAAGTAGCATTTGCATTCCAAACAATTATTATTAGCTCCTTACTCCTTCAATCCACATATTTAAACAAGAACCAGATTTTCATGCCCAAAACTCTTTGACATTAAATAACTTACAAGGATAGATATATCTAGATAACAACAACACATATACACATAAAAAAGACATAACACATATACACATAAGAAAGACAGCATGTACATGGTTCACCCAATAGGTAGGCTACCTCCACAAAAAGCGACGTCCACAAAAGGAAGGCACATCTTGTGCCTATTTATGGAAAATGAGAGGTTTACAACCCACAACCCCAGGGGTTGTTGTGGCATCCACTTTCCATATCCCAAGCCTCTCTCCGAGACAGCACCTCCAAGATAAACAACATTACAACACAATATCTTAAAGACCTATTCTCTGCTAAACAATATAACTTAACCTAGTCTTTACAGGTATTTCACTCTACACAAAAACGATCACGGAGACCCTTTTATAGCTTAACGTAACCCGGTATATATATATAACCTAAACGGGTTTAACTAGGAATCCAAATCTTACCGAGATCTCAAACATACCATCTGCGTCTCGGCTACGGATCAAAATATAATTTCGTACAACAATTACAGAGATTCCAGGCCCGGATTCAACTGAATTCATGGGATAGTAATAACGTGACAGCATAATTATAAGACCCGAGATTTCCACAGGCTCTTATAGGCGGCAGTTTAGCATATAGAAATAAATAGGGTATATATATCTAGATTCGTCAGAGCTGAATCTTACAACAATTACTATATGGCAGAATAATAATGACAACAATCATATTCATTATATACTGAACTTGTTTATATATTTAAATACTCAGAAATTGTTCAACTCCCTAGGGAAGCATAAGAAATGCGTTTTTGCCAGGGTCCAACGCTGTTCTCTTGGCAACATATGCATAAAAACGAGATCGCAGGGGTTCATACAATATAAAAATGCAGAGGTAAAACATTAAAACAATAAACTAAGCTCAGAATCCCATAACGTTTTCACACTTTGACAGAAAACTCTATTCTCCTAATAAAACACCCTATTCAAATCTGCGTTCAGGTTTTCATCAATATTTTGACTATCGATTAAGCTTAGATTTCCTGTCCTTTCAACATAATCATAACAAAAGGGATCGTAGGGGTTCATACACTATGAAAATGCAGAGGTAAAAATCAGAAATTCGATCAATACTCTGAGTTGAATTCTTTAAATTTCTTTAGAATTCACCAAAGGTATACCAATTGATTGGCTTTTAGATTTTGAACCAATTAGATTTAAAATTAAGGTATTTTTTTGGGCTTTTAAATTTTAAAGAAATAGAATAAATGAATTTAATAACGTATAGATGTAATCATAAAATTTTAATAGAATAGTGATGGATTTAAAAATATAACTAAAATTGAAAAAAATAAAAATTTAAAATTTATTTTATTTTTAATATAAAAATCACTATTATATTTTAAAAGAGATTAAAGAAAAAATTAAAAATATTATGTATTTATGTAACATTAACAAATTAAATGATATCAATAATAGATTTATTTCTAGAAAGTCATTTAGAATGATGAAGTTCGGAAACAATAGTATTATTACTTTAGTATTTTTGTTATTTTATGGATGTTATTAGTACTAGATTAGGGTTGTTTCAAAAGAGTAATTCCCATCACAATAAGAGAAGATTTTAATAAGTCTCTTGAATGCTTGGATATATTTTGCATTACTAAAGACTATGATTTATTGGAGTAAAAGATAAATGAGATTGGTTAAATTCACATTCATGAAAATGTATGAAGGACGGTGTCATAGCTTACTATCTTTTCATAAGAATGTATGAAGGATGGTGCCATAGTTCACTATATTGGTGTACCATTTGGTATTAATATTTCACTTAATGCTAAGTTTCATTGTCATTTTCATAAAATTCAAATAAATAATATAAAATCAAATTTAAATATTATTTTTAAATTAAATAATCTCATTATTTTTTACATATATTTAAAAAAATCAACTATAAAAATTAAAAAGATTATCTAATAAACTTCTTTATAATTCCAATTTAATAATGATAAAACTTTTAAATATTAAAAATAAATTAAATTAAACTTTATATACTCAATAAGAAATTAAAAAATACTAAAACATTTATATATCCTTCCAATAAAAATAAGAAATATTAGAATAAGAATATTTCTCATCTTCGTGAAAAAAAAAGTGATTACGAAAATATCACAGATACTAATGTGATTGTATATTAAACTTGTTGAGTGATATGGTTTTTCAATTATACTTGAATATGGTATATTAAACTCGGTGAGTGATATGGTTTTTAAATTTTTTTAAGGAGTGAGGGTATATTTCCGAGAGGATTTATTACCATTTTAATAATGTGCAGTCTCGTAGTGAAAACTGGTTTTTACTGTATATGCTTATAGGTATGATACACAGTGAAGGTCCAGAAAAAATGACATGTGAGAAAAATCTTTATTGAAAAATGACCATTTTAATTGGTTCAAATCTTTATTGCATTATATATTTTCACACACTTATCATTTTAAAAACTTTTATTGCATTATAAAAATACATCACGTTTCAATTGGTTCAAATCTTTATTGCATTACATACTTTCACATACTTATCATTTTAAAAACTTTTATTGTATTATGAAAGTACATACGAATTTTATTTACTTATTATAATTTTAAAATTTACTTATTATCATTTTAAAAACTAAATATGTGGATAAAAAAGAAAATTAAATATATTAAATTTATTTGATAATGAAAAGAAATCAATACAAAAAATTTCAACTCTTCAGATCTATATTACTTACAAAAATAACCACATTTGAATCAAAAACTTGTAGATACATAATCATAAACCACACAACAATGTAGACATTTTCAAGTGCACTATTGGTAATTTTTGGATGATGGTAGAGCATAACTTTTTAAGAATTTGTTTATAGCCAGTTCATTACATCTCAACAACTGCCACTACAACTAACATATACATCTATACAGATTTAAGATGATTCAACCATTTATTTAAATGAATAAGTAAACAATACATGATAACACAAACAAATGCAAAACATCAATATACTATTATAATTTTCAAATTTATAATAAAGTTAAGAAAATTACTTTCTTTAGAATTACTTCTCCAAAGTGTACACAAAACTCTTTGCTAATTCAGATTAACAAAAGTTTTTTAAAAAATCATCAGTTACTAACACTAATAACACAAATTTTCAAAATAAACAAGACCAAAATACTTACTCTCAAGATATGATAATCTCATACAACTTAAACATAGATAAATATACTATGTTGAGAGCATAATTGAAATAATAAAATTAATTAAGTTTTCTGTTTAAATAAAAATAAAATATTAAAAAAAAAACATAAAACCAAAAATTAAATATAATACTCTTACTTTTTTATTTAAATATGAAAGCAATAATTCACATAGTAAGATATTTGTCCCAAACTAAGATATTTGTCCCAAACAAAGTTCTTTCTATGGCTTATGATAAGCAGCTGGTGGAAAGCTGCAACATTTTCCCTCCACACAAGCAGGACGAATCATTGGGCAGGAAGTACTGTTTAAGCAACCAGAAAACGCATAGCAATCATTATAGCAAATACCATCATAGCAATCATCATCCTCGACCACAGCAGAAAGGTCTAAAAACAACCAAAAAACAATGATTAAAATAAATATAAAATTTGGGTTATTAAGCAGAAATAAAAATAACTAATCTTACCATGGGCGGCCAACTTCAAAAAGAGGATTGCAATGAACCCCATATACACCACTGATATAACAACGCCATGTCTTGCCATTTGTTTTCACCAACGAGACACTATGTATTTACAGATGATAATTTTTCTTGACTTCTCAGCAAAAAACAATGGGTACCACATATTTATAGCATGGCTGCTAAATGTGACTCTGCTGATTTCAAGGGATCTTTCCAAAAAAACAATTATACTACTGACAATGCACAATTCATATGTCTAAGTTTAGTCCTCATTCGGTCGATATAGACTGACATCATTTTCTCAAAATATAATTTCCTGCTCTAATCAGCAGGAAATAAGGCACACAAATTTCCTATCCCTGCCAAATAATAATAACTCTTTCCCAGTATCTGAGAACTCGGCCTGGTTTATATATTTGTTTGCAGTCGTTCTGAAAGTCATATTTATTAGTTACAGTCATTATATCTATTTTGTTTTAAAGACGCCAAACCATGAGGCTTTAGCCTGGGCGTTACCATTATACAAACTCATCATTATTATATTTGTCCTTTCTAAAAAAAATAGCTGAGCCCTAGAATTCGATCTGTAGTATATATATACATCATTGCATAAGTTTTTATGCTTATGTTGCACATGCACAGTCGAGAGACTCGACCTATGACTTGTGCGCTTCGTATTCAATTACATATGCATGATGTTGGGCGTAGCCGTGAGGCTCGACCCCAGGTCAATTATTTATAACTTATAATGATTCATGTTTATGTTAATTCGTGTGTACTAGGGTTTGAGCCTAAGGCTCGACCCTTGATATGTAATGTTTAATGCATCCAATGCGTAATGAAATAATAATGAAATTGTGATGGTTTCAAGGCCCTTAGGGCACGGCTTGTATATGAATGGAACTATATTATTGCTATTCTATTTGTAAGCTATTGCTCTATTATGTATATCTGTGGTATGTATAGATAGAGGGCCCAACCGTGACGCTTGAACCCTTCAAAGACAAATATCCTTTTATATCTAGAGCCAGTTTTTAGTTACCGCCCTAGAGATAGAAGCGCTAAATTTAGTTTGAATGTTTAAAGTTTCAAGCTAAAGTATATGTATTTATATTCTATGTTTAAAATTTGTGTTGTTTTCTTTCCATGGAAGGAAACACCCAAAGGAAGGTATGGTTCAGTTTATTAGTGGAACATTTTATGTGTAGTGGTTTTTCTTGTATGATAATGATGAGTCACTTATTTGCACAAGCAAATAGGGATGGCTTTTCTGAGTACTCATTGACAATTGGGTTATAATAGGTTTTACTGGCCTTAGAGGAATGTGATTAAAAATTTATGTGTAATAGTTTAAGATGTTTGAGTGAAAATACTCATATAACTATTCAATATTTAATTCCTCAAGAATGTATTGTAAGGTTTACATTTTGTGCTTATTGTATTGTTTTGTATTTGATATGCTAGGTATGACATTTTAGACTATTACATGCTTATTCTATGTGACATGAGATATACACATAATCTATGAGTCTTTGAAGTAATGGTTAGCATTTGATTCATTGTTTTTTGAGTCTAGATTATGGTGCAAATTAAGATACCTATCTATAATGTGCCTCAAGCTTCAAATAAAGTTCAAATACCTCTCATTGAAAAAAAGGATCCTTCAATAAGAATAAATCATTATTTGTCACCACATGTGCATCTTTCTATAGGAATGAGTAGTTATTGTTGGCACCATGCATAGATCATGAGCCTTGAAAGAAATTGATAAAATACAATTTCCTATTTTTTGGCCCCAAAACATGACTTGAGATAGGAGATCCAATTAGAGCATATATGAGGTAATCGAGGCCATTCTACATGATCCATTAGCCATGGAGAAGCATACTTTAGGGATTACAATCTTAATTTATATTCCTAAAACATGAGAAATTCCTTGAGAGCAATCCACATGGGGAAAAAGATAGTAAAGCCCCTTGGATGACACGTGTATGCCGAATGATCTCTTTACGAGGATTATGTGATGGTATTGGACCTTAAACATGTTCCATGAACCACATGTGTGTGTGTTTGTGTGATTCCCTAAGATGTTGGTATTTCTCCTCGAACAATGTCTAGGGGTTTGAGGCACATCCCTAAAGCTCAAAATATACTAATGGTGTCCATATTGCAATTGAAGGATGAAAGGTGTCATATACCATTGTTAAGTCGTTGATTGAGGTCTCATTCATTACCTTGATCCTTAGAAGCTTCATTTAGAGAACAATTCTCATAAGGTTTCCTCCCTTTACCACTTCTGGTGCCCTAAAACCCACACCTAGTGCCCAAATCCTCTTAATAGAATTAATATCCTTTTGGGAAGCTAAATATCCCCTAAAGAGGTTGGATATTATGATTTGAGGCCTCTTTCATGGATTTGAAGCAATAAAATACACAGTGAAAGCCTAATTTCTAATTTTCCTTCTTCAAGCATATTTAGATGGCCTGTATTTCATTGGAAAAGGCCAAAAAGGATATGTCATGGCATAATGTTAACTGAAATTGAGGACAAGTTGTCAAAATTTTATAATCAAGATGATTTTGGGTTTCTCTTAGATCAAGCTAAGAAGATGAAATTTTATCTATGAGGTAAATTTAAAGAATCTCTACCTAAATTGGATTATTTATAGATTTTCCATATGTTATGATCCTTTGAAATTATCAGAGATGGGTTCTTTATTGAACCATGCATAGAATACTAATACTTATACCTAGTCCTAAAAACCTTCTAATGGAAACAATATTCCCACTTAGAGATCATTGATACTATTGATAGATCATGTGTGATGCTTTGATACATCATCCATTACCTTGGATTGATAAGAGCTTCTTTTACATCCTTCCATGTACATATTGTTGAAAATCATCCAAGATCCCAAGTAATTGCATTGATACCCCTATATACTCATGATTGATGCATAGAGGCATTGTTCATAGATTTGGATGCCTTAGTGGTTTATTTACATCCAAAGGCATCATATTCATCCTTGGAAAGTGATTCCCAAGGCCCTACGACACATACATATTTCTCAAAACCATCTGGGTAAACATACATTTCAATCATAGGCCAATGATACCCTTAGGAGGCCATGTGTTATTGCTGGATGACCCTTCTTAGCCCTTGATAGCTAGAATATTCCTATGGATCAAGGTTCATGTATCTTCCATTGACCACGTCCAATGACCCAAGATTAGTAGACCTAGATACATATCACAATGGATATCCATGCAATGTCATGCATTGTGCTTTGAGGAATTGTTCGTGGATTTGGATGCTTCAATGGTTTTTGAAGGCCTATATGCATGGTCTTCTTCCGTGGAATGCCATTACTAAGCCCCCGAGACACTAACATAATGCTCAAAACCACCTAATTGCATTGACATACTCAATTGTAGGCCATCGATAGACTCAATAGGCCATGTGTGGTTGTTGGAGGAAATCTACTAATCCTTAGATGAATAAAATATTTCTTTATGGATCAGGTTCCAATTCTCCTTCACTAGCCATGTCCAAGGCCCAAAGGCCACAATACCTAGATACATAGTTCCATAGATACACCTATGAATTCATACATTGAAATTTTAGCTAGTGTTCATGGTTTTGGATACCTCAATGATTTATTTAGGGCCAAAGCCATGGAATTGTTGATTGGAAGATCATTCCCAAGGCTTTGAGACACTCACATACTACTCAAAACAGCCTTATGGAGCTAAAATCCTTAATTATAGAAAAATTATACACTTAAGAGGCCATGTGTGGTTGGTGGAGGAAAAATCATTCACTCTCAATGGATAGAGGATTCATTTAAGGCTCAAGGTTCAGATGTCCGCCACTTGCCATGTGTAATGTTCCAAGGCGAGAAACTATGATACATAGTGCCATGGATACCCATACAAAGTCTTGCATGGTTCCTTAAGGAATTGCTCATGGATTAAATGCCTCAACAATTTATTTAGGGCCAAACACATGACCTTCTTGTCTAGAATATCATTCCCGAGGCCCTAAGAGATGCAAATACTACTAAAAACCACTTAATGATATTGACATGCTTAATCATAATCCAATGATACCCTCGTGAGGCCATGTGTGGTTTTAAGAGGGAACCTTTTTAGGCCTACATGGATATAGTATTTTTTCATGGCATGAGGTTCATTTCTCTTCATTGACCATGTCTAAGACCCCATGTCCCTAACACCTGGATACATAGCACCATGGATACCGTAAAAAGTTACGCATGGTGCTTTGTTTCATTACTAATGGACTTGAATTCCTAAATGGTTTCTTTAGGGATTAAGGCATGGTCTTATTCCATAGGATGTCATTCCAAGGAACTAAGATAGATACATATTTATAACAACCACCTAATGGCAATGATACTCTTAGGAAGCCATGTTTGAATGGTAGATCAAATATTCTTAGCCATGGATTGCTAGAAGTTTTTTTAGGGCCCTAGGTTTAGGTATCCTCTACTAACCATGTTGAAATTACTAAGGACGCTTGACCTAGATGCATAATTGCATGGGTTGATGCTCAAATGGAATATCGAGCATGTGGGATAGGAAAATAAATAGAAAAAGTGACAACAAATTTTCGAAGAGAGCAATGGTGTCAATAGAGAACGTTTACACTTAAGTGAAATGAGTAGGATACAAAGAGCGTATGATATAAATGATCCCATTATGTGGTGATATAATGGTTCATAATAACCACCTATAAATAGGTACATATGAGTACCCAATGAAAAACTAGAAGACCACCTAGTGGTAGCTAACAATAATTGTTCGTAGATCGTTGATTTGAGGACCCAAAGTGGACACGGTTAATTAATAATTTAATTGGTGGTTAGTTCCTTAGAATGGTCAGATACCTTATTCTTCAAAGGTGAGGTTACCAATGAACTACAGGCTCCAATACCCCCCTGTAAACTTAACTTGGAGGAAGGAAACAAATTAGATGTAGCATTCCCCCATTAATTTGACCTTAACCGCTAACACTGGTAAATCCTAGTATGATAATACTCTTGGAAGAACTCTAAAACATTGCAAAATCCATCTGGTTATGTAGTGAAAAAATTGTGGAATTGACAAGAAGGATGAGAAGCTGGTGTTTTCCATCCTATGCAAGCTTGGACATGAATTTTCATTATTTGTGTCCACCTTTCACTATAGGAGATTTGTAATCCCGAATTGGAAAATTCCTTCTTTAGATGCATTCACCAAATCCCTGAACCAAGAACAAGACAAACTAATTCAAATGGGAGCCATGAAAGCCTCCAAGAATCAGGATCTTATGGCTTGGGAGCCCAAAAGTGCGAATGCTAAAGGGAAGCAAAATGGAAAGGACATGAAGCAATCTGAATCCAAGCCAAAGAAGAAGCCTAATCCATCAGAAAGAGCCTCTAGATCCAAGAATGATAAGAGAAAGAGGTTTGAGAAGGCCAAGTGTACCTATTGCAAGAAAGGAAACCAACCAAAGAGTTCCTACATGAAAAAGAATATAGATCAAATGACCAAACTTCTTGAACACCACAACTTTTCCCTCCCAGAAGACGCAAGGAATACTGATTCTAGAAGTGAGATAGATGATCATGAGATATGCCATGCATTGAAGGATGGATTCTCACAATCACAATCCTTCCTCATAGATTCTGGATCCTCCAACCACATGGTTTCCTCTAGAGAATCATTTTATTCTCTAGATCTTACTGATGCCCATAGTATTAATATGGGAGATGATTCACAGATCTCTGTTGAAGGGAAGGGAACAATACAATTGGAGCATGGAAAGTTCGACAATGTTTTGTATGTTCCTTTTGTTGGAATATTTAAAAAACCACCTATACCATTCTAGACCTAGGATAAATTAATTAATCATTTATGATTAATTTCCTGAGATTTGACTAGGTAAAATAGGCCAGTTTTGTCTTTTAGTGGACCACTTGCCATCCTAATTCACTAGGGAGCCTTAGAGAATATTCTTGATAATATTTGATTGGATTCTGTCTGATTTCTTTCCATTTCTAGTGTAGAACATGCTTTTCTGATTTAGTTAGCTTTGTCCCGTTTTTTTTTGCTTTCTAGTGGAAAAGGTAAAGCTAGTTGAGTTAGAATCTTTTGCCACTTGAAAAATTTGGCCTCCACATCATATATACTCTCCTAAATCCATCAATACATTCTATTTACCTCACTCATGAGCTTCCATACCATACTTAGCCAATTCGTGAGCCTCTAGTATAGTTTTTGAAACTACTTTTGCCACCTAGGGGTTTTTTTGTCTTTTCGAAGCCTTTTCTTTTTTCTCTTTCCAAATTGCCTCCAAGCCATTCGATTTTCTCCATGGAAGGTTTATTATATATTGTTATCATATTGATGAATAAAATACAGAGTGCTTTCCATGATTTATCTTCTCTATTCTTCTTCTCTCATTTTTTGAAATATTCCATGTGAAATTGTCTTATGAATCTAGTTTGTAGCAATTGAAAATCTCACATGGTATTAGAGCTAGCTTGATTCAAAACAATTTCCAAGAGTATTTTTTACAAGTATTTCCATCACCAAGAGTGCATCAGTATGGATAAAAACAAGCCAAATATGTGACTCTTACTCCCTTCAAGTTATTTGACTGGAAGGCACATATGATCATCCAACTTCGGAGAAAAGGATTGTATAGAGACACTATGGGGCTTGAAACTAAGCCAGGAGCTGTTGCATTAAAATCCAAATGGTTCAGTAGGATTGATCAATCTTATGGGTTAGTTTGTCTCTCTATATCTCCAGATCTTCTATTCCATATTGATTCTCTATCCACTCCAAATCAAGTGTGGAAAAAGCTAGAGTATCTCTTTGGAAAAGAGGATGAGATCAAAGGTGATTTGTTGGATATTGAGCTGATCTCTCTTAGTCAAAGTAATTTCGATTCAATGGAGGATTTCATCTCAAAATTCAAGAACCTAGTGATTCAACTCAAGCAATGTGGCATAGGAAAGAAGGATGATCAATTAATCCTTACCATTCTGTCAAAACTAACCTTAGAATATTCATTATTTGTGTGTACCTTTCATACCACAAGACTTCTAGTTCCTAACTGGAAGATGCCAAGCTTGGATGCATTCATTGATTCGCTCACAAAGGAGAAGGAAAAGCTGGTCCAAATTATGGATCTAACACCCTCCAAATACTTTTCACTTGTTTCTCATGGAGCAAAGAGTTTCAAGAATGAAAAATCCAAACAAAAGATATTGTCAGACGAAGAGGATTTTGATGGAGATTCCAAATCCAAGAAGATGAAGAAGGAGAACCCCAAGTGTTCTTATTGCTGCAAAGGAACTCATCTTGAGAAATTTTTCTTCAAGAAGAAATTATACATCATGGCCAAGATTCTTGAAGAACATAACATAGATGTTCCTGAATTTCCAAAGAAAGAACAAGGCAAGCTTGTTGTAGAACAAGAACACTGTTTCCATGCCTCTCCCAAAGGTAATCATGCTTATGATTTGATTAATAGAGTGAAATATAATTCTGATGTCTCTAATTTTGATTCACATTCTGATATATCAGAATAAAAAATCTCCACTTCTTATTTGGAATAGTGTTCAGTTAGTTCATCCAAGTCTACTCTCAAAACTAGTCATTTTTTACTAGCTTTTGACTTGTCTTCTGAAAGGTCTTTCCACCTCCATTAAAATATTTTAGACTTTGATTTAGAAGATGATTTACATTCTAATATGTAGTTAATTACAACTCCCAAACCATTTTCCCAACCATTGGATGCACAAAAGACCCTACAACCCCCAAGTTCTCTAATTAAGAAACTACACAATTCCATGTTTTCCTACACTGTGCCACTTGACTCTGTTGCACTTTTGTCTTTCACAACATTCATTGATTGGAAATCCATTGTTTTTTCCATATTTGGACTAATATTTCACACATATGGACCTTACGCCATCACTCATGGTTCAAAATTCAAGTCCTCACACTCTCTAGGCTTTCTCAACTATCAAGGTTATCTAGTTTCTCACACTTTTCCTCCTGAAACTATGTTCGATCATGGAGACTCCACATATTTATTCGTTTCTACTACATATGACTCACATTCTGATATTTTAGAGTTGCATGATCTAATTTTCAATATCAAAAATGTTCTACAACAGTTTGAGAAAAAGGTACAAGAACTAGTGCACCACATTGCATCTACGAAAGAAATTGATCCTGCTGAGTTCGTTGTTTCTCCTTGGGAAGGAGTATGCATAGATCTTCTCACCATAATTGATTATGTTTTTAGACCTGATTATATATGTTACAACAGCAAGAAAAATTCATTTGATGCTCCTCCATCATCATAATATGAGCTTCATAGAGCCTCTACACATGGTTCTTTCCTACACAACATTGATGCACTGATGCATGATCATGACATCTACAATCCCTTCATCAAGTCTATCACTCAAAAGTAGCTCATTCAACTCATCCAACTCATTCAAATGAGCATGACAGTATGAAAGCATCGCATGTCCATTTTTTATGGAGGGTTTTGTTCACATGGAAGGTGTATTATATATTGTTATCATATTGATGAATAAAATACGGAGTGATTTCCACAATTTAACTTCTCTATTATTCTCCTCTCATTGTTTGAAATATTCCATGTGAAATTGTCTTATGAATCTAGTTTGTAGCAATTGAATATCTCCCACCTTCTCTAGCAGCAAATTTTTATCTCTTTATAAGATGAAACACACAGTTTCACCAAAGAAAGTTGTTTTTGGACTTGACATAGTTGATATTGCAGATATCTCATCTAGGAAGCTAATAGCTAAAGGTGTTGCAAACCATGCCTTAAAGAAATATGAGTTCTCCTATTTTCTGCCATATTCAAATCAAAGTGATCTCTTGACCCATGCAAATGAGACTAGTAGACTCTAGAATGATAGATTTGGTCATCTAAATTTCAAGTACTTGCAGTATTTTCACAAGGAAGATATGGTTGAATGATTTCCCAACATAAAATTCTCTCAAGGAATATGCATAGGCTACTTGGTAGGGAAGCATCTAGAGTGAAAGTTTCAGGTTGGGAATACAAAGAGAGTTTCCTCCACAGTTGATTTGATACACACTGATGTCTCAGGACCGATTTCCACAGATTCTATGAATGGATCCATATATCTTCTAACCTTCATATATAACTACTCTAGGTTCTATTGGATTTTCTTTCTTAAGCATATATCTGAGGTATTTTAGACCTTCAAAGTATTCAAGGCCTTGGTTGAGAACACGGTTGGGAAGAATATCAAAGAAATCAGATCTGACAATGGATGGGATTACATCAAGAGATATTTGAAACAATTTTGTGCTTCTGAGCGAATCCAAATGCAACATTCAATCCCATACACACCACATCAAAATGGTGTGGTTGAGAGGAAGAATAGGTCATTGAAAGAAACGGCTACCTGTTTGCTTGAAGCAAGGAATCTTCCACCATCTCTCTGGGAAGAAGTAGTGAATTGTACTTCATACATTCAGAACAAGTCACCCCACAAATATGTGGATGGGGTCGCTCGATTTGAAGCACTAAATGGAAACAAGCCAGATGTCTCTAGCCTAAGGGTTCTTGGATTCAAGGCATGGGCCATAATCCCATCTGACAAAAGAAAATCTCTTCAACCCCAAAGTAGAAAATGCATTTTGTTGGTATATGCAGAAGATGAAAAGGCATACAAATTGAAGGATATTGTAACCAAAAGATGCTTCATTCAAAGAGGTTCCCAGTTCAATGAAGATCCATTTCAAGATCTACAATCAATTGAAGAAAAATGTATATCCAATCTTCGTACTCCATTTTCACCCGATGAAGATCATAATGATGTCTCTTCTAATTAAGACCAAGTTGAATCATATCTTGATGTTTAGAATGAAGATTAAGCAAATCCATATCCAGAACCAACACCTGTTCCCAATCCATGGCCATGGACAAAATGGGCTCGCAAAGTCCTTGAAGTTGCTAGGAACATAGCTAGGGATCCATTTGACCATAAAAGAACCAGACCTCAATATCGAGTTGCAAAACTTCACTATGTCATACAAATCCACTTCCCTTAAACAGATGCTACATGATGGTGGGGTCTGATACACAATCCTTCAAAGAAGCCCGCCATGATCCAAGATGGAATGTTGAGTTTCATATGAACTACGTCGGGGAACTAGTGCACAACATGACCATCACATTGCATTAATACCCTACAAAAGAGTAGATTGCAAACATTTTTACAAAGTAGTTCACTCAAAAGAGATTTATTTATCTCAGATCTCTGCTTGAGTTCCTTGTTGTTCATTTCTTTGGGGGGGTTTCTCCCATGAGGTTTTCCCCATTTCCTTAGTTTCATGAACATTTATTTATTTATTTTTTGGGTGACCTTTGGTCGCAATTACCAAGATTACCAAGGCCCAAGTTGTCTATGTTTGGATTAAGCGGGGGGGTTAGGATAATTCATGTGTAATTAATACTCCAATCTTTGTCCACCTTAGTATTATTTCCCTTTTCCTAGTATTGGATGTGTTTTTGACTCCCTAGTGGTGTGAAGATTCCATATAGGACACATTATCCACTTGATTCAGCTTGTGTGCATGAATTTAGGCCATGCAGAGTCAGTTCCCTGCATTTTAGGAGCTAGTTGAATGATCTGGTTCAGTCCACCTGAGTTCACGGCTCTAGTGGGAGATTTGAGCTTCGATTGCAATTGGATGTGATCAGATGTGCCCTCTCTAGCTTTATTTGCATTCTAAACTCACTGAAGGACCTTTCATCATCAATTAAGTGACATTAGCTTAAGTTCAACGATAATGAGTTGAGTTTGGAACCTCTGGAGCACTATAGCGGTGATATTTGTCCTATGCTATACTAAGATGGATTCGAATTCTTCCTTGATAATTGAATTCACTCAATTGTACTATATTATTTTACTAAACATATTAATGGAATGTGATAGCAATTTTGATGCACATCTGAGTTTCTTTGCATGTTTGATTTTACTACTCAATTCTTGCTAGGTTTCACTGCAGTTCTTCTTCCTTGCTAATTGTTTCACTGTGAGATTTTTCCAAGCTCAATAATCTGTTGTGTTACATAATTTCATAATTTCCAAGAATTCTGATTCCTAGGAAAATTATTTCAATTTTTCATATAAAGATGATGATATGGCACAAATTTATGTATTGGTAGAAAGCATGATGTAGGATCATCTTCTGATTCACCAATAGGAGAAGAACAACCTTGCATATTAGCAATAATTCCATCTGGAATGAAATTCTCAATTTTATGGCTCATCAGAGACAACTAATTAAACAATATTTTCAATGCTTTCAACAACCTGTTTCTCTTCCAACATCTCAATCTGAATACCTCCAACAACAAATAACACTTTCCTGATGTTGGAAAAAATAATTGTAGCCGCATCATATCCAAGACCCATTCTTAGTGATTTCATTTCAAGGATAATAGGAACAACAATACCTTGTTGATTCTTCCCAAGTTCTCCTCTTCCATAGCCCATATTTCTTAGCAATCGTGACCATATATGTGTAGTTTTTTTCACAAATCTAGGAGAAATAGCATTAGTAGTCAACAAATCATGATATGAAATAAAAATATCATCAACACCTTTCTTATTGTCATCTTGTTTACAAAAATTCAGGCTACAAGAAATATTATCAAAGGTAGAAGAAGTAATAGGTGAGCATTGTAGCTCAACAACATAAACAAACTTCTTCTTACATTCCGATAGTTGGTTGATCTATAATTAAAGGATTTGCTTTCATTTTTGCAAATCCTTAATAGTATTATCATTCTTTAATAGTTGTAGCAAAAAATAATCATAATCTTCATTCACATCTTGATATTCATCAAACAAGTGGTCATTATCTTCTTGAAATAGAGGAGCAAATTCTTCACAAAACTCATTGATAGAGACCCGCAAATGGGAAACCTCATTAGCTAGTTGGGTATTATATTTTTTCACTCTACAAATATTATCCTCCAAGACATCACTTTCTTTATGAGAGGGGGATTTAACCTCTATTTCCATATCATCAATGAGGTCTCTCTTGTCCCCAAATTCATCAAAAATATTTTCCATAGTGTTCTCTAGGGAAAAAATATTCCTAGATTTCTCATCCATTCTTGGTAAGACAACAATCTAGTAAAGAGAAGCATGGAAAGTTTTAAGAACCCACCCTAAATTGCTATGTATAATAAATTGGCAGCTCCACATGATATATAAGAAAATATGAAAGTTATTTTATCAATGTTATATATATATATATATATATATTTTTTTTTTCAACCGAAAAAAAAACGTACTATTGTTATTCCTTTGAATCAAATAGTACAAAATATTTCTTTTTTGCGCAAAAGGAATTCCCAGCATATCATGTGGTCATAGACCCATATATCTCCACCAATAAACTAACTACATATGTTCTGCCCATACAAAATAGTATTTCAAAAAATGTCCTCTGTTCTAACATCATGTTAGATAGATACAAAAGCTGAAACACTGCAGATGACTTTCCAAAAAAAAACTAAAAAAAAATAATATCTCCAGATTCCAATAAGCTGGAATCCATCCATTCCTCCCACAACAGTAGTCCAACAGGGCCCAATAAAGCTTTCTTTGAGAGATCATCTACTAGACCGTTGTTTTCTCGATAGATATGTACAAAGGATATTTGCTCCTTCCTATCAATTTCCATCCTGGTACGTGCACACCAATGTGATAGTTCAATAACATTAATATCATATTCTTTTGCATCCCATTTTATAGTAACACGGGAGTCTCCATAGACCTTTAAATTAACAAGGCCAAATATGTTGGCACATCTCAAAATGCACCAGAGTGCAAGAAGTTCTGCTTTCATATTATTTCCTAGGCCACAGTGGAGGCAGAACGTGAAATAGTGATTCTCATTCAAATATATTAACCCTCCTGCTGCACTAAATCCATTTTGGGTGGCTCCATCAAAGAAAAGAGTAGGCTGAATGACATCAAAGGAAAATGTACCTACCCTTCTCTCTTCTGTTGCAGGAATCTTCTCTGAATATTGCTGTATTATGTTCATAGCCAATATCCCACAAGAAACAGCATCTGGTACTGTGTCTTGAAAGATAGATAAATTCCTATAATGCCACAGAGCCCATGAAATTAAGATAGGGACAATCACTGTGTCCATGGAAGAATGTGTCCATCTCAATAAAGCCTCACTTAAAGCAACAGTATCAAGTGACTTTGACAAAGCCAGTCTAGTACCACAGATATCCCAAACTATTTTCCCAAAAGGACAATATACAAGCAAATGATGGATAGATTCAGCGTCTTCCTTGCATAAATTACACCTATTTGGGCCATGCCATCCTCGCTTTATGAGATTATCCCATGTTTTTAAGGTACCCTGTAACACATGCCATAAAAAACACTTATGCTTTATAGCTATCTTCCATTTCCATATTTTTTTATACCACCAATTGTGTGGATAAATATATTTGCCCTGCATAATTCTTTCATAAGCTGATTTTGCTGTGACAATTCCCAATTTTTTGTTTCCACTCCACATCATCTTGTCATCTCTATCTGTTAAATAAACCCCTGCGGATTCAAGAGATTTGATAAATTTATCCAAGGAATGTGCTTCATCCCCCACCAAGCCAATGTCAGATGCCTGAAACCAATAAGTCTGTCCAAACCAATTCCTGATACGGTCCAAGGAAGAGAAACCGTATATTCTTATGTAATCCAGGATTCTATCTGAAAGATAAACAGGATCGTCTATTCCCAGAATGCAATCTTTCCCAACTCTGATGTTTTTTCCATTCCCAACAAGCCACTTCACATCAGATATTATCCAGCTAGACACTTTTAGTAAACCTTTCCATAAAGGAGAGCATCCTGATCTCACTGGCAAATTCATACGGAACCAGTCAACCAAATTTGAATTGATATATTTCACAAAAGAGATTCGTGACCAGAGATTTTTGTCAAAAAGGCATCTCCATAAAAATTTTTCCCTGAGTGCCAAACTGAAGGACTGTAAATCCTTAATATCCCAACCTCGACAATGCTCAGGTCTGGAAACTGTTTCCCAACCTGTCATAACCAATGAAGCCTTGTCCAAACCACCTGACCATAGAAAGTTAAATATCAATTTTTTGATAACATTTAGGATGTATACAGGTATCTCAAGAAGAGATAACCAATATACAGGAATGTCCATCAATACTGCCTTAATCAAAGTAAGTCTGCCACCAACAGATAGCCATCTATAGGACCAATGAGTAATCCTAGCTTCAAACTTCTTAATAAGCCACCACCAATCCTTAATCTGATAATTATTTGGTCTCAAGAAAAAACCCAAATATTTCAATCCATCCTCTAATGGATGCCAGCTGAACGGTAGAAAGGAAGCAATATCCCTTTTATCACCATCATTCAAATTATGAAAATAGAAACTAGATTTGGTGAGGTTTATCTTCATCCCCGAAACTCGACAGAAGTAGTTTAAAATGTTTTTGTAGACCCTCCACTCAGCTACTGTTGCCAAACCAGCCAGTAAAACATCATCCACAAAGATAAGATGAGATATAACACAATTTATCCCCACCTCAATACCATTAAGAACACCATCCTGCTTTGCAAAGTTAATCATTCTGCTAAGTGCATCAACGATCAGGAGGAATAACAAAGGGGATAAAGGACATCCCTGCCTTATCCCCCTTGAGCACTGGAAAAATGAAGAAGGGGAACCGTTAATCAAAATAGCAATACTGGCTGATGAGACACAGGACATGATCCAGTTGATGACCAGAGGCGAAACCCCAATTTGGATTAAGATGAGCCTTAAAAATGTCCAATTTACCCGATCATATGCCTTCTCCAAATCTAATTTAAGCAGTAATGCTCTGATTCTGCGGCTCTTGATGGAGTGAAGAAGTTCCTGTGATGCCCCAATGGCATCATGAATCTACCTATTATGTAAAAAACCAAATTGTTCAACAGTAATATGTTCAGAGAGGGCAGTTTTAATTCTTTGTGCAATAATTTTTGATACTATCTTATAAGCCAAATTGCACAGTGCAATAGGCCTATAATCACCAAAGTTAACTGGCTTGCCCTTTTTTGGTATCAAAGTAACAAAAGTTGAATTTAATGCACCGGAAGAGAAACCCATCAACCTTGTGTATTCAACCATCCGCAGTATCTCTGGACCCATTAATTCAAAGAAGTGTAAATATATCTCCACTAGCCACCCATCTGGGCCAGGACTTTTCTCACCAGCAAAACATTTCAGAGTTTTTTCAACCTCCTCAAGAGTTACCTCTCTGCCAAGTGCAGCAGCATCTTCATCATGGAAAAAACGAGGGAAAAGTTCAGCAATTTTGATCTGTTCCAACAGATCACAATTACCTTCATCTTTATAAATATCCCCAAAATCTCTGACAACCTCCCTCTTTAAAGCCTCTACACCTAAGCATAATTGACCATCTGCATCCGTCAATTCCCAGATGGTATTCTGATTCCGGCGAGCAGATGCATAGGAGTGGAAGAACTTGGTATTTTGGTCTCCATGTTTAATCCACAAAGCCCTACTTTTTAATCTCCATTCCATATCTTCCTTAAGAAGCAGATCAGCTTTTTTCTTTTCATGTATCTTAATCTCATCAAAATCTTCCTTATTTAGATTACCTTCAAAGTTTAACTTTAAAAGCCTCTGTATCTCACCTTCCAGAAACAGCAAGTCCCTTTTATCTGCTTCTTTCCTCTGTTTTATCCCACCAGTCACCACTTTTTTAAGAGTTCTCATTTTGTTACGGAAATAATCTAAGGGATTGTCCCCATCAATAACAGCAGAGGACCAGAAATCTTCCACCAATTTACAGAAATCATCCTCCATCAACCAGGAATGATTAAATTTAAAGGGAACATTGGACTTTTCCCCACAATTTCCAAACTGGAAAAAGATCGGCCAGTGATCAAAAAACCTATACTCGTGAACCCAAGAACGATAGGAATGAATATTTTGCAGCAAAGAAGCTTTGACCAGGAACCTATCAAGTCGCTTGTGAACACCATCATCTCCCCCTCTGCCATTACTCCATGTAGGAGATAGTCTTGCCGTCTCAACATCGATAAAACCATGATCCAAAATAAACAAACAAAAAAAGTCTGCCATAGGATCTGGACGGGACTTTTTCCCCCAAATCTCAGAAGGAGTCTTAGTAAAATTTAAATCCCCAGCAAGAATAAGTCTTTCATCATCCAATATGCCAGACCTAGAAAGTGTATCCCAGAACTCCTGTCTGTTGTTGTATGGAGCGTAACAATTGAGGACTGACAACTGAAGGTTCAGCCCTAAGCAATGACCTTTCAATAGTATACCCCAATTAGTTCTAAAAGCCTTAAAGGAGTATAAATGAGGGTTCCAAGCAACCACCGGTCCCCCAGAACGACCATCAGCGTCCACAGCCGACATCTCCCAAAAAGGCAGAATGCTACCAATTTTTTATATTGCATCTGAACCAGTACACATAGTTTCTTGTATAAAAATGAGACCGGGTCTAGTAGCCAAAAAGAAGTTGGATAGGGCCCTAGCCCTCAAAACCCCACCCAACCCGCTAACATTCAAAGAGACCAGTGACATTATGAAAAGTCCCCACTGGGTAACTGTGCTCTAAGACCCAGACAAGAATCATTCACCAACCCACAATTGACAATCCCCATGCCATCTGACTGTTGAGCCCCAGGATCCGGCTCTTTCTTCTTTTTTCTCCCCTTTCTAATGGTTACATTATGAAATTTTGGGAGTATGGGAAGCACATTAGAATCATCTGCAAGAATTTTTGGAGAAAATATCCAGCAGGACCAGATCACACAAACCCCCGGGCCCCTTATCAGCTAAACATTCAGAAACAACTACCTCCACAGGTTTCTCCGGCGAAATAACAGTCGATACCCCACCCGAGGGAACAGTAGACACCAAACCCTCACCAACAATGACATCCAAGTATGTATTAGAGCATAAAATAGGGGAACCCATCCCAACCCCAGAAACTGTAACAGGGGGACCTTCAGCCACAATCTCCCGAGAGGATACCACAGGATTTGAAATACTAGGCCATAGCAGATCAGCCCCCGTGGATATCTGTCTTTCACTATCAGTAATAAAGGCAATCTCCTCAATTGAAAGGTCAAAATAAGCAGCTTCCGGTGGAAGTTTTAACTTACCAGTATTAGGAGTCTTCGGTGTTGTTGAAGAAACAGGACCCAAGCCACAATGTTCAGCCAACGAAGTATCCTGACTGGTAATCCCTCTATGACATGGCCGGCGCTTTGGACATCTGGCCTGGACATGACCAACCTCCCGGCAGGAAAAACAGCGAAAAGGAACTCTGTAAAAATCCAAGGGCTGTGTCCAAACACGTTCACCCCATTCAATCTCAACAGCCGCAGGCAGCCCCAACCTCAGGTCTATTTCAACTAACACCTTTGCAAATCGTCTATCAATTCCGAAGATAGAATTTTTATCAACTCTAATACATCTCCCCACCAAATTTGCTATCCCCGCCACTGTATCCTCAGTCCAAATCTCAATAGGAAGTACAGGAATTATCATCCATAAGTGGCGAATACCATGACGCTCCCGCACAGGATCAAAATCCAAATGCCATCATTTGAGGTTCAATGAACCCTGCTTAAAAATCCAGGTCCCTTCCAATATCCGCGACCTCGCCTCCGCCGAATGGAAGCTAAACAAGATCCATTTGTTTACAAGCAAGTTAATTCTTGGAGTATCACCAACAATAGGTGACCAGTTACACTTTACCCACTCAACGATTTCTTCTTTCGAACCCGAAGCATACTCCAAACGTCCGACAACAGCTCTCTCCGCCAACATATGAACCCTCTCCATGTTAGCATCCGCCTGAATAACAAAACGCTCTACCTTTTCCCGAGCTTTGAGGGTCTTGGCCCTCTCCCTGCGTTTAGCATTCTGTCCAAATAAGTTAGGGTTTCTTACAGACCCTGGCTCCGAGGGCGACAAGTGAACAGAGTGGTGTCCCGGCTCAATCTCTCGAAACGAATTGGAAAGGGGCAAAACCCCCCCGGCAGATGTTGTCATGTCCCAACCACCACCTGTCCAAAGCAAAGGACCAAAGGGTGTCACTACCACGCCAACACCAGTACAATCCAGGACACCAGTGATGTAGACAGCCCAATCACAGGATGACAAACCTACATCGATCACCATCATGACATAAAATCACAGATTTTGTAGGATATTCCTGCGAAAACCTAGTCCCGTCCGCCATTCGAAAAACCCCCTTCCATTGTATATATATATATATATATTTGGCGAATCTCTTATTGAATTATTTAATCTTGTAATCTTAGCAAATCTTTCACTAAATTATAAAACCTTGTAAAATATTGGTGAATCTTTCAGTAAATTATAAAATCTTGTAAAGTATTGGCAAATATTTTATTAAATTATAAAACATTGTGAAGTCTTGCCGATTTTTTTGATAAAGTACAAAAACTACTAAATAGGAGTTAATTATTAATAAATCATCACACAACAAGGCACTCTAACTATCATAGCACATAGAAATTCACCATACTCTAGGAATGTTCTTGGAAAACAATAATGAAAATTTTCATGACCAAAAAAATAGAATTAATATTATTATATAATAATAAAGAATTGTTAAACTTAAACTAGATTGTTTTAGAGATGAATTATGTTACACTTACATAAAAGTTTAAAAAATGATATAAGAAAATAAGTATTCTCATAAATATTTTAGTTAAACTAATATTTATCTAATAAACTAAGAACACACAAATAATTTCAATGACATACTTTGTATCAATTTTCAAACTTCATGATCTTTATATCGATATGAATAAAATAATTATGATGTTTACAAAATTATATTCAAACATTACCATCAATTAACAAGGTAAATTGATAAGGCCTCAATTATTTTGATAAAAACCTAGGGTCAAACCATATGTAATTCATATTGCCTCAAAAGAATCCACATTTTCATTATTATCATGACAAGCTTCAAAAGAATAAAATAAAAACAACCACTTTCTCATTGTTATCTCCAAGAACATGAATCCACCAAATAATTAAAACCAATCCACTTTCTCAACATTATAACCAATGAAAAAAAATCATGAATTATTATCATAACATAAATTTAATAAAGGTTCATCCATTAACTTGATCAACAAAGGAGGAAGAGGAATGAAATCGAAGATCAAGCAATTTACAACACGGAGGGAGAGGGACATAGTTGATGGAATGCACGAAGTTGAGGATTACAAACATAACTCAAGTTCCTGGAACGAATAAAGTAAAGAAAGAAAAATATAACTTTTAGAAAGAAAAAAAACATAAACTCCGTAAAAGCAATAACTTTATGTGTTGTGTAAGAAGTTGCTTAATATTTATATATTGATGAGGCATTACTATTTACATAAATTTATACTAATATTGATCTATTTGACTTATGTAACAAAGTGTACACCACACAACCAATTCAAAAAACATGAATTGTCAACTAAACCAATTACATTATTTACATTTATGATCCATCAAATTCTAGTTAAATGATCGAATCAAATTAAAAAACAAAGACCCTTTGTTTTTCATGTTTACTTATTAGTTATAATAAAAATGTTATTAATAGTTATTCTTAATAATTGTTAAATGCTTGAATGATTACTATGCAAACAATAGTGAATGAATAGGCTATCTTCCATACTCTAAAATTCTCTTTCTTGGCTTCTTGCATTTCAAGTGTGGTAAACAGATTCCATACATAGAAAATCATCAATCCCACCACTGAAGTTGGCATTCCAGTCATGAAAACAGGAACTGTAAGGCATTCTAAGTAGGTTCTTTATTGATATCATTTTAAGCAGTGTTTGTTTGAATATTTTTTATAGAGATGCATGTGCCCTCTTGCAAATATGTTGGCACTATGGTCAATGAGGACATGAAATTATTCTTGTGTACAACATTCATTATAAGTCCTTCACACATTTATGCTGGTAGAGAGATACAAAGTGCATAAACTATATAGTATAATTCAGACTATGAAATTTCAAATTAGAGGCTAGCAAGATGGAGATTCTCTCACAGAAAATAGAACAAAAGTTTCATCAAAAGAAAAAGGTCATTTCAAGAGAGAAATACCAACGCATATAGGTATGTTTTTAATGAATCACAAGTGTGGGAAAATATTACCAAGAAACTAACAACTTTCTTTATTTATCTTAATCCATCCTAAGAGGTCCCTACATACTAAATTTAGGAAGAGTCAGTCAAATAACACACAGAATCATCAATTCTAACATAGCATCATATGCACATTTCTACGTGGCATCCAAAAAAAATATATTTAAGCATTCTATACCTTCTCTGATGCTTCACATATCTAAAAGAGCTATGTAAGTCCATATTTAATGTATTCCCCATTACTAAAAGAGTAACATTCACACATAAATATTAGGCTAACCAACCACAAAATACAATGTCAACCCTGCAAAAATCCTTTTAGGAGCATAAAAATAAATAAACAAAACAAGAAACATGTCAAAATATATGACAACACCCAACACAAAAGAAGCAACAAAGATAGTGGGATTCCAAGTTGCTCCACCCATGGCATTTCCTAGAAAGCAGATTGCAAACACAAGTAGGAATAAAATGGTAGTGGTTGCAAGCATCGTCGTGCCCCCCTACACACCCAAATACATGGATATGAAGGAAGTCCCATCCCTCAGGAATCATGCGCCAAACACCCATAGAAATGCTATTTCCACATCATTGATCACATGCTTCACAATCCCCGTGTTTCTTGGGGAAACTTTGGATTTGAGGCGATGGGATTCCAAACCCTCCTAGATGAAAATGGGTCTCTATAAGGCTTGATAGTAAATATGAATTGTCATTCTCATGTGGACATTAAGCAACTTGCAAAACGAGATTCAACACATAAAATGTAGATGAATGTAACTTCTCCTACAATTTTCATGATCTATAGAGGGAGAAAGAGCCCCTAGAAACTGCCATTTTTTCAAATGGGGGGTGAACGGTAACTTCCGATAGACTTTTATGGGCGAAAATAGGTTTAAATCGATTTTTAAAGGGGTGAAATTGATTTGCTTTTGATCCCCTTTCTTTATTCAATGGTTAACCTCCTATTCATTAAAAATAAATAAATAAAATGCGGGCTAATCACACCTAACAGGTGTTTAATAAAAAATTATCCCATTAAATATTTAAAACCCCCAGAAACTTAGCCCATGGGATAATATTAGCCCCTAAAATTTTCCATGAAGAGAAGCTTCAAGTTAAAGTAAGGAATGAGCAGTCTTTAACTAATTCTTCAATACTTCATTCTTTTCCTGCAATAAGGAAACAATAGCCTACAGGAAAACAAATTCCTGTTGAATTTGATCATGGGATTTCTACAAAGAAAAAACTATCTTATCAATATCCTCCTTCAATATGAAAAGGATCAAGGATTCATATTCATCAATGGAACCCATATTTAATAGGATTTCAAAGTTTCACAGTGAAGGCACAACATCGAAGCAACAATAATGAGGTTTCCTTCGGTCTTTTTGCAACCAAAATAAGTATCATATCATTCAATACTTAATCAACCAAATATTAGAATAGTCGATGGCTTAATAAGTTGATCACCCAAATGCAAAAATTTGATGGACAAGCCAAGTACTAGTCAATCAAACAAATTCCAATTGATGCTTTGTTGACAACCTTTACAAATTCATCAAGTCAACAACACCAAGATGCAATTCGTCCATCTAGTCAATTCAACATCCGGTCAAACCCTGTAGTCGATTGATACAAAAGTCGACCAAAAGAATTTTCTATGGAAACATAAGATATACCAATGATTTGAATATCTGGTTGGTCACACCTCAAGGTAGATATTCAATCATATACTATATCATCTCTAGTTGAACAAATTGTCATTGATCAATACTCTATCAAATAATACAAGATGAATACAAGTCAATATGCCTCAGAAGTCATGGACCATAATTAGGGTAACCAATAACACACCCAATCAAATAAAAATGAGCTCTACCAAACAAGCTAGTGAATCATTAGTCTACTAAAGACATTTCAATATATAATCATCTAGGGAACACAATGGTTCACCATTCTTTGGAGAACAACAATACACTCAATGATTTCATCTTCATGCCTATAGAATTTGGCTCAACTAGATTAGTGATCGCTCTAGATATTCAAATAGAAAATTATCGAAATTGAAATACAAAAATAATTATGATCACACCAAAATTACAGTACGGTAGTTGAATTCATTGATTCACCATTTTTCCTAAACCCAACAACAAAATGCATCTCATCAAATCACCAACATCTAATGGAACTCGGTCACTCTTCAAAACCGTTAATCATGAACCAACAAGCTATGATACCATGTTAGGACAATAAAATAAATAGCATCAATGAATTTCTAGGAGAACAATGGTTTCAATAGACACCATTTGCACTTTAGAAAAATAACCAGGATGAAAACAACACAATGATCTCAATGATCACATGATGTCTTGATAGACCAGTTCATAAGAACCATCTATAAATAGGTGCATATGGGTACCCAATAAACAACCACGGAACCACATAGTGGTAACTAACCATAACTGCCAGTAGATCATGGATTTGGCGACCAAAACTGGACATGGTTAATTCATAATTTAGTTAGCGGTCGGTTGCTTAAAATGGTCAAATCCCTTATTCCAACAAGGTGAGGTTACCAACAAACCATAGGTTCTGTCAGGGGAAAAAAACTGAAGGAAGAAACCCTTGGACAATTGATCAAGAGGAAGATAGGGATGGAGACACGAGTATTGTTTAGATCCCTCAACTTATTATCACAACAAATTTTAGTAGAAAACATATATACAAAGCTAAAAGTAACTATCATTAAAATAAATAAATTCAAACTAATTTATAAGAGATTGAAGATAATGGTAAAAAAAATAGTGTTAATGATGAAATGAATTGAAACTTTGTTAAAAATGAAGATAACAACTAACTAGTAAAATAAAATAAAAAAAGGTATGGTTAACCTTTTAAAAATGAAAGAAAACTAATGAAACGGTATCATTAGCCTTGTGAAGTTACAAAATTTTATGTCGAGTTAGCGAAACAAACAAAATTGTTAATTGCAAAATTAATTTTTAACTATGAGCTATGAGAAAATTTATGCCAATGCATATTAGATAGACATGAGCTATGATATTGGGGATAGAGTGTTCTTGCAAGTGAGGCCGCAAAAGAGCTCTATCAAATTTGGAAAGGGGGCCAAATTGTCACCACGATTTTTGGGACTGTTTCAAATTACTGAGGTATTGGGATTGCATTCTTACCGTCTTGCTTTTCCATCAATAGTAAGTTGGATACATGATGTTTTTTATGTTTGGATTGAGTAAGTTACAGATATTGGACGAGGTGGCCATAGTGGCTGAGTCATTTCTAATTCTAGAGCGAAGACTCGATAGTTTCAACATTGACTAGTCGATCAGGTCAATGTTCAGTGGGATAGTTCTAGTCCTATTTCAGTGACCTGGTAGGATACATTGAATATGCGTTAACAATATCCTTATTTGTTTTAGAACTTCATGATGAACTGTCCTTAAGTGGGGATGTATGTAGTGCTCCACTTGGACATTTGACTTTGACCTTGAATTCGACAGTATTATTTGAGGGCATCTGGTTTTAGATGACCAGGTTATGTGTGATTTAACCTGGTATCCCGATCTCTTCCATTTGAGGTTAAATATATGTTTAAAGTTGTGTTATAGTTACATTGTCAAAATATCTCTATTTATATGCAATAGAGATCAACAATCTCTGCGTCTCCTAACCTCTGCTTAGTGCATGATCTCTGCACCTTCTAGATTGACAATGTTTGTCTGTATCTCTATTTTTACAATGTTTCTTTACAGAAGGTCATCAATGGTTTTGAATAATGTTAACAATTTATTGAACATAAACTCTTGCATATCATGTCTGATCGAGTTCTCCTTGATGACGTAACTATGCATTTGTTTTATTAGAGATTATTGTTTTTATAGTTAACCTTTACAAAGTTAACCTTTTCACGAGCACTGCATAGCCCGAACTCTGCATTATTCTTTCAATGGAATTCCGTATGGGTTGATTTAGTTATGTGACCCTGCACCAGTTTATAACTCTTTTGATGATAGATCTCAATATTTGCATCTTTATATTTGTATGGGTAAGATTGTCATGTCCCAAAATTTTGCATTGGGTCACAATGGCCTAAACCACTTGGCCATACTCATGATAGTTTGTCAAATTTATGCTAAGAGTCAAATAATTGCCAAGAATTATGTCCAAGTTAGTAATAATGTAAAATTAGATCCAAAGGGACAAGGTGGTTGACATTATAGAAAAACTCCCAATTAAAAGTTGTAATATTCCCATCCAAATGAACTATCATGGAGGAAAATTACTAGTTCCCTAGGTTGGGGGTGGAAGCATTAAAAGTTGGAGTAAAGGAGCTACAAGACTCAAAATGGCTTTCGACTTACAAATTCACATTAAATGGGTCAATTAAATAATAATACAAAGAAAATAAAGTGGCATTGGATCATGAGGGCACATTAGAGGTTGTGGAACCCACATGTGGCAATATTTCTCACTACACTTGGCATGATTCTCTCACCAATTCAAGTTCAAGATGAAGGGTAACATACTTGGTGGAGTTTAAGAGGTATTATTCATGGCATGAATCATGTAAGGTCGAATTGGAGTGGAAGAATAACTCCCATTGAAGAGGAAGAGGCATCTTAGAATAATTGTGACACTTGGAGCTAGATTCCCTAAGTCCTATAACAACAATGATGAAGATTCTATGACACCTATGACAAAGTTTAGACCTGATTGCTGACATATGACATATATGACATGTCAGGGATAAAAATAGCTTGCAAGAGGGCGCAGAAGGGAGTTATCGAATCCAAGAAGCTTCCGCATTCGAATTGAGGGAAGATGGAGACTAGGAATTGTTGGACAAGTGGCACACATTGGAATATCTTCCCAACTTGAGTTGGCATGAGGCTTTTGGAAGGAATTCGAACCATGAAGGACTTGAGAATTTTATAAAAGACAAGAATAAAGAAGGAAAAGAGATTTGTGATCATTTCTCATTTTGTAAATTAGAGAGCATAGCTTGTCCATGCTAGTGGAGTGTTTACTCTACTTTCCTTGGTACTGTTGGGTGCTAGAAATGCCATTTTTGCTTATTCCTATTAAGCCATTTTTCCCCTGATTTTGTATTTTATTTACAACCAAATCATAATCTTTTCCAAAGAAGAAGCATGTATTTGAACATGTATAATTCATTATTACCTTGCTACATTAATTCTTAGAAATGCTTGTGATTATGAATTTTATTCCTTGTTATGTCGACTTGTGATGGATTTATGAGAAGAAAGTAAATATCTGAGGGAATCTAGGAATCTCGGCTTGCTGATACAGGTGGGAGCTGAAGCACTTGGAAACAGTTTCATATTTCTAGGGCTTGGTTTGAATTGTTGCTGAAACAACTTAGGCTATTCCTCTACGCAGCCAGCTGAGACTCGTTTAGCATTGGATCAGTTTCAATTGTAAAAGCGCAATTGATTATGAAATAGAATCCATTCTAATGTAGCAATCATTCTAACTGTTTCTATTTTCTACATTGTATATTCAACAGCTTGAACATCGGAGATCCTCATTGATTCCTGAATTAAGGAACCTAAACTGTCTTGTCTCAGTATATATAGGAAGACGAGATCATATAGAGGATTAGGCTTATTTTCAAGAGAATTGTAACAGGAGTTTGGAGTCTTTTGTAAATGAATTTATCGATTAATGAAAGAAGTAGTGTTTCCCTAACTCGTTATTTGCTGAATTAGTTTGGTAGCCTCTAGCAGCATCTCTGTTGGAAGGCCAGGGCCATCCTTCTCACAGAGATTGCCGAGTTAAGTAGATTTTTTAGTTTTAATTTATTTTGGTTGATGTGGAGTTATAGTAGGTGGTATTTTTAGATTGTTACAAAAATAATTAATTGGATAATTGCATGATTATAGTTTCCCTTTGGTTTGCTGCAACAGTGTGTTGTGAACAGTCGACTCTCTAGAGTATCTTTCTTTCCTATGCAAGTGTGTTAATTAGTATTTCACTTATAGCCAAGCTCAGATCCTACACATTACTGTGATTTATCTTTCCCGGAATTTGTTGAATTAGATAGCTTATGGTTTGAATTACCTTTAATCTTATATTTCAGGATTTAACTTCTTGCAAAAGAAATTCTAGTTAATTCATTCTTAGATTAGTTGTTGTAGGATTGATGATTGTAAGAAAATAGGAATCCCTTGAGTTCTTAGATTAATAATTTAGATTGTATTTCACAGTGAGTTGAGTTTGGCTTAGTAGTTAGGTAGGATGAATGTTCTTTCTTTATTTAGTCAGCTACTGAAGTGTTTATGCATATAATTTGCTTGGTTATCTTTGAAATAATAATACTTCATGTGTTGACAATTTATATTGAGCACTATGTTTGTTAACTGAAATTAATTAGCATATAGAGTGACCAACATTTTGGCATCGATGCCGGAGAAGGTAATTGGTAGACATAGATGGTAGTTGATTAATTTGATTTCATTAGCTATGAATATTTGAAGCTTGCATGAATATGAGAAGAAAAGGTCGAAAACCCCCCAAACACACTAATCATGTAGGTGGAAGAGGTCTTGACAGTAACCAAGGTTTGGGAAGATGGACATTCATTGATGAATTGATCGGCAAGGCTGATTCATCTACCAGAATACCGTGAACATATTCAATAAGAGTAAGATCCATTCTCGCTAAGATTGAATCATCAATGTCAACCGTGGAGAACGCAATGGGACCTTCAAATCCCATTCCAATAAGAGACCTCCTGAAGATAAGGGAAGTGTTGCGGATGCAGTGAAGAAAGAAGATATTTATCGAATCAACGGACATAGGGTAACTACGGAGGAGTAGTTAGATCATTGTCAAGAACTGGAAGAAGAAAGAAGGGGAGAGGAAGAAAGAAAAGGAGAGGAAGAACGGAGGAACCAGGAAATCATGGATACTAAAAGACTTTGGAGGACTTTGCTAAAAGACTTTTATACAATTTGCAGATATTTGTTCGCACAGATATTGGGAAGGATGTCTTCAAAATTATTCTAGTACGTGGAATTAGAGAAGACTTCCTCGACATGCTTAATTTGTTGGGAAAAGGGGATATCTCAAAGGAACCTTTTGAACATATCATCGACCTATGTCGAATATACTCTAGGGGATCCTCTAGAACCAACACTCGAGATCGAGATGTCCTCACCAAGGCATAGAAGTCAACAAGTGGAGGGGATACTCGGGAAGATATAGGTAATCTTCTTGAAATCTTTAAAATTGACAGGATGAGTTCCATTTCCTCGCAGTTGGATATTTTGAGAGAAAAACAGAGGCAAGCAAAAGAATATTTGATACTTGGTGTATTTTGTGCAAAATGTAGAAAGAAGCACCCATTGAGGGAATGCCCACTTGATAAGGTGGATGTATCTGGCCTCTGTGATCTCAAGCACAATACTAAAGAATTATATTCACTCTCAAAATTCAAATAAGTCCTTCAATAATCCACCTCATATGAGGAGCAATCTTACTTCATCTCTCAAAAGAATCCTTGGCAACCTTGGAATCCATGTATGAATCTAGATCCCTCATTTTTCAATTCTTGGAACAATATGAATAATCAGTTTCCTTGACACTATTCCTATCCTAATACCCATTGGAATCCACCCAAACCTACAATGCAATATCCTACTCCTTCAATGCCATGGGAACAACACTCAAACCAACAAGCTCCCTGTTATCCTGGTCAGAGAAATCCTTATCTAGGAAATCGGTTTCCTCACAATCAAACTCCTCACCCATAGTATCAGCATCCCTAGCTGCAACTCCAAAATAATGCCACACTAATGAATGCACCACTATGACCTCAGTTTCCTGCTCAACCTAACCCTAATCCTAATAACAAGGCATTACAACAATTTGAAACTGCCAACATGCCAGCTTATTTCATTTCCCCTATCCCTTCCAATGAATTAGACTTACGACCAAGAAGGGTAGTGGAACCTATTGTCATTGAGGATGTTCCATCCTTTGTGACCAAAGAGAGAATGAATCAACGATTTGAGAACCCAGTCAGTACAATAATCCCCATTATTTAGTATGTTGAAACACCTATTGAGACACCAGTTGAAACACTTGGAGAAACACATACTGAAACTTAACCTACACAATTTTTGAGATAATCTCCATTTCCTAAATGTTTGGCCTTACGGAAGGAAGTGGAACAACCTCGTTTCAATATCCTAGGAGAATTGAAGAACCTTTATGTCAATATTCCACTATTACAAGCCCTGCATGATGTACCTATCTACGCCAAAACTGTTAGGGATTTGTGTGTGAAAAAGGAAGTAAGGAAGCCTAAGGATCCTCCTACAATTCATGTATTGGGGAAGTTGTCCAAACTAATGATGGGAAGGGCCCCACTGGACAAATATGATGACCCAGGTAATCCCACTGTCACAGTATATACTGGGCATACCTAGATCCCTGATGTTTTGGTTGACTTAGGTTCATGGATAAATGTTATGACCATTGATACTGTAAAGAAGTTAGGCCTCACTAATCTCAAGCCTATCCCTACTACAATAGAACTAGCTGATAGATATACGATCAAACTTGAAGGAATATTGGATGACTTGGTAGTCTCCGTTGACTCATGGGAATACCTTTCATACTTCCTTGTTTTTCATCCTAAAACGCAGGTGGGGGGACACCCATTAATCTCAGGGAGACCATGGTTAGCTACAACAGATGCGTCTGTTAGCTGTAGAGAAGGATCCATGACGATTTTTTATGGAACTGATATCAAAAGCTCGACCTTATATCATCCAGCATGACTAAGCTTAGATGTCGAAACTCTATTATGGATGGATTTGGAGGAAGAAGAAGGCACTGAGCCATTGTTAAGAATTGGGAGAGCCTTGAATTTCAGAAATGAAACTGAAGATTACACTATCAACAGTTTTATTATTGATCCTATGTTTGTCAGCAAAAACACATATCAAATCTTGGATAGTACTTTAAGCAAATGGGAACAAGAAGAACTCACTGAAGAGACCCTAGTTAGTAATGTCTAAATAGTACCAGTAATTGAGAATTCAAAAAGTACCCCAACATAAATCGAGCCTAGAAAAACCTTGAATATTAATCCTAATCTTGTGCCCAATGAACTGGAATGTCTAGTTACATTGTTGAAAAAACATAAGGGGGCCTTTGTGTGGGATTATACTGACATGAGAGGTATTCCCTCAAGACTGTGTACTCACCACATCTATATCAAAAATGATTCCATGCTCGTATGCCAACCACAACGAAGAATGAACCCAAACTTAAGATATATTGTGAAAGAAGAGATTCAAAAACTCTTGGAGGTAGGATTCATCTATCCTATTTCAGATAGTGAGTGGGTTTCTACACTGGTGATCGTACATATGAAAAATGGGAAGTGGCGAGTTTTTGTAGACTATAAAGAATTGAACAAGGCAACACAAAAATACCATTTCCCTTTACAATTCATCGATAAGGTTTTGGATACCTTGTCTGGAAAAACATTATTTTCCTTTCTGGATTGTTTTAGTGGATATAATCAAATGCATATTTCCCCCGAAGATCAAGATAAGACCACTTTCAATTGTCCTTGGGGCACCTTTGCATATAGGGTGCTTCCTTTTGGTTTGTGTTGTCACCTACCCAAATTTCTAAAAATTACTATTTTATTTGCAAAATACTTTATGTTAAATTTAATTACAAAGTTTTGTAATTATGATCAGTTTTGATCATGGATGAATGTAATTACTGAATATTATTATTTAAATAAATTAATTAGGAGACAAACACCCAAGAGGACTATTAAATGAGTGTTCACTGACCCACTAGGAGGAATGGAAGCTGTTGGAAGGTATGGGACAGATGGCAACAATTGCATCACACCACTAGCTGTTGGTTATGAGACAACTACCCATAAAAATAGGGCATTATCCCCCAGGTGGAGGGAGTGAGAAGGCAGCTCATTTAGTGACCCAGTAACATCTAAAAAGGCCTAGGAAGCCTATAAAGGCAAATTTGAATTGAGCAGGCAGCTCTTAATCAGTATTTCTGTAGAATATTTTCCTCATGTGCATCAGGTGATCACAGAGAGATTCGAATAGGGAGGCTAGTAGTGAGTGTAATCTTAACTCTGCATATTTCTTAGAGTACCAGAGAAGCTGGTGCAGGTCTATTGGATGTCTAGTTATTGAAGATTCAGAAGTTATTTGTTACTGCAATAAGAAGTCATATTCCTGAGTTTCTTCCTCCTGGTGGTTCAGTGAATAGGATCGGTGGTCCTAGGATAGTACTTGACTGTTTTCAGGAATTGGTTGGGTGGAACAGTCTTCTTGGGCTATTTGTTGCCCTACAGATATTCTCAGGTTCTACAGATTTTCTACTTATCCCCAGTTAATAATTATGTTCTGTTTAACTAGTATTTTCTCTTTTTCTGTTTCGAAAGAGAATTCAATCCTAGATATGTTTAAAGTCTGAATGTTTAAGTTTAAATGATGATTTTGAATTGATAAACCAATACCTATATTTTTCCACATGCTGTTTTAAAGCATCGTACTCTAGTACAGATATGCAAATTAAAAATAGATTAGAAGATAGGCAAATGCCATTGATTTGAATAGATAGAACAATGATTGATTTATAATTTTTTTTTTATTGTTCTGTCCTATATTTAATAGTAATAAAAATTACTGTATAATATCTAGAATTGTCATAAATTACTGCGTTCTTTCCATAAAATATAAGTATCGTTCTCTTCTCTACATATATCTATATATATATATATATATATATATATATATATATATATATTATAGTTTTCTCATTCTATTATTTTATGTAGTATTCAAAATTAAATCGACAAAGCATACTTATATTACAGCTTCAAAATAACCAGTATTGTTATCATCATTCACATGTTGTACATGTAAATAATCACACGGCATTTTTCATTGCACATACACACACTATGTTCATTTCTTACTATATCCATTTCCTAAAACTTACAGTTCAAATAGAGAATGAAAATGTTATAAATAATTTATTGCTTTTAGTCATTTATTTTATATTAGGTATTCTAACTGAAAGTATCGATTTCCAAGTTAACACTCATATCAAAACCTAGTTAAGGTTTTCGATTTCGTTTCTATCTTTATTTCTTTTTACAATCAAAACAAATTCAACATACACAGATTATAGATCGAAATTCAAGTCCTTTTGAAAACTCATATTTTAAAACATTTCTACTCAAACGAAAAACTCGATTTAAGGTTTAGTCCTATTCATTTCATTTTCAAACAAAAAGATAACTATTTCGAAATTCCTTTGGCAGAGCTATCATCTGAGACAAGTTTCACATAACGTAAGTATAGAAACGAAAACCTACAGCAATACGTTGTCAAATCAAACGATTTCTAAATAGAAAAAATAGCATTTATTTTGGAACTACCATTTTAAACAAAGACCCACAAACCCTAGAACAAGCCGAAAATCACAATATCAACCTACGGCCATAAGCCATTTTAAAACAGAATTCGTATACAAAGTTAAATAGCATATATTTTTTTATTTGCTGAGAAGGAAAGTCTATTTACACAGTAGACGAGCATCGGCTCTCCCTTTTTCTCTCATAACTGAAAAAAAAAGACATAATCCATAGTTTTTAAACCCTTACACATTCCCAACTTCAAGAATGAAGTCGCGTTGATCAAAAGGAGAATTACAACGTGTTTTTCCAAACAAAACATACAGGGTTTATACCCAAAACCATTATTGAAACGAGTTCTTAAAAACCCTTGTCATTGATGAGCCTTACATTTTCCAGATCAACGAAGATCGATAACATGGTAGAGAACCAAAGATCTTTAACCAAACAAAAGTCACAATACCGAAAATAGTATCATTTGATTTACAAATGCTAGTTCGAAGTTCCTCATTCAAAAAACAACGACGAGTCATGGCAGGACCAACTTCTCAACCCTTGAAACCTCATCAACAAAGTCATAGATCACCTACGAGGGTTTGGAAGACTCGAAGCTTACCCAAATGAAAGCTCGCTAACCTTGCAAATCCCTTGCTCATCTCTCTCTTCATAACCTGCAACTGACATTTAACAAAGGTTAATTTTAGAAGATTGATACCTTTTCAAATGAAAGTAGAAATGCATTAATGAATCATTATTTCGTTACAGAAATTACTGTTCGTTAAAGAAAACGTTACCTTGTTGCAAAAATACCAAAGCAGTCCACTTTCATCAGTTTAACATTGAATCCATGTTGAAAACGAGACGAGAAACCATCGGTCCATTTACACTAGGGTGGATCTTTGAGTCAAACTAAAACGACGATTTCCAGAACTATCCACCATTGACATTATAAACTAGATACACAGTTGATCAAAATGACGCATTTGCAGAAGGAAGGGAACCTGTAAACTTCCCAAACCAGAGGTCTCGAGGTCGAACCTCATACAAAGTCTAGACCAAAATTTCTGTAGCCTGTCGGCCACAGACCGAAAATAATGGAAACATTAAACCACTTTCCAAATCTCTTAAACCAAAACAGTGACCCAGTGCTAGGGTTTGATCCAACGGACAATATCGATGATGATCAACGATTGAAATCATGCCAACACTCCATGCATTGGAGCAAACAACCAACATATTAATTGCTCATTCATTACCATAGCACGGAAACACCACATTCAACTTACGTTGGATGCATTAATAGCCAGCTCGGAGCACCCTTAATGAAGATATACTATATGGAAACTACCACAGTTATCACATGCAATAGCTTGCACTTACATGGAATGGCATTGATCCTTGTCACCCTGTATTTCATATCAAGCCTTCGATGCAATATCGAAGGACAATCTCTACCATAGCTCGGCGTTCATATAACATTAATGAACCAAAAACCGTCACTCTATCAACATTTTAATGCCTGTCAATATCGTGGAAGAATTACGATATAGTTCTTGGTTATTCATAAATTCACAACGTTATTGTTATGCTACGTTAATTCGACTGTGATATCCCTCCTTTATGACCTATTTTGATCGTTATTAATATTTATTTTTATAGTAAATTTAATTGTATAAAAGGCACAGGTGAGGAGCTCAAGCCCAAGGCCCCACCCGTGGACCTTGAAAATGATTATTGTAATTTATTCTTAAGTTCTAAATTTGCGACGGACGCAACTAAGCGACATACAAGTGAAGTCACTAGCGAAAAAGGTGTGGTAACCTAAGCATGAGTAGGTGACAGGTGTCATCTTAGGATCTCAAACATCTACTTAATAACCTTAAGCTATTCGTGTTATCATCCTAAGTAGACGATCGATGATAGTGAATATTTAGTCACACCACTATACTTTCTAGTTCCTAGTTCCTTTTAGTATCAAAAGGTCAACTATTATCCTCATGGAGTATACTAATCATACCTCTACGAGAGGATGATTGGAGAAAACTCTTAGAGTTAAAGGAAGGGTAGCCTATTAAATAAGTTAGCCAATAAAGCTGTGGTTATTGAGTTTAGAGGGCTTAGCTTACTTTTTATTTTATTTTATTTTATGGGAGGACATAGTATAAATCCATGATAAGTATACTGGTTGGTAAGATTGTTATAATAGGGTGATCATAACAATAATAAAGGATATACTTGTAGAGGATATTATTATGTTAATATATATACACATAATTATGGGCATTATATTTAGATATTTTTGCAAAAAGATTAATAACTAGTGGCGAGAACCATTAAAAAACTATTATATAGGTTATGAATATATTTGACAAAATTCATAACTACAAGTTATGAATTATATCTATATTCTTGATACCTTTTGTTAAAAACAAGAGTTTAGTATTTCGCGACAACCATCTCGGCGTACACATTGTTTATTTTCAATTTGAGAATTTTATGGAGAATCTTGAGGAAGTCTGTCTCTTTAAGTAGAGCACCAAATCACCACGATCCGCCACCACCGTCAAGCTGGAAGGGAGATTTAATTTGGTTAATGAGAAACCAAGTCCAAATCGAGAATAGAATGGAGGTTAAATGCTACCCAAACTCGTTGTTAAGAGCTTAACCGCTCCACCTTCCCACGTCCTTTTATTTAACTCCAAAGCTAGATGGGAGATGCCACATGTCAGAGATTAAAAAGCCATTTGACAATTGGAAGGAAGAATCCAATGGCCTCTTGTTGAAGGGCGGCATTTCCAAGGAGGATGGTAGGATGACGAGCAGGGGGAGATGGGGAGAAAAGCGATCCTGGTAGTTATGACGAGGGGATCCCGGCGATGGTGAGGGGATCCTTTTGTTTTGGGCGAAGTACAAGAAAGATGGAGGGTAATGGAGGTCGGGGACGGAAGCAAAAATATTGGATGATAGGGATCCTGGCATGGAGAAGGGAAGGGGGATTCTTTTGAATTGAATGACGGAAGCCCTGCACGCAATAAGCAATCCCCGGAATGGAGAAATAGAGGTTGCAACGACAGTAACTACGAACTGGTGATAAGGTTTGCAGTTATCTTGCAATATTAATACTGTGTAAGTGATATATGTACTTCTTTGGATATTGGAATAAACACTGTATATGATACGTTTGAATTGAGAGTAAACTGCAGCATAGTTTTCTCTGATTGGAATCGCATATGTTAAATATTTTCAATAGATCTGAGTCGGACCGTGTTGTAAACTTGTGGTATATATATTATTTTGAATTGGAGGGTAGCGTATCTCTTCCATATCGCAGTAGTTATCCATTCCAAGCTAAAGTGCATTAATTACTTCAATAGATCCGAGCCGTAGCTCTTCCAGATCGCAGTAGCTAGCCGATTTTCGAACAAGATTATAATAGATATTCTTTTTACAGATCCAAACTCGACTCTGTCGTAAAATTCATCTTTGTATATTTAAGAATGAGAGTGTATCTGCCGGTTAATAGTGGTCAACCGATCTCTGGATAAAGTGTACCGAGGTAGCGCTCAGTATGGCATGTGGCCTTCACTGTATTTTTTTCTTATCCATTTGTTCTAAATATGATAGTACCGAGGTAGCGCTCAGTATGGCATGTGGCCTTCACTGTAATCGCTGCTTTTTTTCTTATTCATTTCCTTTGAATTCGATAGTACCGAGGTAACGCTCAGTAGGGCATGTGGCCTTCACCGTAATCGCTGCATTTTTCTTTGGTTATTTCATACTTACGGTTGATGATTAGTGTTTATCTCAGCCATACTCTGTTGCTATTACAAATTCATTTAATTATTTGGATGATAGGGATCCTGGTAGGTGATTATCCTTTTACTGTTTTCACTTGGATGTATAATTCATGCAAAATAATTATTGATACGGCTTTTGATTAGCTTGATAAATTTCTGGTCTCGACCTTAACTTATTCATACCAACTCTATGCATAAACCCTTGCAGAGAGCACAGCAGAAATGAGACATTGTTTAGTCGCCCTTTTGATAACTTTAGGTTGGTTGTGTATATCTGCGATAGATCCCTGTCTCCATGATTTCTTCCTGTTGAATCTTCGTTGCATGGCACTGCCAACATTCCATTTATTTATATTATGTATCCTTACCTCTTCAAGAACGGGTAATGAACTTGCAGTCTTCAATGGTAGATTTCGGTTTCATTCAACAGTTCTGCCTTGATGTTTTGGATGAGCAATTTGGGATTTACGCCTGCCTGAAAATCTAGCTAAACCATAATAAATTGCGTGTGATTGAAATGCAAGAGAGTTTGTCTTTCGGTTTTTGCTTAATTTCTGCAGGAAATGTCTATTTAGCAATAAGTGTTATAGAGTTAGGTTCTCAGTGAGTGCATGCTTTACAGAGTTAAAATATTCGACTGAAGTTTAGTTCGAATATGTGGTTGAATCCTTTCCTTAAAGGAGAACTTTAATTGCATATAATGGACGCCCAAATTTTTGTGTGCATATTATATAATGAGTGCAAAATTTTTAGTGTAGCATGTGTATATTAAATTACAATCTCTATACTGGATTTCAGATTTGGAGGAAACTGAAAGTGAAGATATCTGTACTTTTGAATTTACTGGGTTGGTTTCCTGTATAGATAGTTATATTAGTATGCAGAATATCTAACTTATGTATTGACTAGAAATTGCAGATCCTTTATCTCAGGATTCTCGATTGTTATTATGAAATCATGGAATTTCATCCTATTACTTATGCTAGATAGTTAGGTAGTATTGCTGTACCGAAATTGACTTAAATTTTATTTATTGGTGTATATCATTATATGCTAGTCTCGATAGCGCGGGTGAATCCCCTGTAACGCTTTTGAAATAGGTTTTGGATATGGGAAGATACTCTCCATTTCAAGAGAGACAATGAGGAAATTACTATGGCAACAACCAAAGTTGCAGCTTGTAAACACTATGTTCTCAGAATGAATAAAGATGCACACACTTTTGTGGACTAGCCCGTGTACGGGTGAACCACGTTACTTTTGTTCCACTGTGTATGATTTGATTTTTGCATATGGGTGTACTTGTGTTGAAATCAAATGTTTTTTTTTGGTGTACCTTGCAAGTTATGTGTTCATGCATTGATATGTTGATTATTTATTTGTAATAATGCATTCCTTGGATTTGTCGCGTATGAGTCATTTGAAACCCATTTGATAAGTAAAATCAAGTTATAAAGAGATTTCATAAAATAGGTTGTATTACATAAGTAGAGTTGTGAATACGGCTGAATTTCCTAAAGTGTTGGTGATAATTGTCGTGGAGACAGTTAAGTAATTATTGAATGAATGTGAATTACTCGGATGTTGTATTTATTTTAAACAGTAATTTTAAGATATTAAACTTTATACTTCCGCATAGCAATTATGGACAATTAAACCACTTAGAAAAACTTAAATTGTTATGAAATTTTGGGTACGTTACATATGGTATCAGAGCTGAGGTTTCAGCACTCGGGCCTATAGGGGCTCAACATAAGGTAAATAAATATGAGGGTTTTGAAACTAACAAACAAATTGTGTTTTGGATGCATGGGACGAATGGACGAGAATATGCTATCCAAATTAATCGCCGAGTTCTCCAAGAAGAAACTAAGGAAAATATGGGAATATCGTGACGAAGCAATTTATTATGGAATTCCAACCAAGACTCATCTGATTTAAACTGTAAGTATATGAGTTCCACTTTCATCTCTAGTCTAGTATGTTGTGCTTTATTTACATACTGAAAATTGAAAGTTATTGGATTGAATGATATTGACCATCCACTATCATGTATAAGGATCATCCGCATTATGAAAGACAAAATGTATCATTAAAAGTTAAAGGGATTAACTTTAATGGTTTACTTAGAACTCCTAACGATGGATGTGTTCGATGCCTAGAAAATTCCCTACTTACTACATAGATAGACGTCGATGATCCGACATCCAAGAAGAATATTATACAAACCGGAAATTATTAGAATATTGACCATATAGATATGGAAGGGGGAATATGACTAAAGGAGTTGGTAAGTTCCCTCAAATTTTGAGTAGAAGGTCAAGTAGTATATAGAATTTATGGCTATAACGACAGTACATATTCCTTCGGAAGGAGTGATGCTCCTCTTAGATAAAACCAAAGGATAAGCAGTTTAGATAAATAATTCCTTGACTAGTATATGGGAATGTGAGGTTCTCTTATGAAATAAACTGTATCACCCTAATAGGAAATGATGTAAAAGTTATATCCTGTCTTGTGCGAAACATAATTATTGGAATTTGTTGTTTACAAATCTTAGAAGTTTAAACGTGTTCGGTTGATTGAATGACAAATGGAGCAAGAATGTAGTCTAAACATTTACTACCTTGAGAAGGAAGTTAGCATGTTCTTCACCTGAGTATACTTCCACGGATAGATAGTCTTTGTTACTATATTTTTCACTTTAGCAGATGAAGGTATGGGATAAGTGATCACGATACTGAATGTGAGACATTAGAGCATTCTTATACCCTTGCTTGTTCAACAAAAGGACAAAAGGGTTATAAACACTTAAAAGTATGCATATGTATAGGGTGCATAGGATGAAAATGCATGTTTTCTTTTTACAACTTCTTACTCCAGTAATCTTTAAGCTAGATGTTGGGAACGATGATAGATGATGATAGAAGTTATAATTTTATTTGTTACAATATTATGGCGAATTGCTATCCATGTACGACTATATGTTATTTTGTTAAGGGATAAATTATTGGAAACCTAGGACCAACATGAAATAAATACAGGTTAGTATGATGCTGTAATCTTCTGACGTCCTTATGTTACCACAAGGAATGACTGTTTTTATTTATTATGTGTTAAGGAAAACATTGATGACATGGAATTTGCAGGGTAGATCGGAAGTGATCTTTGAGACAACGATCGAGGTATAAGCTTTTATGAAACAAGTAAAATTGATGTTTGAACATATGTTATATATATATGTCGATTCATGTATAATACTAATGTGTGATGATACAAGTAAACTGGAACCGCGGCAGATGAAGGTGAGCTATGCGGTTGCCTTTACAAGGTACGTGGTTATCTGTATAAGGTGTAAGTTTGTTTTAGACAATTGGTTATCCCTATATGATGTTAGTTTATACAAAAGGGGTTGACAGAAGGGTTATACCTTTATGTGGTCAAAGCTTTGTGTTATATACATGGATACCTTGATAATCTGTTTCGTTTTGATATATAGATTATATGATATGGAGGGGATTACTAATGTGTATTAATGCAAGTTAAACGTGCACCTTGGCATATGAGGGCCATACATAAAGCGATATGCAGTCTCCCCCATAAAGGTATGTGATTATCCTTAGAAAAATATATGCAAGTATATATGTAGACGATTTATTGTTACTCACATAATGTTGGCATATGCAAGAAAAATGGATACTTCATACAGTGAAGGAAAAGGATTGAGGTGAAGTGATTGTAATGACATAATAAAGAAGAATGTATGTTAAGGCATTATGTAATCCTATTGGGTCAATTTAGATGACCAGGTATGGATATTATAGTGTGAAGGGTAATCTTCTTATTTTTCTTTGCATAGAAAAACATCTTCCTACAAATAATTTGTCTTGTTACTAACAGGTGAATTTGGCTGATGGTCAAAACTTTATGCAGCTTGTGGGAAGACAAGAGCATGAATATTAACCAAGGTAAAATAAGTGAGTGAGGATTTAGAACCCACATCACAACCATTATTTATTCTTTTAAATGTTGATAATTATTGTTGAACAAAGCACTAGACCCAGATCGGTCAGAGTAATCGTATGGGTACAGAACGTAATGTGACGAAATAAATTGTTTAAATTGAAAGAGATTTTTCTAGACTCAAGCAAGGCGGCTTGGGGAAAATAAATTCCGGGACTCAAGCAAGAAGGCTTGAGGGGAATTGTGTAAAGAGTGTTATAATGGCATTGAAATACTCCCTAAAATCAGGGATTGAACAGCCACTAGGATTCTCGGAGAATCGACTGGCTGTAAGACCTAGGCAAGCTATAAGAAAATGTATATGTGGGAGGCAGGACGCTGCTTAGTATACATGAAATAAATGTCTGCTGCGTGAGCACTAAGGTGTTAGGCAAGACATGAAAGAGATGTTTGCTGCGTGAGCACTAAGGTGTTAGGCAAGACATGAATGAAATGGTTGCTGCGTGAGCACTAAGGTGTTAGGCAAGGCATGAGAAAAATGATTGCTGCGTGAGCACTAAGGTGTGAGGCAAGAATTTCTGGATCAAGTGAATGTTGTTTGTTGATTTCATCAACAATATACAATCAGGGAGCACTAGATTTATTCCATATATTGCAAGTGATATGGGCAATAAAGAACTCATGATCTATGTTTCTGAGTTTGATTATGAAGTTGATGACAAGTTGTTACTAAACATTGTTTCTTTTGAATTCCAATTTTGTGATACAAATGATTACTCCAAGAGAAGAGTGAACACCGAGGACGGTGTTATTTTAAAGGGGATGAGGATGTGATATCCCTCCTTTATGACCTATTTTGATCGTTATTAATATTTATTTTTATAGTAAATTTAATTGTATAAAAGGCCCAGGTGAGGAGCTCAAGCCCAAGGCCCCACCCGTGGACCTTGAAAATGATTATTGTAATTTATTCTTAAGTTCTAAATTTGCGACGGACGCAACTAAGCGACATACAAGTGAAGTCACTAGCGAAAAAGGTGTGGTAACCTAAGCATGAGTAGGTGAGAGGTGTCATCTTAGGATCTCAAACATCTATTTAATAACCTTAAGCTATTCGTGTTATCATCCTAAGTAGACGATCGATGATAGTGAATATTTAGTCACACCACTATACTTTCTAGTTCCTAGTTCCTTTTAGTAACAAAAGGTCAACTATTATCCTCATGGAGTATACTAATCATACCTCTACGAGAGGATGATTGGAGAAAACTCTTAGAGTTAAAGGAAGGGTAGCCTATTAAATAAGTTAGCCAATAAAGCTGTGGTTATTGAGTTTAGAGGGCTTAGCTTACTTTTTATTTTATTTTATTTTATGGGAGGACATAGTATAAATCCATGATAAGTATACTGGTTGGTAAGATTGTTATAATAGGGTGATCATAACAATAATAAAGGATATACTTGTAGAGGATATTATTATGTTAATATATATACACATAATTATGGGCATTATATTTAGATATTTTTGCAAAAAGATTAATAACTAGTGGCGAGAACCATTAAAAAACTATTATATAGGTTATGAATATATTTGACAAAATTCATAACTACAAGTTATGAATTATATCTATATTCTTGATACCTTTTGTTAAAAACAAGAGTTTAGTATTTCGCGACAACCATCTCGGCATACACATTGTTTATTTTCGATTTGAGAATTTTATGGAGAATCTTGAGGAAGTCTGTCTCTTTAAGTAGAGCACCAAATCACCATGATCCGCCACCACCGTCAAGCTGGAAGGGAGATTTAATTTGGTTAATGAGAAACCAAGTCCAAATCGAGAATAGAATGGAGGTTAAATGCTACCCAAACTCGTTGTTAAGAGCTTAACCGCTCCACCTTCCCACGTCCTTTTATTTAACTCCAAAGCTGGATGGGAGATGCCACCTGTCAGAGATTAAAACGCCATTTGACAATTGGAAGGAAGAATCCAATGGCCTCTTGTTGAAGGGAGGCATTTCCAAGGAGGATGGTAGGATGACGAGCAGGGGGAGATGGGGAGAAAAGCGATCCTGGTAGTTATGACGAGGGGATCCCGGCGATGGTGAGGGGATCCTTTTGTTTTGGGTGAAGTACAAGAAAGATGGAGGGTAATGGAGGTCGGGGACGGAAGCAAAAATATTGGATGATAGGGATCCTGGCATGGAGAAGGGAAGGGGGATTCTTTTGAATTGAATGACGGAAGCCCTGCACGCAATAAGCAATCCCCGGAATGGAGAAATAGAGGTTGCAACGACAGTAACTACGAACTGGTGATAAGGTTTGCAATTATCTTGCAATATTAATACTGTGTAAGTGATATATGTACTTCTTTGGATATTGGAATAAACACTGTATATGATACGTTTGAATTGAGAGTAAACTGCAGCATAGTTTTCTCTGATTGGAATCGCATATGTTAAATATTTTCAATAGATCTGAGTCGGACCATGTTGTAAACTTGTGGTATATATATTATTTTGAATTGGAGGGTAGCGTATCTCTTCCATATCGCAGTAGTTATCCATTCCAAGCTAAAGTGCATTAATTACTTCAATAGATCCGAGCCGTAGCTCTTCCAGATCGCAGTAGCTAGCTGATTTTCGAACAAGATTATAATAGATATTCTTTTTACAGATCCAAACTCGACTCTGTCGTAAACTTCATCTTTGTATATTTAAGAATGAGAGTGTATCTGCCGGTTAATAGTGGTCAACCGATCTCTGGATAAAGTGTACCGAGGTAGCGCTCAGTATGGCATGTGGCCTTCACTGTATTTTTTTCTTATCCATTTGTTCTAAATACGATAGTACCGAGGTAGCGCTCAGTATGGCATGTGGCCTTCACTATAATCGCTGCTTTTTTTCTTATTCATTTGAATTCGATAGTACCGAGGTAACGCTCAGTAGGGCATGTGGCCTTCACCGTAATCGATGCATTTTTCTTTGGTTATTTCATACTTACGGTTGATGATTAGTGTTTATCTCAGCCATACTCTGTTGCTATTACAAATTCATTTAATTATTTGGATGATAGGGATCCTGGTAGGTGATTATCCTTTTACTGTTTTCACTTGGATGTATAATTCATGCAAAATAATTATTGATACGGCTTTTGATTAGCTTGATAAATTTCTGGTCTCGACCTTAACTTATTCATACCAACTCTATGCATAAACCCTTGCAGAGAGCACAGCAGAAATGAGACATTGTTTAGTCGCCCTTTTGATAACTTTAGGTTGGTTGTGTATATCTGCGATAGATCCCTGTCTCCATGATTTCTTCCTGTTGAATCTTCGTTGCATGGCACTGCCAACATTCCATTTATTTATATTATGTATCCTTACCTCTTCAAGAACGGGTAATGAACTTGCATTCTTCAATGGTAGATTTCGGTTTCATTCAACAGTTCTGCCTTGATGTTTTGGATGAGCAATCTGGGATTTACGCCTGCCCGAAAATCTAGCTAAACCATAATAAATTGCGTGTGATTGAAATGCAAGAGAGTTTGTCTTTCGGTTTTTGCTTAATTTCTGCAGGAAATGTCTATTTAGCAATAAGTGTTATAGAGTTAGGTTCTCAGTGAGTGCATGCTTTACAGAGTTAAAATATTCGACTGAAGTTTAGTTCGAATATGTGGTTGAATCCTTTCCTTAAAGGAGAACTTTAATTGCATATAATGGACGCCCAAATTTTTGTGTGCATATTATATAATGAGTGCAAAATTTTTAGTGTAGCATGTGTATATTAAATTACAATCTCTATACTGGATTTCAGATTTGGAGGAAACTGAAAGTGAAGATATCTGTACTTTTGAATTTACTGGGTTGGTTTCCTGTATAGATAGTTATATTAGTATGCAGAATATCTAACTTATGTATTGACTAGAAATTGCAGATCCTTTATCTCAGGATTCTCGATTGTTATTATGAAATCATGGAATTTCATCCTATTACTTATGCTAGATAGTTAGGTAGTATTGCTGTACCGAAATTGACTTAAATTTTATTTATTGGTGTATATCATTATATGCTAGTCTCGATAGCGCGGGTGAATCCCCTGTAACGCTTTTGAAATAGGTTTTGGATATGGTAAGATACTCTCCATTTCAAGAGAGACGATGAGGAAATTACTATGGCAACAACCAAAGTTGCAGCTTGTAAACACTATGTTCTCAGAATGAATAAAGATGCACACACTTTTGTGGACTAGCCCGTGTACGGGTGAACCACGTTACTTTTGTTCCACTGTGTATGATTTGATTTTTGCATATGGGTGTACTTGTGTTGAAATCAAATGTTTTTTTTTGGTATACCTTGCAAGTTATGTGTTCATGCATTGATATGTTGATTATTTATTTGTAATAATGCATTCCTTGGATTTGTCGCGTATGAGTCATTTGAAACCCATTTGATAAGTAAAATCAAGTTATAAAGAGATTTCATAAAATAGGTTGTATTACATAAGTAGAGTTGTGAATACGGCTGAATTTCCTAAAGTGTTGGTGATAATTGTCGTGGAAACAGTTAAGTAATTATTGAACGAATGTGAATTACTCGGATGTTGTATTTATTTTAAACAGTAATTTTATGATATTAAACTTTATACTTCCGCATAGCAATTATGGACAATTAAACCACTTAGAAAAACTTAAATTTTTATGAAATTTTGGGTACGTTACATCGACTTTATAATACATATGATTCAAGCCATGTTATACCAACATATTATTATGTTTTGTTGACTTACAATGTTATATTGGCCCACCAAGTTTCAAAGATCTAGGTCGCTATTAATACATAGAAGCTTAATTCCCCAAAGGTAAGCATTGTAGTCTCTTTTTAATTATTAATTATTTGGTTTATATAATAGTTGCTAGGATAACAATAGGCACCAAGTTGATATAGATATTTAATAAACAATACTTCACATAAGCCTTAAAAGCTTATAACTATCATGTAGGTTCGACATTACAGAATTAAAATTGGAGAGGTCCATATACAATAGACTTTAACACTAACTTGGTGATATTGTTAACATTTATATAAATTCTATAGATAGTCTATAGGATAGACATTTCCATGGTTACGTTGGAAAAGATTAACATAAAAGTTAACCAAGTGCTATGAGTTCTTACCATACCCTCTCACACAAACATTTATTGACTTTGCGATATATGTATTACATCATTGATGGAAAGATAATGATGACTTTAAAGCTAGCTAATACAGTGACAAAACCATCAGCAGAATGACGTACACAGATAAGTTTATTTTAAACAGTATGGAGTTGTAAGACAACATATGAAAGTAGTAATTATAGCATTGAAACCCATACCTGTTCACTTTTGGTGAGTCGCAACAGAAATTGTAACATTCTATTTAATTATGACGCTGAAACTGGACTACACATACTTCGTTCTTACCTATCGTCTGCACATAGGAAATTCAATAAGCTTTAGCATTGCAGCTAATTAAGCACCAGGGTACCTCGTACGACACCCTTATGCAGCAAAATCAAACTGTCAGTATCATCGCAAAAGAGAAAGTGTCACAACTTATTCCCTGTCTGTTTATTCATTGTCATCATAATCATGTTTATTAATTATGTGTTATAAATGTCATTCTCTTATTGCTGCTAAACATAAAATAGAGCATGCTTAGTATTAACAACTGTACAACTAATGTTGTCGTAATCTAAATTATTATTTCCGTAATTATCATTATCATAATTAATGCTGTTATTAAAATTTTTAAATTTTTATGAAATTTTGGGATGTTACATGTGGTATCAGAGCTCAGATTCGAACTCTAGGCCTGAATGAGGTCCAAAACACACAGCAAAAAAATTTCATACAGCAGAAAATTGTACTAACTTGAAAATTTAATTATTATGTTATCCAGAAATTGTTTTCAGTTATAGGTATGGAGAACTCAGCTGAACAATTAGACAATAGATTTCAACCAAACAGTCACAGTTTGGGACAACACTATGTAGCAGAAGGTCACAATAAACTAAATAACAGTTTGACAAAATTGTTACATGCCTTTCATGAGTTAAAAACATAAATCAGATCGGTGAAACAAGACAATGGAAGAATTCTACAAGCACAAGAACAACTAAATCAAGTGTTGTTTGAACACAACCAAACAGAGGAGCAAGAGAGAAACAATGAAGATATTTCCAAAGTTGAAGATATGCCTCACACTGATAAAAATCAGAACATAAAAACCAGTGAAGTAAAAGATAGCTCAACCTCATCAGGAGATGCTATTGAAGTACGAAAAAGGAAATGTAACTATACCAGTGAAAGCAGTGACGGAGATTCCAAACCAAGAAGGAAAAATCATAAGGAATATTAGCAGATCTTTGGAGAGTTCAAGAAGATAAGGCCTCCAACTTTCAATGGGGAAGCTGAGAAAGGTGAGACAGCTGAAGCTTGGCTGTCCGGTACAAAGAAATACTTTCAGATCTATAACTATTCAAAGTTCTTAAAGGCAAAAATGGCTATATATAACTTGACTGGAAAAGCAGATATTTGGTGGTAGGACATCAAAAGGGTAAAGGGCATGAAAGATAAAGATGTAAGCTGGAGTGCTTTCAAATGATATTTCAAAAAGAAGTATCTATCTGAACAGTACTACGAAGAAAAATCTAAAGAGTTCTACGACTTGAAGTTGGGAGGTATGAACATGAAGGAAATGAACAATAAGTTTTTGAACTTACTGAGATATGTACCATACCTCATAGAAGAAAAACCAAAAATTCAAAGGTACTTGAGTTGTTTACCTTTCAACATTAAAGATAGAATCGAGTATGACAGTCCTAAAACCTTGGAGGAGGCTATGAGAAAAACAGTTTTCTGTTATGATACAAATCGGAAAAGAGAAGGAATGTCAAACTAGAAAAAGCATAAGCCCAACAATTTTGAGTAGAGAAAGAAAAATTTCAAATTCGGAGGAAATTATGGATTTCAAAGGAAAAATTTTCAAAATCGGAATCATCAAGGGAGCAATTCCAGAAACAATTCATAGCAGAATTCTACAGCACTCAGGAATACACCTAATAATGCCAAGACTAGTGAGCCAAAGACACATATCAAATGCTTTGAATGTCAAGGCCCCCATTACGCATCAGAATGTCCCTTAAGGAAGCAGAAGGAAAACAACATCAACTCTATTCATAATGAACCTATTGTTGGGGATGTGGCAAGGGAGATGCCAAGAATTAATGCAGCACTTGACAACAGGAAAGCATATCATCAAATATCCATGGTAGAGATTGAAGGTATGATACATGACCATCCTGTTACTATTTTAATAGATCCAGGTGCTAGCTTAAGTTATATATCACCAGACATTGTGGAAAGTCTTAAACTGAAAACTGAAAAGTTTAGTAAATCATGGCTAATTAGACTAGCAACTGGAACAAAGAGGAAAGTATCAGATTTTATAGAAAATTGTGTTTTGTCCATGAATCATTTACAAACACAAATCAAGTTGAAAATCCTACCTTAAGGTTCTTACAATATTATAGTTGGGATGGACTGGTTAGAAGCCCATCATGTCATCCTAGACTGTTATGGAAAAAGTTTTACATGTTTAAATGATGAAGAGAAAACTGTAGAAATAAAAGGCATTCCAAGGAAGGTAACCCTTAGACAGATTTCAACCATGCAAGTTAAGAGGACAGTTAGGAAACGATGCCAAATGTTTGCAATAAATGTAGTGAATGATGAGTTTATGGATAAAGAGGACAAACTAAAATTAGAGGACATACCTGTCGTAAAGGATTTTAAGGATGTATTTCCTGAGGAGATTCCAGGATTACCACCTAAAAGAGATTTGGATTTTACCATAGAGTTAATACCAGGATTAGTACCAAATTCAAAAGCTCCATACAGAATGAACATACTGAAGTTAAACGAATTAAAATCACAGTTGAAGGAACTTATTGAAAAGAAGTATATTACACCGAGTGTGTCTCCTTGGGGAGCACCTGTCATCTTTGTTAAGAAGAAAGATGGAACCTTGAGACTATGCATAGATTATCACCAGCTTAATAAGATGACAATCAAGAATAGGTACCCGTTTCCCCGCATAGATGATCTATTTGGTCAGCTGTGTGGAGCAACAGTATTTTCGAACATTGATCTAAGATCAGGATATCATCAAGTACGAGTTAAGGATGAAGATATTTTCAAGATAGCTTTCCGAACTCGGTATGGACATTACGAGTTCGTAGTCATGACGTTTGGCTTGACTAATGCCCCAACTATATTTATGTGTCTGATGAATAATATTTTGCATAAATACTTAGACAAGTTTGTTGTTGTGTTTATAGATGACATTTTAGTGTACTCAAAAAGCAAAGAAGAGCATGATGAACACTTATGGATTATCTTACAAGTATTAAGAGATCATCAACTATACGCCAAATTTAGTAAGTGTGACTTCCACAAGGACAAAATTCAGTATCTAGGACACATAATTTCAGCAGAAGGAATCTCGGTTGATCTTGACAAGATAAGGGCAGTTAATGACTGGTCGGTTCCTAAATATGAGTTGGATGTAAGATCATTTATGCACATTACTGGGTATTACAGTAAGTTTATAGAGAACTTTTCAAAAATTTCCAACCCCATAACTTCCTTGCAGAAGAAAGGGAAGAAATTTGTTTGGGATCAGAAATGTGCTAACAGCTTTAAGAAATTAAAGGAACTATTGACGATGGCACCTATCTTAAGGATAGCTGACCCCAACAAGGATTTTGTAGTTTGTACAGACGCATGCAATGACGGACTTGGTGGAGTCCTGACAGAGGAAGGGCATGTGGTGGCATATGAATCTAGAAAGCTGAAAGTACATGAAAATAACTACTCTACCTATGATTTAGAGTGACTGGCAGTTATTCATGCCTTAAAAAATGTGGCATCACCACCTTATTGGTAGAAAGTTTACATTATTAACAGATAACATGGGTCTGAAATATTTATTGGATCAGACAAACCTGAATGCTAGATAAGGTAGATGGTTGACGTTCTTAAGTGAGTATGATTTCGAAATTCAGCATATTAAAGGAAAGGAGAACAAGGTTGCAGACACCTTGAGTCGTAAAGCAAAATTAAATTTCATATCAGCAATCAGTACTTATTCAACTGATTTAGAAAATCAGATTTTGGAAAAGAGTGAAACAGATGAAGAATACAGAAAAATGAAGGAAAAGACAGCAAACAACAGTTTTGAAAATTGTATGGCAGATTTCAGCATGAAGGAAAACGGTTTATTACTGTTTAAAAACAGATTGTATGTACGAGACATACCATAATAAAAATTTCTGATATTAAATGAGATGCATAAAAGTCACTATTCTGGTCATCCGGGTTATCAAAAGACTATTACTATGCTGAGGAAACAATATTACTGGCCCAAAATGAAAGATGAAGTAGCAGAGTACATAGCTAAATGTTTGGATTGTCAAAAAGTGAAGGTTGAACACCAACATCCTGCTGTATTGTTGCAACCATTACCAATACCAAGTTGGAAATGGGAGGTGATTAGCATAGATTTTATTACTGGATTACCTAAAAATCAGAAACAACATGATTCTATCATGGTGGTAGTGGACAAATTCAGCAAGGCAGCACATTTCATACCCATAAAGACTACTCATAAAGCTCCAGATATTATAGAGATCTTTATGAGACAGATTTTTAGACTACATGGAATACCGAAAGTAATAATTTCAGATCGTGACTCGAAGTTTACAGGTAACTTCTAGAGGTCACTGTTTAAAGGGTTGAATACAACTTTAAATTTCAGTACAACATTTCATCCACAGACGGATGGCCAGACAGAAAGAGTAAACCAAGTTTTAGAAGATTTATTAAGAATGTATGTTAAAGATCATCCTGGTAAGTGGGAAGACTACTTGCACTTAGCATAATTTGCTTATAATAATCACTATCATGCATCGGCCAGACTTAGTCATTTTGAAATTCTTTATGGTAGGAAATGTAATACACCTGTTTCATGGAATGATCCAGTAAATAAAGTTGTTTTAGGACCTGAATTATTGCAAGAGTTAGAAGTAATTGTGAAACAGGTGCAAGGACATTTAAAAGCTACCCAAGATAGGCAAAAGAGTAAAGCAGATTGAAAAAGAACTCATAGAGAGTTCCAAGTTGGTGAACATGTATTCCTCAAGGTAAGACCAAAAAAGAGTTCACTGAAATTGGGAAGCTTTGCCAAGTTGGCACCCAGGTATTACAGTCCTTTTGAAATATTGTCTAAAGTTGGCGCAACGACGTACCAACTGGCTTTGCCACCAAACTTAAAAATACATAATGTTTTTCATATATCATTTTTAAAGAAATATGTCCATGATACTACTCATGTTGTGAACTGGAATGATGTACAGGTGCGACAAGACGGAGATTTTTCGGTGGAACCATATTGTATCCTCGGAAGGAGGGAAACTATTCTTTGGAATCACATCATTGGGCAAGTGAAGGTGCAATGGAAGCACCTTAGCCTAGAAGAAGCAACTTGGGAGTTGGAGAGTAGTATGCGCGAAGCATACCCAACTCTGTTTCAGGAACACTCAAGGAGTGATTAACCAACATCGAGGATGATGTTCAGACTTAAGGCCCGGGGTGTATGTCACCTACCCAAATTTCTGAAAATTCCTATTTTATTTGCAAAATAATTTATGTTAAATTTAATTACAAAATTTTGTAATTATGATTAGTTTTAATCATGGATGAATGTAATTACTGAATATTATTATTTAAATATATTAATTAGGAAACAAACACCTAAGAGGACTGGTAAATGAGTTTTCAATGACCCACTAGGAGGAATGTAAGCTGTTGGAAGGTATGGGACAGATGGCAGCAATTGCATCACACCACTAGCTGTTGGTTATGGGACAACTACCCCTAAAAATAGGGCATTATCACCCAGGTGGAGGAAGTGAGCCAACAGCTCATTTAATGACCCAGTAACATCTAAAAAGGCCTAGGCATCCTATAAAGGCAAATTCGAATTGAGCAGGTAGCTCTTAATCAATATTTCTGCAAAATATTTTCCTCATGTGCATGAGGTGATCACAGAGAGATTCGAATAGGGAGGCTAGTGGTGAGTGTAATCTTAAGTCTGCATATTTCTAAGAGTACCAAAGAAGCTGGTGCAGGTCTATTGGACTGCTAGTTATTGAAGATTCAGAAGTTATTTGTTACTGCAAGAAGAAGCCCTATTCTTGAGTTTCTTCCTCCTAGTGGTTTAGTGAACAGTCTCGGGGGTCCTAAGAGAGTACTTGACTGTTTTCAAGAATTGGTTGGGTGGAATAGTCTTCTTCGGCTATTTGTTGCCCTACATATTTTCTCAGGTTCTACAGATTTTCTACTTATCCTGAGTAAATAATTCTATTCTATTTAACTAGTATTTTCTGTTTTTCTGTTTCGAAAGAGAATTCAATCCTAGATTTGTTTAAAGTCTGAATGTTTAAGTTTAAATGATGATTTTGAATTGATAAACCAATACCTATATTTTTCCACATGCTGTTTTAAAGCATCGTACTCTAGTACATATATGCAAATTAAAAATAGATTAGACGATAGCCAAATGCCATTGATTCGATTAGATAGAACAGTGATTGATTTATAATTTTTTTTTATTGTTCTATCCTATATTTAACAGTAATAAAACTTACTATATAATATCTAGAATTGTCATAAATTACTGCGTGTTTTCATAAAATATAACTATCGTTCTCTTCTATACATATATATATATATATATATATATATATATATATATATATATATATATATATATATATATATATATTATAGTTTGCTTATTCTATTGTTTTATGTAGTATTCAAAAGTAAATTGACAAAGCATACTTATATTACAGCTTCAAAATAACCAATATTGTTATCATCATTCACATGTTGTAAATGTAAATAATCACACAGTATTTTTCATTGCACATATACACACTATGTTCATTTCTTACTATATCCATTTCCTAAAACTTACAGTTCAAACAGAGAATGAAAATGTTATAAATAATTTATTGCTTTTAGTCATTTATTTTATATTAGGTATTCTAACTGAAAGTATCGATTTCCAAGTTAAGACTCATATCAAAACCTAGTTAAGGTTTTTGATATCCTTTCTATCTTTATTTATTTTTACAATCAAAACAAATTCAACTTACACAGATTACAGATCAAAATTCAAGTCCTTTCGAAAACTTATATTTTAAAACATTTCTACTCAGACGAAAAACTCGATTTAAGGTTTAGTCCTGTTCATTTCATTTTCAAACAAAAAGATAACTATTTCGAAATTACTTTGATAGAGCTATCATCTGAGACAAGTTTCACATAACCTAAGTATAGAAACGAAAACCTACAGCAATACGTTGTCAACTCAACCGATTTCTACACAGAACACATAGCATTTATTTTAGAACTACCATTTTAAACAAAGACCCACAAACCCTAGAACAAGACAAAAATCACGATATCAACCTATGGGCACAAGCCATTTTAACACAGATTTCGTATACAGAGTTAAATAGCATATATTTTTTTATTTGCTGAGAAGGAAAGTTTATTTACACAGTAGATGAGCCTCGGCTCTCCCTTTTTCTTTCATAACTTAAAACAAAAGCTGTAATCCATAGTTTTTAAACCCCTACATAGTCCCAACATCAAGAATGAAGTCGTGTTGATCATAAGAAGAATTACAACATGTTTTTCCAAACAAAACATACAGGGTTTATACCCAAAACCAGTATTGAAACGAGTTCTTAAAAACACTTGTCATTGACGAGCCTTACATTTTCCAGATCAACAAAGATCGATAATATTGTAGAGAACCAAATATCTTTAACCAAATGAAAGTCACAATACCGAAAATAGTATCACTTGATTTACAAATGGTAGTTTGAAGTTCCTCATTCAACAAACAATGACAAGTCATGGCAGGACCAACTTCTCAACCCTTGAAACCTCATCAACACAGTCATAGAGCACCTACGATGGTTTGGAAGACCCAGAGCTTACCCGAATGAAAGCTCGCTAACCTTGCAAATCCCTTGCTCATCTCTCTACTTCATAACCTACAACTGACATTTAACGAAGGTTAAATTTTAGAAGATTGATACCTTTTCAAATGAAAGTAGAAATACATTAATGAATCATTATTTCGTTACAAAAATTACTGTTCATTAAGAAAACGTTACCTTGTTGCAAAACTACCAAAGCAGTCCACTTTCATTAGTTTAACATTGACTCCATGCTGAAAACGAGACGAGAAACCCTCAGTCCATTTACACCAGGTTGAATCTTTGACTCAAACTAAAACGACGAGTTCCAAAACTATCCACCATTAACATTATAAACTAGATACACAGTCTATCAAAATGACGCATTTGCAGAAGGAAGGGAACCTGTAAAATTCCCAAACCAGAGGTCTCGAAGTCGAACCTCATACAAAGTATAGACCAAAATTTTGGTAGCCTGTCGGCCACAGACCGAAAGCAATGGAAACATTAAACCACTTTCCAAATCTCTTAAACCAAAACAACGACCCAGTGCTAGGGTTTGATCCAATGGACAATATCGATGATGATCAATGATTGAAATCATGCCAACACTCCGTGCATTGGAGAGAACAACCAACATATTAATTGCTCATTCATTACCATAGCACGGAAACACCACATTCAACTTACGTTGGATGCATTAATAGCCAGCTCAGAGCACCCTTAATGAAGATATCCTATATGGCAACTACCACAGTTATCACATGCAATAACTTGCACTTACGTGGAATGTCATTGATCCTTGTCACTCTGTATTTCATATCAAGCCTTCAATGCAATATCGAAGGACAATCTCTACCATAGATCGATGTTCATATAACATTAATGAACCAACAACCGTCACTTTTTCAACATTTTAATGCCTGTCAGTACCTTGGAAGAATTACGATATAGTTCTTGGTTATTCATAAATTCACAATGTTATTGTTATGCTACGTTAATTCGACTTTATAATACATATGATTCAAGGCATGTTATACAAACATATTATTATGTTGTGTTGACTTACGATGTTATATTGGCCCACCAAGTTTCAAAGGTCTAGGTCGCTGTTAATACATAGAATCCTAATTCCCCAAAGGTAAACCTTGTAGTCTCTTTTTAATTATTAATTATTTGGTTTATATAATAGTTGCTAGGATAGCAATAGGCACCAAGTTGATATAGATATTTAATAAACAATACTTCACATAAGCCTTAAAAGCTTATAACTATCATGTAGGCTCGACTTTACAGAATTAAAATTGGAGAGGTCCATATACAATAGACTTTAACACTAACTTGGTGATATTGTTAACATTTATATAAATTCTATAGATAGTCTATAGGATAGACATTTCCATGGTTACATTGGAAAAGATTAACATAAAAGTTAACCAAGTGCTATGAGTTCTTACCATACCCTCTCAGACAAGCATTTAATGACTTTGCAATACATGTATTACATCATTGATGGAAAGATAATGACGACTTTAAGGATAGCTAGTACAGTGACAAAACCATCAACATAATGAAACAGAGATAAGTTTAATTTAAACAGTATGGAGTTGTAAGACAACATCTAAAAGCAGTAATTATAGCATTGAAACCCATACCTGTTCACTTCTGGTGAGTCGCAACAAAAATTATAACATTCTATGTAATTATGATGCTGAAACTGAACTACACGTACTTTGTTTTTACCTGTCGTCTGCACATAGGACATTGAATAAGCTTTAGCATTGCAGCTAAGTAAGCTCCATGGTACCTCATAGGACACCCTTATGCAGCAAAATCAAACTGTCAGTATCATCACAAAAGAGAAAGTGTCACAACTTATTCCCAGTTTGTTTATTCATTGTCATCATAATCATGTTTATTAATTATGTGTTATAAATGTCATTATCTTATTGTTGCTAAACAGAAAATAGAGCATGCTTAGTATTAACAATTGTACAACTAATGCTGTCGTAATCTAAATTATTATTTCCACAATTATTATTATCATAATTAATGCTGTTATTAAAAAATTTAAATTTTTATGAAATTTTGGGATGTTACATGTGTAATGCACCAACCACATTTAAATGAGTTGTAATCATAATCTTTTCTGAAATGGTCAATGATTGCATGGAGATTTTTATGGATGATTTTACTCCATTTGGTAGTAGTTTTGACGAAGCCTTAAGAAATTTGGAAAAGGTTTTAGAACAGTGTGAACAGACCCACCTATCCTTGAGTACTGAAAAGTATCACATGATGATGAGTGAGGGTATAGTTCTTGGCTATTTTATCTTTGATGCAGGAATCCAAGTAGATCCAGCTAAAATAAATGTAATTGCAAACATTCCTACTCCTGGAATGCAGAAAGAGGTACGTAGTTTTCTTGGACATGCTGGTTACTATAGACGATTCATAGAAATGTTTTCTAAATTAACATCTGCTTTGTTCACTTTATTAACAAAGGATGAAAAATTTAATTAGATAGATGCATGCCAGACTGCGTTTGCATAACTAAAGAGAAGGTTGTTCAAAAGTCCTATTATAAGAGGGCCTAATTGGGCCTTTCCTTTTCACATCTTATTTGATGCTTCGAATACTGCTATTGGAGCAGTGTTGGGACAACAAGAAGGCCATAGCCCATATGCTATCTATTAAGTTAGTAAGAATTTGGTCCCTGCTGAACTAAACTGCACAGTGACCGAAAAAGAAATCCTTGCTATTGTTTATGCCATTAATAAGTTCAGATATTACATCACTGGGTATTCTACTTTCGTGCTTACTGATCACTCAGCCATTAAATATTTAATGAATAAACCTATTACTAATCCTCGAGTGACTAGATGGTTGCTTCTATTACAAGAATTTGATATCACTATTATTGATAGACCAGGTAAATAAAATGTTGTTGTTGACTTCCTTTCTTGACGAACTAACAATGATGATAATTCACCAGTCGAGGATTATTTTCCTGATGAGCATTTGTTCGCAGTCTCAACACACTCCCCATGGTATGTAGATATCGCTAATTATTTGGCTGCAGGTAATCTTCCAGTGCACTTATCAAAAAGAGAAAGAAGAACAATCATACAATAGAGTGCTAGATACTATTGGATAGAAGGACATTTGTTTTATACAGGGCCCGATTTGGAAATCAAAAGATGTGTGAGAGAAGATGATATTCACATGATCCTAAAAGCATGCCATGATGAGCCCTCTGGGGGGCATTTTTCCGATAAGAGAACTGGTCATAAGGTACTGAGAATGGGATATTTTTGGCTAACCATATTCCAGGATGCAAATAAATATGTACGATCCTGTGATAATTACCAAAGGATGGGTCATCCAAATAGATTGGATGAAATGTTGCTTCAGCCATAGGTTGAACCTTTTGATTGGGATATGGATTTTGTTGGGCTTATCAACCCTCCTTCAAAACAAAAAGCTTATAACTTGGTTTGCACAAACTATATGACCAAGTGGGAAGAGGCTGTGGCTCTGGGAAGAGGTTGTGGCTCGTGTAAGAGCCAATGATCAAGTTGTGATAGATTTCTTATATGAGGATATCTTCACCCACTTTGGGGTACCCAAAGAAATAGTAGCAGACGGAGGATCATAGTTTGTGTCCCATAAGATTGAAGCCCTATTGCAGAAATATCATATTCAGCATTGGATAACTTTGCCATATTATCCACAAGCCAATGGTCAGGTGGAGAGTACATATAAGGTAATTGAGGCTATCCTTATAGAGATAGTGAAGAGTCACTGCAAAGACTGGGCTGAAAGGCTTCCAGAAGCATTATGGGAATATCATACTAGATGGCGCAACACTACATGTTTCTCTCCATATGAACTGGTATACGAGAAGAATGTTGTCTTTCCTATTGAATTTGAGATCAAAACTCTTAATACATCTATAGAAGCAAATCTGGACTTGACAGAGGCTCAGAGGAACCAATTGAATCAGTTAAATGAATTAGATGAAAAGTGCACAGCTGTTGTACATCAGACAACATCAATTCAATAGCAACGCTCCAATTGGGATGACAGGTTCATAAAAAAGAAAGTATTTTGCGAAGGAGACTAGGCTTTATTATATGATTCATGGTTTAAGAGGGATTTTAAGGGAAAATTGCATACAAGATGGTTGGGACCTTACATAATAGACAAGGTATTCGAAAACAGAACCGTTCGATTGACCACTACTGATGAAAATTAGATGCCTTTATTTGCTAATGGTCATCAGCTACGGATTTATCATAAACCTATCTGAAAGGATGCATTTATCTCCCGTGTTGTTGCTGATCCAAATTGTAAATTGGCAGAGGAACAAGAATCTCCTCTTGTTTCTTAAACTCTTTGAGTTTGCCACGTATTTTTCATAAGAAATTTTGTAAATAAGTAAATTCATTTTTTATTTTCTTCTTTTTTATTTGGTTTTAGTTTATGGACTGCTTCATAGATTTTATCTTCATATTGAATTGTTTTTTTTTTAGAAAATGGTGTGCAAGGATGATATGCAAAGGACCCAAAAGGAACGAGATAGTCGTAATGGGCCAATTGGCTGTTAAATCATGGGAAGTCCTTTGCACTTGCTGGATAAGTCAAGGATCAGAGAAAACCACTTTTGAAACTCCATCAACTTTCTGTTAATCTCTCTGCTTTCTGCCAAAACTCTGCCAATTTCTCCGCTTTCTGCTGAACTCCACCAATTTCTGTGCTTTCAGCCGAAACTCCGCCAATTTCTCCGCTTTCTGCCAAAAATCTGCCAATTTCTCCACTTTCTGTCGAAACTCCGCCAATTTCTCTTCTTTTTGCTGAACTCTGCCAATTTCTCCACTTTCTTCTGAAACTCTGTTAAACTTCTTGCTTTTTGGCCAAACTTTATTCGCATTTCCGTTAGTGATTGTACCTTGTTAATTCTACGCTGGAACACTTTCAATCCTCCCACTAAATTGATTATAGTTCCTGTTATCGTTTTTCAAAAAGAATGGAGTTGATGATCCACTAAACGACCACTTATTCATATAATTGGTGCTGACATGGATAGAATTTGGGATATGGGCCAACCAAATTTATGGAGCTATGTGTGAAAATATGTCTTCATCAACTAATTTGACAATAAGGGTAGGCCACCGAGGAGGATGATGATTCATCACGGTAAGTATGGATGTATGAGTTCTAATCATAAGTCTGACTAGGCATAAAGTGGCAAAATAATCATGATTATATCTTGTTTGTACATCCATGTCATCAAACTTTTACTAACCTGTCCGCATCACTAACCAATCCATATTTATTGACCACCTCCACGTTGCCCAATCCACGTCAGAACTTTCTAGCACGAGTTTATTCCATAATGCACCAACTTTCTAAAAATACTCAACGAACTCTCCACTATTTGGCACTATCGCTGCATGTTGCAACTCCAACGTCTGAATTAGAAAAATTTTTGCTCGTCTCATCGGATATTATCAAGGAGAAGGAGGTATGGGGGGTTTTGTTGTTCACCATGAGCCAGAATCAATGGATTCCCTTCGCATAAATAGATAGGTCTTCAACATTTTTGAAGAGACCAGATAGACTGCATACTTTGAAAGGTTGAGTGAATTTAATGGGGAAATAGCACTGTAGTTTTCTATGAATTTAAGAGGCGATCATTCTAAATTCAGGGGTCTGAGGATCGATGTTTCATAACATGTGTTAGTAGAAGTCATGGGACTGCCAAGAACTGGGAGAAGATGGTTCGGCCGGAAGAGGCCCAACCTTAATGCATTTGAATATTTCCTCGGAGCAAGGGATAGCGTTTTGACAAAACGATGCGGCACAGCATTGGAAAGCCTCCCTCACCCTTGGGACCAAGTGGCCAAATTCTTGAAGAAATACATTACATGTGAAGGTAGGTACACAATTGTTTATACTTATGATTTTGTGCTACTCCCCCACTTGCGTTATAATGCATTGATCAGTATGCCATATTTTCTTTTAAATTTTTTTCCAAATATGGCTCATTATGCCTGAGGGTCTCTCCATCCTCAAGCCTCCATTAGCAATCATTGCCTCATTAAACTTCTAGTCCTGAGAGCCCTGGATAGAAGGAATCAACCCTGGAAACATTTTCTTGCTGGGGTCAGGGTAGACTAGGTGCCTATAGAAGAAGAAGAGGATAGCAATGAGGAAGATGATGCAAAAATCTTGTCAAATTTAGTTGGGGGGGGGGGGAATGGAGATCTTGAGGATGTTGGTAATGCCCAGGAAATGAATTCAGGGGAAGCTGAAACTACAAAGAACTTGCAAAATTTAAACCCCCTAGAGCCTGTTGAAAACCCATTCCAGCAAGAAGAAGCCAATATAGAGGAGAAAAGGGAGGAAATTGAAAATTAGACTATGGAAATTAATGAAATTGAGTTCTCTAGTGAGGAAGGGGGAATAATTCAGCAGGAGGAACTTCATGCTGAAGGGGAGGAATCCTTACCAAAGGATGATTTCCCTTTTTTCTGTCCCAGTCGAAATCAAAATCCTTCAAGAAGAATCTACACCCTCTACTAAGCAAATAAAGAAGAGGGGGTTTATAATTCTTCTAGAAAAACCTACACCCTCTACATCAAAGGTAAGGAAGAAGAGGTCTATCACTAAAAAATAGTCAAGCAATCCATTAAATAAAGAAAGGACCAAAGCCACTACTACAGCAAAGGCATTAAAAAGAGTCGAGGTAGATATTGAAATTCCAATCTTAAATCCTCAATCATCCCCTGTAACACAAGAACCAGGGGGTAGCTCAAAATCCTTACCAAAATATGCCGATCCACAAGAACTTGTTGCATAAGAGGGTAGAATACAAATGTAAACCCTGCTCTTTGAAAATGATTTGCTAAAACAAGAAGTACACGTGCTTAGGGAGGAGTTACAGGGACTGAAAGAAGTGTTAAGGAAACAAGCAATGCAGAGATTAAGCACGTTAGCTGACCAAGTGGATAACTCTCCCTCGGAAGTAGAAAATCTGGAGCATGAGGAATTTGTGTGCCCCAAATGTGGGGAAATGTTTTTAAAGTTAGGATTTAAAGTCACACTTATAGAGCCTTCGGCCTGGAAAATGGGTCAATCAAGACAGGAAATGGATGTAATAGCAAAAGAAAATCCAATGGTAGAGGACGGTCAACATCAAAATGAGGAAACAACCCCTTCTAACTTGGATAATAAAAAATCATTGAGTGAAGAACCTAAAAATGTGATGTCATAGGATTTATTGACCCCCATGCTGGAATTGCAAAGATTAGAAGAGAATTTGCTACAACAATCAAAAAATGTTGAAACACTTCAGGAAGATGTTGCTGAAACAGAAGAACTAGCAGCACAGGGAGAAGTTGTGGAAGGTTCAAAACTAGTGAGTCTAGAAATGGATGTTGAAACACAAGAACCAATAGTCTAAGAACAAGTTTCCGAAACAGTGGCACAACAAGAAATCGTTGGCTTTCCTGAATTGGTGACTGGGAAAGAGGACAGTGCTGAAACAATGGCACAGAAGGAGACTGTCAAGTCTCCTGAAGTGTTGAGTCATGAAGTCTTTGTTGAGACTATGGCACTAAAAGAGAAAGCTTCTTAACCACAAGAATCAACAGTACATGTAGAATTTTTTGATGTTGCGGTGCAAGTCCCCGAGACAATGGATGGAAAGGAAACTGTTGAAACACAAGAACCAATAGTACAAGTAGAATTGTTTGATGCCACGGTACAAGTTCCTGAGCTAATGGATGGAAAGGAAATTGATGAAACAAAAGAACCAGTAGTACATGTAGAATTTGTTGATGCTGCGGTGCAAGTCCCCAAGCTAATGGATATAAAGGGAAATGTTGAAACAGAGGTTCTGGTGTCTCCATACCAAGCCCTAACAAAGAAACCCGATGATAAAGAAAAAATGCAAGAACCATAGGATATCGAGGACTTGGAAGATACAATGGATAAACTTGAATGTAGGAGATGGTAGAGGAGATTTCATTGATGAAGCTCGAAGTAAGTAAATGGAAGAATCATGCTGACTTGTGCAAGGAAGGAATGGTCCCTCTTTATTATCATAGAAACACCATTAAAGAACTTAGAGAGAGATTGGAAGAAGAACTGATTTTTCAGAAACTCCAGTGGGAAACTATGCAGGAAGAACTACGAGAGCTGAGAAAATTCAAGTCTATGTAGAAGGATAAAGAGAAGATGTACACTTTAGCTCAGGAATTCTTAAGCTGTAGATCCCCATCTCCTTCCTATTATGTGTTTCTTTATGAACAAATGACTCTGCTCAAATTGAGAGCTTTGAAGGAGGGGAAACCTTATCAGATTATGACCTCTCCTCAATTTTTGGAGGACTTTTTGCAAAATGATATCAGTGGGCATAATTTATTGTGTGAGTTGTATCTACATGAGATGTCATGCTTTATGGATTTTTGTTCTAACCTTGTGCCTCACATAGGAGATATTCACTTAAGGGATTTCACCTCTTTTGTAACCAATCATGTGAAGTGCTGGAACACTTTCCAGACCATTTAGAATAATGAGGACAACTCCACTCTCGGGATTAGAAGAAAACCTCAATCCCCTATGGTCCTTATTGCAAAACATGAAAGGTTCCTTTCATCTCCTATGAAGATATATCAATTGATAGATTTACAGCAGAATGTCATCTCTACTTGTGTTCAAATGATCTCCCAACAACAGCCTAATATGCCTTGGAAATCATTAAGCATAGTGTCATGAACCCAAATTTGTAAATTTGTAAAAAATGGTAAAAATTTAAACTTTTCATCATGGACGCTAACAATATAAAACCCACTAACATCTCCTTCTAAAGTAGACACGTAAATGCATGGATAAGTCAATATTAAGCAATCACTAATTATATCTTCCCAACTTTCTTGTTCTCATATAAACTAGAAACAATATTGTAAATAACCACCATTATAAGAATGCCTAAGGTACACAAATTTAAAACAACAAAAAATGAGATAATATTTGAGACACAAGCATCAAGAGATATACACAAAGAATACATACCAAGAGAACATTTTGACGTGGTTCACCCTCATCTTGGGCTATGTCCACCGAAGGGGGCGTGTGTCTTTTTATTAATAGATCAAGTTCAAGGATTACATTCATGCAACATATTTCTTGCATAAGGTCTCTTTCTTCTTCCTCTAAGCTTCTAGCACATAGAGCTTTACAAGTATCAATAAGATAACTCTCATAAAAACTCTAAGTAATCTTAAACACATTACTAATCAAGTTAAAAAGAAGGGTTTTAACAACATAATATACATCTCCTAACCCATGTTTACACTAAGGTAACACATATATATTCCTATCATCAATTGGTTTAAAGGAGAATTTTCCTTTTTACTCTATTCACTGGGATGCCTAAGTATTATACTTAATCCCATATTATGTTCTACTTTACATATGTGACTACAAAAGGTAGCATGTCCATTTTACTTATGCATTTTTACCTATATAAAATCTTTTATGTAATAACATATCTTCAATATATATAAGTCCAAAAATATTTGCATAACCTTTTTACTTATGTAAATAGAATATCTCATTAAGATATATATTTATATAAAATCTTTGAATAACCTTTTTAATTATGCAATAACCTATCTCATCAATATATATAATATCCTTGCATAACCTTAAGAAATATATATAATATCCTTGCATAACCTTAAGAAAGATATTCATTTCTTAAACTTATATACATGTATATATATGTGACTAAAATATACTTTACATCCTATCACCTGCAACCGTTAATTTATTAAACACCAAATTAATATGGTATACATTAGTGGAGTATAAAAGCTTTCCCAATTCTTACAATGATCCAGACCGTTGGGTAATTTTTCGAAAGCTCATACTAAGCATGGGTCGACTCATTGATGGAATCGCCCAGCCCTTCAAACGTTTTCTTTTTTTTCTGCAGTAATAATTACAAAACATTCTCCATGTCTGGGCGCTAGTATTCAATGTATCATATGTATGGATAGTGACTGATTTTAGATCCTATAATTTCCAGATCTAGCGAAATAAAGCTTTGCATTGCCCTAGAGTAGCTTTTCGCACTGTAAATATGACCTTTTAAGAAGTGGTCTAGAATGCAAACATACTCAGCACCTACAGGGGTGAATTTAATAAAACATCCAAATGTAAGACGCACCCGGCATACGCAAACACAGAGATGATTGAAGAGAAAGTTAGCTTGCAGCATTCCAGCTGAGGTTAATACGATTTTACCATCTAGCAATACTATAAGCAGAGTTAAAACTTGATTTAAATCAGAAATCCAAATTACAACATCACACAATTCCCTCAAAAATATAAACATACGAACAGCAATGGATTGAGATTCAGAACCAGATTCATGCCTGCCCTTCTCAGAATGAAATCCCACAGAGATTTATCCTGGCAGAGGCTGAACAAGTACGATTTGGTTGTCAAGAGAGCATGCACACAGAAATATAAACAATCAAACAACTTATGTGTCAGGCTTATGCAGAGATAAATTATCGACCAGGGATCGAGCCTCTGGTGGGGCCGTCCTCTCCCCATGCAGAACAACATCAGAACGTGGCGCTCTAATTTGAGAAGGCCATGCATTGGATGTTTATACCGTCACGCTTGGAAGTGGTATCACAAACTGTAATCAAGGTCCTAAGACATGGAGGACTTGAATCAAACTCCACTGGAGATGATTATAATTTATACAAAACCTAATTCTGGGTCATCTCATTTCAGACATTCGACCCCGAAACAAAATCGACAACATATAGGGGCAGTCCCGTGATATATCAAGAACCTTCAATATATATAAAATTACTGGGTTTTCCCCTCATGGATCTACGATTCTACATGCTTCCTATTTATAAAAATTACTGGATTTGATAGGCAGAAATAAATAATAAAAAACAATATCAAAGTCCACCGATTTGTGGCGTCCAAACACAAACTTCACCATCAACAAATGAAAAAGCCTGGATCGATCCTCTCTGTTTTGGGTGTTAGCATATTTTTTTATTTGAAAAGAGATCTGAATATGGCTAAGTCCTTTCAACGGAGATTGCCCAATCTTTGTGCATTAGGAAAACACTACTTACAAAAGAATCTGAGCATGACTGATAGCCTAGCTTTGTGCATTAATATAAATATTGTTTACGAAGGGAATCTGAGCATGTTCAGTCGCCCATCTCTTTGGATTTGAAAATTACAAACAAAAAAATCGGAACCACAACGAAATCAGAACAACAATGAGAAGCACTTTGGGTCGATTCTATTGAAAAGATTCGCCCAGTTTTCTATGCAAAATTATACCATGAAATCTAAAAAGGAAAGATTTTGGCTCATAGGAAACTCAGCGCAACAAGGATAAAAGGGTTATCGCCTCTAGAAACTGTGCATCAACCAACTCAATGATTCACAACTTTCCCAAAACTAAATATCAGTATTCATAACATAGGGTCGGCCCGCGCCCTTTCAAGTAATAAAGGAGAGAGGGTTCATGCCTTGGATATTCACGCACAAGGGTAAATCAATGCAACAATAAAACAATACACAATGCAACTCGTAGGAAAGTGAGGTCGGTCTCTTTTATAGAGTCGTCATGTTCCCACGCAGAGAGCTCAGATGCAGAATTTAAACAGTATACAATGTATAGAACTGTATATAAATGAAGCTAATTAAAATAGTGGGATCGATCTCTTTTGTAGAGTGGTCCCTTCCCCAATTTTATCGTAGACTAAATCCTGCTACAAAGGAATGGGGATCGATCTCATAGATGCGATTTCCTTTCCCAATGCATAACTACATCACAAAATGCAGGCAATACCCCTTCCCCAAATCTATACAGAAACGGTGTAGTAAAAAAAAAATGAATATGCTCACCGTGTTCCATAAATTTATAAGATACTCCAAATACCCCCCTTCTCTTTGGAGAGTCCTCCCTATAACTGTTATTTTGCTCACGCCTAGCTGGTTTCCTCTTGAAGGAACCATTCCTATTTTCTCGCGTCAGTCATAAAGTTGAGAAAGAATGATGAGGAAACGGTGTAACCCCATCGTGGAAAGAAACCATGAATGTGAGGCAAATAAAAAAATATTTTTCAAACTAAATCTTATCTTTAATAATAAGAAGTGGTGGCGGTTGTCCATCGTGGAGTAATAAAGGAGACAAATGCCCAAATTAGAAAAATGGAAGTAGCGAAATTTAAGGAAATGGAAGTACTCGACTACGGAGACGTCCTTCCTAAAATTCCTTTTATCCTCAACTACGTATTTAAGGCTTTTTAGAATACTTGAAAACCCTTTTTTTTAATATTATTTTAAAGAGTCTTTCATTTAGCTCTTTATAAAAAATATACATTTCTAACATGACTTTATATGGTAATGTATTTTCACACATAGTTTTGGGTATTATAAAGTTGTTGTTTAAGTTCAACAAGTAATCCTTTTGTATAATATACTTATGCATGACTATATTTATATAAGTCTAATATATAACTATATATTACTTTGAAGATGTCCAAGACAATGTATTTGTCTTTATTTCCCTAAATGATGGATTTAATAATTATATTAATAAGATATAATTTTTCTTTATTTCAAAACGTTTTTAACTCCTCTATGTTGCTTGGTTTTTCAACCAATCATGTGCTAAAGATGCACCTATTAACAAAGTAATAGCAGTTTCAAATGAAAAGCAACAACTAATTATAAATTTAATCTAACATTGATATAAACATGTGTAAATAAATAAGAACTAAATCAATAACAATAAACAAAGAGATCCGTGGGAAGAACAAGAGAAAGAATAATAGATTTTGTGTATTACCTCAAAGGTGAGAGAAAGAATAATAGATTTTGTGTATTACCTCAAAGGTGAGGATGTTTGGTGTTGAGCAGCTCCAAGGTTGAGGTGCTCCAAGCTCCAATGGTCTCTTCTCCAAGATGCTGAAATGGGGGTCTTCAAACTCGAAATGGGAGGCAATGGCTCTCAAAAGGAATTTGGCAGTATAAGGATAAGATGAAATGTGGATGGAAAGTGAGGAGCCCCTATCACCTTTTTATAGTTTTTGGTGATGGGGAATACCATTATGGTTTTGAGGAAACCAATGGTATTAACCAACATGGTTTACGTCTCTTTTTCCCTCTTTTTCCTTTTTTTGAATATTTTTATATTTTTATTCCCTTTTAATATTTTTGGGGAATTTTGGATACTTTTTTTAGGGTTTTTTGTGTTTTTTGAGGAAAAATATATATTTTGAGGGGAAAAAGGTGTATTGTGGTCTTTTTGGTGACCGTTTGATGGTTTTAGAGGCTCAAATGGTGGAAAAGTGGACAAATGGGTCATGTGAATAAGAGAGTGAGCTAGTGAGCACTTTTTGGGTGTTAACAGATTGCCCCCTGATGTGTGAGGGCAGGAGCTCATCGTATGGCCGATAGACATCATATTTCTTTTGTCTTTTTCCTAGGGTTTGGAGAAGAGAAGAGACTGGTTGGAGACTGGAGCAACGACCCTTTGGAAGCTGCAAAAACTAAAAAAATACATGGCCTCAAAATGAATGAGGAATAATATGTGATTATGGACGAGGCGGGCATACCCATGCTCGTATCAAGACATATACATAACAATTAGGCCCAAGAAGTGAGACCTGAATAATACATAAAAATATGTTGGTACATCATAATGGTCCAGAGGGGACACAATGCTGGGATGTACTCATGGTCATACCATGACTGATCTCAATAACTGATACACTGGAATAAAGCAATAGTCGTTCTGAATAAGGTATCAGAAGGGTTGATGAACTACTGAAACTGAAGGTGTCCAACATCTGTAGGGTCTCAATGGCTCTGAGTCAAGTCCTAAAGAGTATCTCTCACTATATACTCGAGGGAGTATAAAATTGGGGTACATCTAAATACTGTCGCAAAGTGCAACCCGAATATCCATAGGAAAATGTAATTGGTTGTTTTCCTCGATTAGACTCTCAAATGTGGTAGATTCCGGTGATATCTGGGGTCTGCAACAAATAACTGGAAGGATCAATACCCTGTACGAGTCTCAATGATGCGATCAAGGTGTTTAAGTCGAGCATTTGAGAAACAATCATTTGGAAAGGCACTGACAACTCCTTTCGAATTGATCCATAGGCACTCATCACAAATGGTGATGAGTCCAAGGAACAGGGACCTCTGGGTCTATCCTCTAGAATTGATTTGGTTGGCGTCGATAGAGGGAGACCAACAACTATCAAGGCAATGATGTTTCCTTGATAGGAGCGCGAGGTGTACAACTGAAGTGTGGTAGTACTGATGGTAGGACTGACATACTGTGGGGATGGGGAATAACTAGGGTCATAGAGTGGGTGGAATCAAACTTTCTTTGTTCAGAGCATGATGACATGGTTGACCTAGCAGCATAGGGAACTAATTTTTATGTTTGAGGACCATAGCTTTAAGGGATCAGGGATATGTATTATATACTGGAGTGACTCTAGGGGGACAAGCTGATGGATGCTTTTGGGAGACACTCAGGGTGACATACTATAGAATACTCTGAACAAAGGAGACCATAATGGGGAAGCTGCCATATGGTAGACATGGTCTGTTGTGGTGCCGAGAAGCACCATTGGGTCCTTCTTCGTGGTTTTAATGAGCTCCAAGAAGGGATAAAAGTGTGCTCTGAAATGGTACTATCCTATGGATGTTGTGAGCCCAAGACTGTTCGTGCTCGTGAGTGCTTTCATTTTTAAGGAGTCTGAAAACGATAAGAAGACTCTAAATTGGTGGAGTACCATCCTGTGGATTTGTACGAGCCCAAGACAATAATTGTTCATGTTTGCTTTCATTTTTAGAGAGTCTGAAAGTGGTAAGTAGACTCCATTGGTGTTCTTTTTCATAAGTTAGTCTCCAAGGCCCAAAAAAACATAAAATGATGCAAATGGAGAACTCTTCTAGCCAATGTGACTATAGTATTCCTTTTTCGTAATTAGTCTACAAGGTCTAGAAAAGAGGTAAACTTATACCAGGTAGACGCCCTTTCAAATACTTTTAGCGAGCATGACAGGAAGCAAGGTTGCTCGACGATATTTTTATTGTTTTTGGAGTCAGAAAAGAACTTAACAGAAACTCCCAAAGTGCCTTTTTCGTAAAGGGATTGCTCGGCCCGAAAAAGGGATAAAATTATATTGAACAAAAAGGTATTGGTAAGAGCAACGAATGATCACGAGCATGGAAAACTGAATCTGGCAACATAAAGATTATCAAAAAAAGGCAATGGTCGATGTGGTATGCGAACCAAGGCGATGAGTGGCATTTTGAAAAAATGCAGAAAAATTATGGAGGTGAGAACGAGAAATGGTCTCAAGCATCATCACGAGCGTGGAAAACTGAATCCGACGATATAAAACTTGTAAAAAATGGACGACGGCCAAAGTGGCACACAAATCGAGGTAATGAGGGGCATGGGAAAAATGCCCAAAAAATATTGTGGTGAGAGCGAGAAATGATCTCAAGTATCTTAACGAGCGCGAAAAACTGAATACGGGGATATAAAACTCGTCAAAAATGGATGACGTCCGAAGTGGCACACAAATCGAGGTGACGAGGGGCATGGGAAAAAATGCCTAAAAAAACTGAAGGTGAGAGCGAGAAATGATCTCAAGCATCATCACGAGCGCAGAAAACTGAATCCGGTGACATAAAACTCATAAAAAATGGACGATGACCGAAGTGGCACGCAAATCGAGGCGATGAGGGGCATGGAAAAAAATGCCCAAAAAATCTGGTGGTGAGAGCGAGAAATGATCTCAAGCATCGTCACGAGCACGGAAAACTGAATCCAGTGATATAAAACTCGTTAAAAATGGAAGACGGCTGAAGTGGCATGCAAATCGAGGCGAGGAGGGGCATGGGAAAAAATGCCCGTAAAATCTGGAAATGAGAGCAAGAAATGATCTCTACCATCATCACGAGCATGGAAAACTGAATCCGGCGATATAAAACTCATCAAAACAAGCGACGATCGATGTGGCACGCAAACTGAGGCAAAAGGGGGTATGTAATAAATGCACGAAAACGGAACCTAGTGGAAATTGAAAAGGAGTGGACTATTATGAAGTTCTCGATGTGCTGATTCCAACGGTTTGAAAAACGGACGTCGTATGATACCGAAATTGTTGATTGAAAAATGGTTAAATCTCTATGAATAGTGTGTGGGCCCAATGTGACATGTGTCATTATTACGTGCGAGTTTCACAGAGCAATTGAGTTAGGTCATAGCTTTTTCTAGATTTGTGGGAGATTCGACCATTGGATTTTCAGTCGCGAGTTTCAGGTAATCCTATTCACATTAGCCTTTCAGGTTATTTGCTTTCTGGTTAGCAGCGGGCCCCCAAAGGATGCGTAATTCCACTTTGCCATTCCAATGTGTAATATCGCGGGTTTCGGCTCTTTTTCCACGATGCATATCGCGGGTATGGACTTGATACCCGCGATGTGCATTGCGGGTTTTTCGGAGATAGTCGCGATGTTCATCGCGACTGTTTAGTTGACAATCACGATGTTCATCGTGACTGTGGGGTTGCTACCCACGATGATCATTGCGGCTTTTGGCTAAAAAGTCGCGATGATCATTGCGGCTAAGAGCCCGAAAGTTGCGATGGAATTTTTTGGAAAAAAAAATTGTTTCTAAAAAAATTTTCTTTGTTTTTTTTTTTTTTGGCAGGATGCTAAGGAGGCCGCTAGTATCTTGGCGGGAGAGGGAGATAGATGAGGATTTGATCGGTCGGATTCAGGGTGACCTGGGTGTACGGGAGGCATTAGCTGATACCAGGCTCCTAAAGTTCACACAGGTTCAACTTATGCATTCTATCAGAGATCTGCTGAACAAATTGGTGGATTTTTGGGTTCCGGCAGAGGGTGCATTCATGGTGGGGGGTGAGCAATTAGAGATCACCCTGTCTGATGTTTATTTCCTTACTAGATTGACTCGTTTGGGGGAGATAGGGGAGCTCTAGCTGAAGATTCCGACTAGTTTGGACATTGAGGATCTCTTGGAGATATTTTGTGTTCCGGGAGCTATTGCACAGAACAATGCCCTGAGTCTGACGGATTTACGGGAGTGGGAGATGCGGGCAGTAGGGGCTTGTGTTCTATGTGTGTTGGGTTCCTAGGCGCCACATCATTTGTCTGGGGGCCAAACGATGATGGTAGATCGTGTGTTGAGAGGGACCTATTTTGCCTAGGGTCAGATGTTTTTGGCTTGTGTTCGGCGAGATCTGGACAAGGTCTTTCGGGAGTGGGGGGAGTTTTGTTATGCCTCCTTCCTCTGTTGTTTTTTCTTTGAGCGATACCGACCTTGTGGCCGCATGTGCCAGTTCGCGATGGGTTTCGAAGTGAGCTGTGGATGGTTCCATGGGGGGAGATGATGCCCCGGGGTGGTGGTGGTATCTGTCGTTTCTTTTCAGCGGATATGTATGTGCAGTGGGAGCAGATACCCTTGCTTATTTCTGATTATCCATATGATGATATGGACTTCCGAGGAGATCTGGAGATGCCTTGGGCTCAGGGGCAGGCCTAGGGTCTAGACGATATGTCTTTGTGTTTGGTTCTCTGTTATATCTTGTTTAGATTTTTTTGTTATGAGTATAGCTAGAGATCTTTATATGATATTGACTTGGTTCACTTGTGTGATTGTGCATATATTGGTCCAAGGCCACCAGCTGATCATGTGGGTCATCGGGGACGGGTGATGGTGGTGGTACCTCCACCTATAGCGGCACCGCCTCCTCGTGCTTGAGGAGTTGTGCGTCTTCGAGATGATGCTCTGGAGGGCATACGTGAGACTTTGGAGGGGCTTCTAGTAGGAACACCAAAGGAGGGTTGGAGGGACTTGGACCGACCTACTATCGAGCATTGTTTTGATGCTCCCCGTGAGTGGCGGTCTATCCTGCTCAGAGTAGCAGTTGTGATGGCCGAGAGGAGGGATCGGGATCAGGAGGATCCAGAGGAGCCAGTAGAGGAGGAGCTAGAGAATCCTGGGGATCATGATGATTAGGTGATCTTATATTTTCCCCCAAATGCTGATGAGCATATGGGGATGTATCTTTTTGTAGGGCTATGTATTTTTGTATATTTTGGGTGCTGAGGGCAGTTCTGACATTGTGACTATGATGATGATATATATATATGTGTGTGTTTTTTGGTATATAGTCGTGTATGCACGTGGATGCACATCTTGTCTTGATTACATTTTGTTGCACGTGGATGCAATTGTAGTTTGTTTGTTTGCCCGTGGAGGCATGTTTGATTTTTTGTACACCCATGGAGGCATATTTTATGCACATGGATGCAATGTTTAGATTTTTTGTACACCAGTGGAGGCATATTTTATGCACGTGGATGTGATGTTTAGATTTTTTGTACGCCTGTGGAGGAATATTTTATGCACGTGGATGCAACGTTTTGATAATTTTATAATGCCTATGTGATGCATGTCATGATGTCCTACATGTTTTGGTTGACATGCCAATCTAGAATATTGTTAGCCATTTGGTCTGCTACAGTGTTATGATTTCTTAGGACATGAGTGAAAGAGATGGATTCAAAATGTCGAATCATTTGTTTAGTGCGCAGGAATTTTCCAAATAGATAGGGATCGCATACCTGGTAATCATTATTGAGCTAGGAAACAAGGAGCTGGGAGTCTAGGAAAACACGAAGGTGACTTATGCCCATTTGGAGAGCGGCCGTGAGGAGACCGGTCATGGCATCGTACTTAGCTTGGTTGTTTGTGGTAGCACCTATACACACACCTTTGAGGTGGATCAACTCATGTGAAGAGGAATAAATTATCCAAGCTGCTAATGTGAGATTTGGAGAGCAACGACTTGCGTCGTTGTTTATGCAGGAAAAATTGAAAATGTAAGGTTGTGAAAATTTTACAGTGAAAAAGTCAATTAAAAGAGACTGTACAATATGGACTGTGGTGTCCAAGTGTTTTCATGGGTAGAATCTTTTAAGGTACAACCCGTTACGGGGGTTGTGCATGGGATTGCCTTCTGAATCGGTCAAAATGTATGCTCCATGTTCAAGGCAAGTGTGTATGATATATGGGCCTTGCCACATAGATTGGAACTTTCCTTTGCCTGTTTTGTCATGGACTTGATCGTAAAAAAGGACCAAGTCTCCTTCACTAAATGATCGTGGGTGAACATGTTTATCGTAATGGAGTTTAGATCTGTTCTTTGTGGATTCGATTGTTTGGAGAGCTACGCAACGATCTTTGTCAGCCTGCTCTAAAAGAAGTAGACATTCTTCAATTAGTGATGTATCAGGGAGAAGTTCTATGGAAATTTGCAATGTCGATATTTGGCATTCAATGGGGAGGACAGATTCCACGCCATGGACTAGATGGAATGGGGTAAAGCTGGTGGCGGTTTTGGTCAATGTGTGATAAGCACATAATGCGGGAAAAATCATGTGATGCTAATTGGATTTATGTTTGTCGACAGTGCGTTGGAGGATGGTCTTCAAAATTTTGTTAACAACTTCGATTTGGCCATTCCCTTGAGGGTAGTAGGCGGAGGAGAAATGATGTTCAAACTTGAGGAGAGTGGACAATTCTCTCCAAATGGAGTCTTCGAAGTGAGAGCCATGGTCTGGGACGAGTTGTTTTGGTACTCCGAAACAAGCAATAACATGGTTGAGGAAAAAACGGGCTGCAGTGTCGGCTTTGCAATTATAAGTAGGCATGGTTTCTGCCCATTTGGTCAAGCAATCAATAGCCACAATTATATGTTTGTGGCCACTGGCTGATGTGGGATTGCAATCCATGAAGTCAATGGCCCATTTGCAAAATGGTCTAGCGGTGATGACTGGATGAAGGGGGGCGGGGGGTCTTCTTGCCTTTGGGGCAAAGAGCTGGTAGTTTTGGCAATGTTTGACTGCTGTGATACAATCAGTGAATAGTGATGGCCAAAAATAACCTGCACGGATTACCTTTTGGGCGGTCTCCATTCCAGAGAAATGGCCGCCGCAAGCACCACTATGATAGTTGTTAAGGACTTGTTCTGCTTCATCTTGGGAAAGGCATCGTCGTAAGATTGTGTCGATGCCACATCGATAGAGGACATCACCCAAGAGGAGATAATGGGGGGAATGGTGATGGATGCGACGGTGTCCATCACGGTCGATGTTGGGTCGGAACTTCTGTGTGCGGAGGTATACCAAAATGTTGCCATACCAAGGGTCGTCAGATGAGATGGTGAACAAATGTTCCTTGATTATATCAGTATGGATAGTTGGTGATGACGAAGATAATGGTAAGTCCGTGATGAGTTGAGCGAGTTCTAATGCTTTGGTGCTCTTTAGGGTTTTAAAAGTTAGGTCGTATTCTTGTAAGATGATCACCCATTTGGAAAAACAGCCTTGTAGAAGGTGACAATTCAAGAGATAGACCATTGGATTGGAATTAGCCACAACCGTGGTGTGGCTGAGGAGAATGTAATGTCGCAGCCTTCGTACTGAAAAGACAACGGTGAGGGCCATCTTCTCTTCATGCAGGTAGCGTAATGGTGGGCCTGATAGAGTTTGGCGCACATAGTAAATGACAAGCTCTTAGCGAGCGGAGTCTTCTTGGACGAGGACTCCAGAGACGGCGTAATCGGATGCCGAAATGTAAAGGGTAAAGTCTCTTGTGAAATCTGGTGGAGAAATCAACGAGGCGCTGGTAAGTGCTTTTTTCAGATCTATGAAAGCTCCTTCTGCTTGGTTGTCCCATACGAAGCGGGTATGAAGACGTAGCAAACGGATGAAACCATGTACAGTGGTGGCGTAGTATGGGACAAAACGACGAAGGAAGTTGGACTTCCCCTGGAGGATTTGAAGCTGTCTTAGTGTACGTGGTGAGGGGAGGTCCACTATGGCTTGAAATTTTAGAGGGTCAATGTTGATCCCTTTTTCTGAAATGACAAACCCCAGCAGGCAACCTGCTGGAACACAAAAGACACACTTGAGTGGGTTCAAGCGGATGTTGTTTTTTCGACAACGCAAGAAAACTTGTCGAAGATTGTCTAAATGGTCAAATTGTTTCTTAGATTGAGCTATGAGGTTGTCTAGATATACTAATATGATTTTATGCAGATCGTAAAAGCCATAAGTCATGGCACGTTGGAAAGTGGCTCCCGCATTCTTGAGACCAAAAGGCATGATGCGATAGCCGAAGGTGCCCCATGGGGTAGTGAAAGCGGTCTTGTATTAATCTTCTTTACAGATTTTGATTTGGTTGTATCTGAAGAAGCCATCCATAAAAAAAAGTACCTCATGTCCCGCACACTCATCGATTAGTTGGTAAATAAATGGTGTGGGGAAGTTGTCTTTGGGACAAGCTAGGTTGAGGTCATGGAAATCAGTAGAAATGCGAATGGTGTCGACTTTCTTATTAACTGGTACTGGATTTGAAACCTAGGTGGTATAGTCAATTGGGTATATGAAACCTGCTACTCGAAGCTTCTTGATTTCTTCTTTGACGGCTAGAAGCTTGGATGGGTGAATGGGACATTGTTTCTGGAAGACCGGTGATATGTTGGGCCAAGTGTCTATGTGAGGTTCTACAATGGTAGGATCAAGACCAGGCATCTAAGTATAAGACCAGGCGAAGACATCTTGAAATTCTTCGAAGAGTTTCTTATAAGCTTGGGTTTCTTTTTCAGTGCAAGATGCACCCAAAGAGATAAGCTCAGGTTTTCCGGTGGTGGTGGAGATGTCAATTTTTATAATGGGCAAAATGTTACCTTCCTCGAAGGCTTCTGGAGCTGGTATTGGATCTTTGAACCAATCGACCTTGGTTGGTAAGAAGTCCTTAGATTCAATAGATAGTTGGTTTGCCGCTGTGGACGTAGATGCTTCAAGGAGGAATTATGATCGATGGTGCATATCATCCCAAGGGTATTCTGGTGCAGTGAGTGTTTCTAGGTTTTCTTCATCGGTACGGAAGTAGTGTTCCATTAAATGAATTGGTTCGGTTTTATAGGTAGTTGAAATCATATAAATGGTATTGATTTCTTTAGAATGGGAAGACTCTCGGGGAAATATTTCCTCAATAAGTGGTGGGGATATCTCTAAGTCAACATTATTCAAGTTGTATAATGCTGCTCTATAATCTGGGAGATCGGGGCAGTGATGTGAATAATGGCCGTAGATTCTGCATATTGCACAAGGATGGTTTGTGCACAATGATTTATCATGAGGCTACAGGGGGGGTTCTAGTGGTTGAGTACTAGAATGTTGGTGTCATTATCCAACATATTCATGTGTTCTTGAAGTGCTGGTAGTTGTGGACATAGATGGGTGGTTTGGCCAGTATCGTCACACAAGGAGCACTTAGGGAGCACACGGGTTGGGGGATTCTTACCTAATTTTGGAGTCACTAGGGGGATGCGAGTTGTGGGTGCAGTGTTGTAGGTTGGTGGACATCTACCCCCAGTGTGGTGGGATTGGGGGGGACATAAGTAGATGTCGATGCAGTGCCCCCTGTTGGAATTGATCAGTTTTGGGGGTTCAAAACACTAGGTGGTGGGCGATTTTGGTGGTTTGGTATTCCAGGTGGTGGATGGTTTGACATATTCATAGGTTGTACTGGTTGTAAAACAACGATCGGAGTTGGTGGGGGAGTTGGGGCAGGTAAGTACCATACAGGTAATCCTAACGTTAAACTTGGAAGGTTGAGTCTAACCATTACTAGCGTGCTGACAACTCCTGAAAATGGAAACAAGAATGGGATTGTGTGAATCGATGTTGTTCCGATATGACTAGGCACGATGGGTGCTTGTGGCGGTGGTTGAGGTTGTTGAGGATGTTGTTGTTTGTTGTGCGATAGGGTGCACAAATCGAATACTGCAGTTACCTTAAGAGAGGGTGGGATTGACGGGAAAGAGCTGGTCATGGGAGTATCTGAATATATCTCGGGTGTGACTGATGAGACGAAGGATGTTGGTGCACTAAGAACGGGTTGTTTAATCATGGCGAGAACATTTTCTAGCAGTGCGGGGCCATTGGGATCATAGTATGTAATTTGGTCTATTTTAACTACGCGTCCTTCATGGGGGAACATCATGATGCGGAAAACTGAAGAAGTGACAACTTTCATTTTATACATGTAGCTTCGTCCCAGAAGGAGATTGTAATCAAGTTGGGTGCTAATGACCTCTATATCTATGAGAACCAATTTTCCCCCAAGCTATATTGGTACATTTACTAATAAACCTTGCGGTTGGGCTGTGCGGCCGTCGTAAGCTCGCAATGTGGCAGTTGACAGTTGTAGCATTGAGGATCCAAGTTTCTGTCATATGAAAGTCGACATGACGTAGGTAGAGGCCCCTTCATCAATTATGCATCGATGAATGACGTGGTTACGAATGGAGATAGAAACTTGAAAAGCTAGAGATGAAGGTAGATGAGGCTCAACTTGTTCTAAGTCAAACGCCATCATGTTAGAGTCATTAGGATCTATGGCACCGATGGAAAATAACAACAAATTTCTCTGTGCAGGACAATCTTTTAAGATTTCGAGAGCGGACATAGCAGCGGGGGGACTGAGCTAAATCCTCTACAATGTTATAGTTGGAAGCTACACGAGCATTCGAGTTATTGTTAATTTGTCTCAAAGGGAAACGAGGTGCTTTGGGACCCCAATCCATGGGCATATTGGGTATGCAAAGTGGTTGATCGATTGGGAGAGTACTCGATGATGGGTCAGTAGGTGTGGCCTCAGGGGCAGATCTGTATTGGTTGCGGCGGGTTTGAAGATTGACATCATTAGAAAATGGTGAGTGTTGGACTCTGCATGCTGGTAATCAGTGGCTGCATAGGTAATTTGCTACTTTGGTGCAGCGAATCCTTGAGGGGGATCATTCGGATGAGTGTTTACCGTGCCTTGGTTTGGTAAGGGATTTTGCAATATCATGGGTTGTGGCTGAGGAGGGGGTCCTGACTGTGTAGCATGTCCTTGCCATTGGGCGTCGTCGGTCAAGAGTTGACGCGCTCGATCTAAATGGGGATAATTATGTGTGTAATGGCCGTAGACTCCACATATGGAACATGGATGGTTTGTTCTCAAGTTATTATTTTTGGCCTATTTCGGTGGACGGTAATGATTTTGGTTGGGGGAAGCAGCGCTATTATTATTTAGGGGATTGGGTGGTGGTCCACCTTGGTTGTGTTGCTGGTTGTTTCCGCGGTTACGTCCTCTTCCGCGGTTTTGTTGACCTCCTTGGTTACGCTGGTTGTTTTGGTTTGGAGGTTGGTTTTGCTATGCGTACACATGCCCTTGGGCAGTAGGTGGGTTTTGAGGTCGTGGGGACTCTAGAGCAGGTTGCAGTGGGTAGTAGGCAGGAGGGTTCTGAGGCGGCCCCAGTGTTTGTTGCAGTTGTGGGTAACCTTGAGCTGCTGGAAGTGTTGGAGAAAGAGGTGCTGCATGTTGAGGGTAATAAGCCACTTGGCCTTGTGGCTGGATCGGAGTCTGGTGGGCCTGTTGGTTATAGTATGAAGGTGGTGCATAAGCTGATGGTGCTTGCCCATAACACTGTGGTGGACATGAGGGTCCATGAGTGTGGTGGGTGTGTATTACTAGAGCATACGGAGTGTAGCTCCAGAATGAGATGTAGCCCTAGAAAGGTATGGGGAATTGTTGGTACTTATCATGGTAAAAGGTTTGTTTTGCACCGTAACCTAGCCGATGCCCCCGACACTTCATGGCGGGATGGATCGCCGCACGGGGCATCAGGTAAAATAATGTATAGATATCCTAACTAGGCATAAATGAGGTCAAACTATTGAGCTTTTAAGATGGATTCTTTTTCGGATGGGGGTCGTTCAGAAGCTACATCTTTGGCTATGAGGGGGAGGAGTGATTTGAGGAACCAGTCCAAAAAGATATGATTGTCAAGCTTTATCTTGCAGAGGCTACAACGCTTACGCCACTCATGGATATGATCGATGATGTGTGTAGCAGTGTTCTGTCTACAAGACAAAATTATTTCCACTCCTGCATCATAGCGTATAGGTAGTTGAAAGAACTGAAGGAACATTGAGGCGAGGGATGTAAAATTGGGGTGTGTCTCATGTGGCTGCTCAATGTACCACTTGGCTGCAGAGCCAGTGAAATTTCTTTGTAAAAGTCTCAGTCTAATGGAATTATCTACTATGGAGTTAGAGGAACACCATAGGTGAAATGACATGATGTGGTTTTGGGGGTCTTCTCCAGCTTTTCCTTCAAATTTTGGGATATCTGAGGGAAGTTTTGTAGGAATGGGGGGCCACGCAGGGTTGTGTCTAATAGGGTCATTCGTTAACCTTGCCATATCTGGTAAGTTTAGACTAGCCATGTATGGCAAGCTGACAGATGGGTGTGGCATGGTCACTGGAGTATAATTGCTAATGGTAGCATTATGGATTTGTCCAGTGCCTCCTAAGGGTATGCTAGATGTGAAAGGAATGTGTCCCCCAGCCGATGTGGTGTGGGAGGGGCCTGTGCTCCCAAGTGCAACATGGGTTGCAGATGGATTAGGAATGGTTCCAGTAATCACTGGGATCTGGGTAGTGGCAATGAGGGGGGGGTGACTCCTATGTTGGGCATACCTCAAATAGGTGTTGGTCCTGTGTTGGGCATGCCTAAAGGGGGGGTGGCCCCCAGATTAGGCATGCCTAAGGGGGTTGTGGCTACCGTGGTTGTCATGGTAGTAGTGGGGTTTGTTGATGTAGTTCCAACAGCACTGGTGAAAAGGGGGTCATATTGTGATCTGGCCATGGGGTTGGTTGGTGATGTCTCGGTAGGGTGTTCAGATCCAGCTTCAGAATCAGATGTAAAATGAGGCACGTTAGAATCGGATGACTGGGTTCTATGCTGATGACATGTGGAGTCAAGGGATAACGCTCTACATTTATGACCTGTAGAGTCAAGTGTATTGAACTAAGGGGGTTCACCTTGAAAACGGTGGGATCGTCTTCAGTTCTCAGTGGTGAGAGATGTCTAGAAATGCCAATGGATGGTGGTGAGATAAAAAAAACTCAAGACCCTAATGTCACGATGTGTGCAGGAGGGGAGTGTGAAAAAGCAATGGCTCTTAGGCCAACAACCAACCTCAAAAGAATTTATTATAATAGCTATGCTACAATAAGTGGAGGAATAAAGAAAAGTGGTCAGAATACCAAAAATCAAATGGTTCTTAGAAAAAAGTGGTGCTTACTAGACCAAGGGGGGTAGCAGAGCATGCAAACGCCTAACTAAAAATGGTATTATGATTCAACGAAACATATCCTCTGCAAGGTGATGAAATACAAGCTAGACAATATGAGTAGTGGAATCAAAGGCTAGATATCCCCCTACCGGGAGGGACATCGGGTAGACAATCCTAAAAATTGGTCACTAAGATACCCCGTTCATGACATGTTCGGTTGGGTGAATCTGCAGTTTGGTTCTATCGCTGCTGTACTCCCATACGGGTGGTACACCGAGAACTGTGAAAGGTATCCTTTAGTTATTGAATGGATAGCAGTATTCCACTTAGGCTTCCGGAACCAGTTTGGCTACCTCAACCCTCCTAAGGGAGAGACCTTCCTGATAAATTGGTGTATAACCGTGTCAACAAATAATAAGGGATTTTTTGGGGTACCCTAAAAGTCAACCACTATGTCTCAGATGTAAAGAATTGAGGGGTGTTATTGGAACACCTATCCCCCTGATCCTAGCTAGTTACAAGATTCTTTAAGTGTTCTCCAAGTGGGGTTAAAGTGTTTGTTGAGTTTAGGTAGATTTTAAGGCTCAGTTAATTAAAAATGTGGTAGTGTTCTCTAAGTGCTTGCTTGGGCAAAACTATTGAGTAAATCGGAAAGATGGTTCGAAACTTGTAAAGAAATGGAATCTATGATCTAAACAAAGTGCTAAAAACCTTTCTTTCACTTGTTGAAAATTTTTAAAAATATTTTAACTGAGCATATGTAATAGAAAAAAGATTCACTATTGTTGCAAGAATTAAAACGGAATGCTGGAAAAAATTGCAGAAAAAATGATGCTGGACAAAATAGGCTAAATGGGCAAAAACGTAGCAGAAATGTTCTAAAAATTAGGCCGAGAAAAAAAAAATGAATATGCTCACCCTGTTCCATAAATTTATAAGATACTCCAAATACCCCCTTCTCTTTGGAGAGTCCACCCTATAACTGTTATTTTCCTCATGCCTAGTTGGTTTCCTCTTGAAGGAACCATTGCTATTTTCTCGCGTGAGTCATAAAGTTGAAAAAGAATGATGAGGAAATGGTGTAACCCCGTCGTGGAAAGAAATGATGATCTGGATTAATAAGCCTTAACGAATCCAGATCACATTCATATCAACTATTGTTTCCACAATATGTAAAAACATGAGCAATTCACTACTTATGGAAATGAATGAAATAAACTCTTATTTTATCTTGATAATTATGAATCCTCGTGATATTGTTATTTGAACAAAGGTGTTTTTCTTGGATGAAAGGGAGAGATAGAGACTGGGTTTTTAGACACAAATCAATGAATTTCCTTACCAAGATGACCAAGAACGTAAGCATAATATACAATAAAGAGTAAACATGTTGAACATGAACGATTAACCTAGAAAAACTCACTAAAGATGGAGGATACATTTTTCAAACAAGAAATGTGATTTGCCTTTGATGCAACCTTCAAATTCATGAAAAATTTAAAGTGCTTGTATTTGGCTGAAAATCGACTAGAAAACAAATCTCTCCATTTAATTACTTTTTACTTCTATATGAAAGCAAGATTAATACTCCATACCACACTTTTAGGCATTTATTGTACCATACATCATAAAATCATTGCATGGGGATCATGTTATCACCTAATTTTTCTCATTTGTGATGTTTAAGTTGTCATACCTAGAAACAATAGGAATAAACATAGATCACACATAATTGGGCATTTGCAAGAAGTTGCTTAACTTTTTGATTGCATTGAGAACACACACTCGTTGCTAAATTAAAAATTCACATGTGATTATAAGAGCATACCCATGTTTCTTTTCAAATGGGTTACCCCTTCCCAAACCTCCACACAACCATATGCCATGTTCAATATATATTCCACATCATATTTTAAAATTAAAAGAACATGCATGTGTTGGGAATCCATGCGAGTCCTTGAAAGAATGTGAGTCTTTGAGTCCTTGATAGCTCCAAGTTTAGGACTCTATCTTATAGCACTTTAATCTTCTCTTCAATTTCCTAATACTTGTATCTATTACACTCCTCCCTAATCTCCAATTGCATCAGTTGACCATTGTGTTTCTCTACTGGAGCTTTCACCCTTATCAAATTACTTTGAAGCCATCGAATGTCCCTAGAGTTTTTTTCATCCCATTTCTTCCTCCAACTATCCCATCTTCTCATTAATAAGTAAATACATTGTTGATCATGGTTGAAATCCCTATCCCACATGCAAACAACTATCTTCACTTAAAAAATCTCACAAAAGGAACATCAATTGGGGTGGTCATAACAATTTTGCATTAACATGGGCTTGAAGTTGTTTTCTTTCAAAAAAGGCTCACTACAACCCCACTAATAAATCCAAGACTTGCCTCTATAACCTATTCTTAAGAACAAAAAGACTGACACCAACATGAGAATGGTCCAAAGGAGGCGCAAGATGCTAATGCCCATGCAACACTTGATGAAATTTCCTTTCTTCTGTAGCCCATGAAAATTAACCAAGTGAAATGGAAAGGGAGAAATACAAGGTGAGGCTTTAACCCATACGCCTTTAGTAGTCCCATCCTATTAGCATTCAGATACTTGACCTCCCTTACAATTATTATGAACAAAACATGAAGGATTAGGTTCTTAATGGTGTAGTTATTCTGTGGTCACTTACAATGCCACTTGTCCATCTCCTTGGATGGCTTCATTAATAACTTGATCAATAAATTAACTTTAAGGGAGAGGGCATAGAGTTGATTCCCTCGAGCTCTTTTCCACAATGTTCCAATTTGTTCATACACGCTTTGTTGGCCATTTTGTCCACCAAGGTGTTAAGACAACAAAGAAATTGGAAGAATTCAACCACTTCACAACCTTCCAATTTGTTCATTACAAGCTTTGTTGGCCATTTTGTTCACCAAGTTGTTAAGCCAATAGAGAACTTGAAGAATTTTTCTTTCCATGTGAGGGTATGGAGGAAGTGATATATCAACGATGTGTCAAATAATGATCATTGAGTCCCCTACTACTATTATTTTATTTATTCCCATACACTTCATAATCATAACTCTTTGTGAGAGGGCAAGAGATCCAACTTGATTGTTTGCAATCTCTCATATTCTCCATGCATATGACGTTTCTTGATTTCATTCAAGGTAAAAAATAACCCCCTTTCTCACTACCACTGCTAACCTTTCTTGATTTTGATTCACAATGCAATGTTGTTGCTAGAAATGCAATTTGTGCTTGTGCTAAAAGGAAAGCTTTCATTCATTGTGCATTGTTGTTGTAAGAAATTTTGTTGTTGTTGTTCTAGAAGGAAATCTAACATGTGTTAGAATTCTTCCATGTTGCAATGTATTTGATGGCAATGTGGTTGTATTGGTAGGAAATATAACACACGTTTGCTTTCATTCACAATGCAATGTTGTTGTTAGAAATTGCCTTGTGCTCGTGTTAGAAGGAAAGCTAACATTTGTTAGCTTTCATTCATTGTGCATTGTTGTTGTAAGAAATTGTGTTGTTATTGTTGTAGAAGGAAAGCTAACATGTGTTAGAATTATTTCATGGTGCAATGTATTTGATGGAAATGTGGGTCCACTGGTAGGAAAGCTAACACGTGCTAGATTTCATTAACATTGCAATGTTGTTGTTAGAAATGGCCTTGTGATCGTAAAAGAAGGAAAGATAACATGTGTTAGCTTTCATTCGTCATGCATTATTGTTGCAAGAAATTTTGTTGTTCTTGTTCTAGAAGGAAAGCTAACATGTATTAGAATTCTTTCATGGTGCAATGTATTTGATGGCAATGTGGTTCCATTGGTAGGAAAGATAACTCGTGTTAGCTTTAATTCACAATGCAATGTTGTTGTTAGATAAGCAATTGTGCTTGTGGTAGAAGGAAAGCTAACATGTGTTAGCTTTCATTCGTTGTGCATGGTTGTTGTAAGAAATTTTGTTGTTCTTGTTCTAGAAGGAAAGCTAACATGTGTTAGAATTCTTTCATGGTGCAATGTATTTGATGGAAATGTGGTTGTATTGGTAGGAAAGCTAACACGCATTAGCTTTCATTCACATTGCAATGTTGTTGTTAGAAATGCAATTGTGCTTGTTCTAGAAGGAAAGCTAACATGTGTTAGCTTTCATTCGTCTTGCATTGTTGTAATAATTTTTTTTGTTCTTGTTCTAGAAGGAAAGCTAACATGCGATAGATTTTCTTCATGTTGCAATGTATTTGATTGCAATGTTCTTGTACTAGTAGGAAACCTAACACATTTTAGCTTTCATTCACCATGCAATTTTGTTGTTCCAAATTCCCTTGTTCTTGTGATGGAAGGAAAGCTAACATGCACTATGCATTGCCCTTATGCTTTTTATATAAGGAAAGCTAACATTCATTAGATTTTCTTCATGGTGCAATGTGGTTGTATCGGTAGGAAAGCTAAAACATGTTAGCTTTCATTCACCATGCAATGTTCTTGTGAAAAATTCCCTTGAGATTGTGCTAGAGGGAAATCTAACATCCATTCGATTTCCTTTAATGTGCAATGTATTTGATGTCATTGTGCATGTACATGACGGAAATCTAACATGTGTTATATTTCCTTCCTGGTGCAATGTGGTCGTGCTGGAAGGAAAGCTAACATGCATTAGCTTTCATTCACTGTGCAATGTTGTCAAAAATTTCCTTATGGTTGTGTTCGAATGAAATATCACACATGCTAGCTTCCCTTCATGATTAAATGTTGTTTGTTGTCAATGTGGTTGTGATATAAGGAAATATAGCACATGCTAGATATTCCAATCTGTGCAATGGTGTTTTTAGAAATGACCTTGTGCTTAGGGCTGAGGAAAGCTAGCAAACACCAACTTTTTTTCGAGTGGAATGTTGTTGTTAGTGATGTGTTTGTGAGCTTGTGCTTGGAGAAATACTTTTTTTATTCAAATATCAAACAAAGCTAGAAGTAATACTAGGACCTTATTGTGCATGGTTTAAATCCTCATTGTATTTTCTTTATCAATAAGACTAGGACCTTTTGCTTGAGTTGAGATCAATACATAGCATAGGGTGGAGGAACCCATACTTGGGTGATGAAGGTATTGGAAAAAGGAATCGAATATAAAATCTTTTTTAAAATCTAAAATTGTCAGTTCTTCATATATAATTTTTTTGTAATTTATATGTAAAGTACATTTTGATAGCACGCAATAGATGGTGTGGAACAATGATTCATTGCAAACAAAACAACTTCCATAATGTTTTGAATTTTTGCAACTATATTAATTGTTTGCAAATATAAGAGCACACTTTACATGGTTTAACCTTATTTACAAGTTATAATTCAATTGTGTGTTATAGAATTGAAAGGGTTTACTATGGAAAATATAAATTTGACAATAGGACACTATGTTGACCTCCTAATTAATGGTCAAGTTATTGGGCTAGGAAGGGTTGACTCTATAGATATTGGAACTTATTATGGAGGAGAAAGAGTTAATGCAGGATATGTTATGATTTTGATAATTGATGTCACTCAACCACATTTGATTGTGGAAAGTGTTGATGAAGGGGACACACATCCATGGAAGATCATGGATTTTAGGAATAAAAAAGGTAAATCAAAATATTGAAGCATGTGTTAAGTGTTATTGATATTACATTGAATGTTTTTTTAAGCAAATACTAAGCTTCTTTAATTTGGTGTACAGGTGCAAATGTCTCTTCTGCATTTTCTTTTGGAGACAAGGTAGATCTTCTACAACATGGAGTGAAGGTGGTTAAGGGGTCCATATTTAATACAGATTTTGGGCATAAGGTGCATGGAAGGACGGTAAAGAAAGGATGCATAGTGGATAAAATTGAGAAGGTGTTAAAACATGATGCTCTTCTACCACATCCAACAAGATTTGAGCATACATTAGGGGGTACATTGGAATCTTATGAGATTTGGCAAGAATCAGATCTAGAAACTCATTGTCATGATCTTCCAATAAATATTCTCCAAGATAGGGTTACATTCGGATATAAAAAGGCTTCTCTTACACATGAATGCACAGGAACAAGCATGTGCATTTCCAAAGGGATCGTAGTTTATGTTCGCGAGGATGACATGGTTGAGGGTGAAACTCTAGGTGAAATGGAATTCGGTGTTTTTGTGGAAGAGATATATGGAAGCTGTGCAAGATGTATAATTGGGGATAAGTCTATACATTGTTTGGTTAGAAGGCCAATAAATAATTTGGTGGATGATGAAGGTGAGATTTTAAGGGTGAAGGAAAATTTCAAGGAGCCACCCAAGGAAATGGTGGTATGGGATATTATACAGGACACAACTCCCTTAAATAAATGGGAGGGGGATCTTTATAATGATAAAAATTTAGACTCAATTGATATGCATGTAACGAGGCCATATAAAATGATTAAACGTGCTATTGCTACAAAAAAGGTTGGAAAATGTTAAACACAGATAGATGAAGAGAAATAAATCCGACTTTTGGCAGCAAATGAATGTTGCAAACAAGATTGTCTTCAACATGTGGATAGGAAATCCATTGCAAATGTTAGAAGGGGCATGAAACTCATAAATGAAAATGGTATTAGGGAATTTTTCTTGAATTCACTCTCTTCAAACACAATCATGTCAAAGATTCATGGACATGGCCTACCTCCTATTGTTAGGAAAGTAAAGGACATGAGATTTAATGGAAATATTATTTGTAAGAAATCATGGTACAAGATACACAAGATTCTTCAAAGCACCTTCTATAACTACCAATAGTATTTCCAACATGGACACATCAAAGCCACTCATGGTAATACCAACAAATCCAAATCACGTGCACATACCGTAGCAGCCATAGAAATTTTGCACAAAATTGTCATGGATAATTCATATTTTTCACCAAACCAAACATGTCAAGTTGAATAAGATGGAACCTCTACTCCTTTAAGATTGCTTCCTTCAAATTACACACAAAGTTCTTTGTTAAAGGAGATCAATGAGGCTCTTCAAAAGCTCAATTATTCATCAATATCACAACCAACAATGAGCAAGATCTAGAATACTCATTTTAGAGAGGTGGCATTCTCAAAGAACACCAACTTTAGTAAATGAAGTGAATGTATCGTGTTGAAAGCACAGATGAAGTCAGTGACTACAAAAGAGTTGGAAGAAAAGGCACGAGGTAGACTAAAAAAACATAACAAGACTGTTATGTGTGGAAGATATTGCTACTATGCACACATAGTTATGTCAGAGCAGTTTCCAAAGGAGTATTTGAGCATTATCCATGATAAAATGGACAAACCAAAGACTTCAATCCCAATATTACGTGTCAAATCAAAATTTATTGTAGGAACAAACTTGAGTTTTTCATTGACAGGTATGCTAACACATGGGCATAACATAGGAGGTTTTGGTCATTTATCCCTACCATTTGTACACATGGTATCACAATTTACCATTACATCTCTTGCAAAATTCTTGAAGGACCTTGAAGACCCACACCATGATATGTATGGTGATCTCCTTTATGAGAGTGGAAGTTCAAGAAACCCACTTTCTAATGCATTACTTGAAACCTCTATTTACTTAAATTGTAGAGTGTACAAGGATGGTTTTCTATCTCAAGGAAGATCAAAAACTCAAAATGTTAATTTCAAACATCTTCCTCCACATTTTTTGTTACAGTTGGACAATGCAGCAAGTGATAATAAGAATCGTTATGTTTTCATGTTTCTATCACTTTTAACTGCACTTGGTCTCTTCATCACTATTGAGGTTGGGTTCTTGCTTGTGGGTCACACCCATGAAGACATAGATGGAACCTATGGAAGAATGTCTTCCAACTTGAAAAGTAAAGATATATATTCTTTACCCGAAATGATGGATACATATCGCACAATAGAAGAAAAAAGAGTGTTTCCACCAACACTTATTGACACAGTGTATGACTTCAAAAATTTCCCTAATGGTTACATCAAGGAGGGAAAAGATGCACTAGTTGGACATCTTAATGTCCAGTACTTCCAATTTCTTGTACTCAATGATGTTCCTGTGATGAGATATAAAGAATCAATTAGAGATACTGCATGGTCAGAACCAATTGAGTTGTGGAATATAGATGATGACGGTTGACCTAAATTTCCCACAGGGAATCCATATTTTTTAGGACCCAAAGAGAATGATGTCCATTTAAAAGAACTAAAGGAAGGAATAACATCATACATAAAAATGTGGAAAGAGACTATTGGCAATGAGAATTCACCAATTGTTACAAAGGAATGGAAAAATAAAGTAGAGTATTGGGAAAGAGTTTTTGATGCATTAGATGAAATCTCCAATAATCATATAACAGTGGATGGAAGTGATTCATCTTCCGTGGATTTCTGGCCCAAGACACAACAAATTGTCAATGTTGATTGTAATGCACTAAGTGTAATATCAAGTATTATGGATGGGGATTTTGATAATGTGACAGATGAACCAGTATATGTTGGACCCAAGTGCAACAAGCCAAAGCCAACATTCAATCCTTTGACTAATTTTGAGAAAGGAAAGATGTTGCTAGTTAGATCAGGAAATGAGGATAAAGGAGAGTTGATTTGGATAACAAAAGACACCTCAGATATCTTTGAGGATGATGAAACTAAGACTCTTCATGTAAAGGTTGATTGGTGGATACCTACTTCAGGGAAATACAAGGGAAAATTTTTAGAACAATATTGGGTACCAAATCCAAATGACACGGAACTTGGATCTATTCCAATTAATACCATAGTTTGGGCATGGATGCCAAAAAAAGAATAATGCAAGAAGACCAAGATAAATAAATTTGGTGTAGAATCTATACTTGATCTATTTGAGCGGATATAGTGATAGTAGGTGTATATGATTCATGAATGTAATTTTGTTTTTTGAAGGACCTATTAATATACATGAAGAAACAATTTTCAATGTTTGTAGTATATCAAATATTATCTTCATATTATTTTTTGAGGATCATTATATTATTTAGTAC